>CM022483.1:14899830-14928238 GCA_011952105.1 Coreoperca whiteheadi
GGGCATGGGTAAACACACTGCCGAAACCGCTTCACACTCGCCATTTTGAGACTCAGAGCGCTTGCTGAAGATCAGAAGGCTGACGACAACAGTGAAGCCGGCTCCCTTTATACCTCCGGTTCCGCCGGCGTGCGTCACGTGTTGACGTCGGACCCAATCAAGATTGGTCTAAGTTGTTACAAGAGATTCAGAGGCTGTCACGCTGGAGGCGTTCCCCATAGCGTCAGCTGACGCAGCGTTGAAGTTCCCTTGAAAGGGAACATAAAACATCTAATGTGTAAAGGTGCATGAAAAAGGACAATGAAAGATCTGAGCTATATATATATATAGCTGTTTGATACATGTGTGATCGAGTATAACTATGTTTAGTAAATAAATTGAGTTTTGAATTTTGTTCTACATATAAGAGGCAGTTTTCACTCTGCCCTGCACTGGACACTGTGTGACCGGTTGTTCTAACATGCCATGTGTACATTTCTGCATATTCACCCTACAACAAAAGATATTAATTTATATATTCGCTATGTAGTAGTCATATATCTTTATTAGTGTAGAATTATTTTCTTGAAAACTCATTCTCTCTGTCATCTAAACCATTAGTCCCTTTTTACACAACATACAAGATAGATTTATTGATCATTTTCAACACAGGATTGTATAATTGTATTGGGCGGCTGTGGCTCGGTGGCAGAGCGGTCGTCCACCAATCGGAAGGTTGGCGGTTCGATCCCGGCTTCCCCCAGCCATGTGTCGAAGTATCCTTGAGCAAGATACTGAACCCTGAACTGCTCCCGAAGCTGCGCCTTCGGTGTGTGAGTGAGTGTGCCTGGTTAGTTTAATTTGTACTGATGGGCAGTTAGCTCCTGCCATCAGTGTATGAATGTGTGTGAATGGGGTGAATGTGATGTAGTGTAAAAGCGCTTTGAGTGGTCAGAAAGACTAGAAAGGCGCTATACAAGTACAGTCCATTTACCATTTATAATAAGATATTGTTTTGTAGTTCCCTTTATACTACTGAAAAATATTATTTACTTTAGTAATTATTATTATATATAATATTCTATTATAAAATGTTATAAATGTTCAAACGTTATCCCCATTTGTACGATTCTCGCCCCTCTCTACGTTGTTAGGCTTTTCACGCCGCCTTCGAATGTGGCGATTTGCTAATTTTTAACAGGGAGGATGGCCCAGTGGGCGCTCACTCCTTGCCCGGACAGCCAAAACAAAGCTTTTAATCAAGAACTGACAGATTCTTACATGTTCAATCCTCCCACAGGCATTTCAAAACCAGTATGTTTCATATGTTCTGAGATCGTGATGATTATTAAAAGGGGCAATTTGAAGCGCCACATCGGGAAAAAGCACAGAGCATCTTTTAAGCCGGTTAACAAGGGGGACGGATTTTGGTCATTTTGATAACAAGGTGGATGGCATCCCCTCAAGTCGCCAGTTATAAAAACATTTTTGCATTTAGAAGTCTTCAGACAACACTTTGTACAAAGAAGTTCAAGCATTTCACACCCCTGAACACCACCTCATGTTAGAGGTTGCTTTATTATTTCTTTATTTTTTTTATTAAGTATAATAATTTTACTTATTTATCTGCAGACTATGTTTTATTTAGACAAACAAATTAGATGGATGATGATGATGCTGGAGAATCTATGTGTATAGGTTCTTATCCCCTTCCACATGCTTATACTGTACATGTATGTCAGATATATAATGAACATATCCCATTGAAAGACCTAAAATCAAGTGTTAGTCCATCTCTTAATACTTTCTGACTTCCCTTTCCTGTCTGTGGCTGGCAGCTCCAAGCCCATTGGTTCCTCCTGAAAACATAAACCTTGAAAAACAGCTTGCAAATATATATTCCTAAAACAGTAATTTCCTTAAACAGCTGAACGCTGTAGTTTTTAACAAATGGACAGTCAAAGTCAAAATAAGCTACAGTGTGTGTGTTCATGGCAATGAAGGAACATGTCACCCCATTCTACACTGTGGCTCAGTGATGTGTTTTTAATAGTTTTTGGACAACAATGGAGTTCTGTGACACAGAGGAATAAGATATATCAGGCTTTGATACATGTTGGTTTGGGTCTGCACATGGGATTTGTTAAGTAAATGAAAAACTTGGACTATTACCTGCCTTATCCTTTAACTCTTCCGTCTACTGCTGATGTGTGCATGCAATGCCACATTGGTCCTCTATTAAAAGCTCAACATACTACGGAACATACAGCATAGAAGATTAAGACAGTGTGTATACATGAGTGTTTGAGCGTGATTGTGTGTGCTTGAGCGTGAGAATTATAGATAGTGATGTAGAGAGAAAAGAAAGAGAAAGTGGTTAAACAGCTTTTTTGTCTGTGTTGGCCTCTCTCTCCAGACAGGAAAAGAGCCAAAAGACATGTGAAACAAAGAGGGAGAGAGAAAAAGGTAACACACCCACACACACATATATATAATACTGTGTCATATAGGTTGTTTGTTGGACCTGGCTGTGTAACAGCTTGACGTTTGATTTAAAGATTAATTTAAATTTCACGTTATACACAGAACTGACCCTTTTAGCTGACAGGTGTGTGAGTGTGTCTATGGGTAAGAAAGAAAAGCGAGGCAGCTTCTGTATCTCCAGGCAGACTGTTTTGTTCTCTGACACATATTTTCTCAATCTCTGTCACTTTGCGCTCACTTTGCATGCTGGGAGTTGGGTGTGTGGCAGCCTGAGCTTTCTTTTCCATCAGCTTCACTGTGGTTTTATTCTCTATGCGAACTTGCATGTTTACACTTCATAATCTGGTTCAACTGTGTTTCTTTCTTGGAGGTGAGTTTGCCAGCAGGTTTGTGTTTGATTCCAGTTTGCATTTTTAGCTGAACACAACCAAGTTCTTGCTGTCAGTTAATTAAAGTCACTATGGAAATCAGTGCCATTCTGCAGCCACAGCAACTAATACGGTAGTGCTGTTATTTCTGAGAGCGACATGTTGAGAGCCAGCTGCCTCAGTGGAAAGCATTCCTAACAACTTTCAACTGTTTAGTACATGTACATAAATTGACATCTTTAAAGGATAATTCTGGTTTATTCAAATTTGGGTCTTATTTTTGTAGTTTTGCCCATCATTTCTGTCAGTGATACTCACCAAATTAAGAGCTGTATAGGAACACTGTGACACAAGAAAAAGAATTGTGACAAGTATCTTATTACTTGTGGTTACTGTGGTTAGTAATTTGAAATTAGTGTGTGGCAACTTTATTAACCAAAAACATATGTGAATATGCTCCATGTAAGCACAATATAAACTTAAATAATATGTGCCATAAAACTAGATTTAAACTCGGGGCCCCTCTATATCGCATTATTACCAAATCTTGAGGGGATTCATTATTAGGTAATAATAGAAGTGTCGCCTTAAGGCTCCTTATATGTCTGTGTCTATTTTCCATTATCATACAAAGAATCAACTTTTTGATTCATGTAGGTGAGTCTTTCAATAATTTTGCGTTTCTGAATTACCGAGTGCTTACTGTGAGCCATACATTCCCTGGAGGTTTCCAGTGGCTCAGTGAGGAAGAGGTGTTCAGTCAACACAGACTGCACCACAGAAAAAGTTAAGCAAGGATTAGGGATTGGTTCTGTTTTGTTTTTTTAAGTCTAAGCCTTTAAGTAACATAATACTCACACGCCATAGGCACATTGAAAGAAATTCGGTTGCAATAATCATTTCCGACCTGTTCTCATTCCCACGATTTGTCACGCCCCTCGGCGTTGTATACAGATGCACATGGTACCCTTTAGCGACTGTAGGAGATGCCTTCAGAAACTACTTCGTTAAGGAGCAGGAGCATCACATGATGTAAATTACATAAGTCACATGTTGGATAGGTTTAGGCAACCAAACTACTTGGGTTGCGGTCGAAAAGTCTTTTTTGCTTAGTAAGGTTCCTAACTGAGTGAAATGACCTGGATGTATTTAGGTGGTAGCCATTATAAGAGCTGTTTGAATTCTCTAAATACTTTCTTTAGCATAGGTTACACTGGACCATCCTTTATGAAAGGAAAGGAGATTACTAAAGGCAACATTTAAAGCGACATACCTTTCAGCTGTTCACGAAAAGCAAACTCGCAGTAGGGAGAAAAAGAGAATGTGAATATAGAGAGAAGTGTGGACGTGATATAAAAACTTTATCTGATCATGAAGCTTAATGTTACTCTACAGTTCTGTGGTTTATGAGTAAAGTCTATGAACTACACTGCAGACTGGAGTCTCTGTTAACAGTGAAACTCTGTATCCTCACTGCGCTGCATTACTAAAATGCAAATTGTTGTAAATTGTAAATAATTAGATGTAAGTTACTCTGGCCATTGAAATGAATACAAAGAACATGAATATAGGGCACAATTTAGTATTCATTAATTAATTATAATAACTGACCTTCTCTCAGCACCCCCAACTGTGACTGACTTCGTCCTGTGTGACACCTATAAAGCTTATGGGTGTGGCTCAAATCTCAAATGGTATATGGGTCAGTCAATTCGGCAGGTGCGGCTAATGGATGTGTTTAAAATGAGACTCGAGAGACCGAGAGTTAAATGCAGAATAATGACGGAATAACTCCTAAGACTCAGCTCCAAATCCTCAGTCCCAGGGTGGGAACAGGTTACGGTAAGTTTGTTTTGAATAAAGTCCAGAGTCCAACCAAAAAAAAAGAATATGTTAAAGGTAAGTCAGAGTTCAGAGTTCCATTGGGTGTGTGAATGTACTGTATGTGTGTATGTTCAATTCAATTCAATTCAATTTTATTTATATAGCCCAGTATCACAAATCACATTTGCCTCAAAGGGCTTCACAATCTGTAACATACGACACCCTCTGTCCTTAGACCCTCGATTTGATTAAGGAAAAACTACCCAAAAAAAACCCTTTTAACAGGGGAAAAAAATTATAGAAACCTCAGGAAGAGCAACAGAGGAGGGATCCCTCTCCCAGGACGGACAGACATGCAATAGATGTCGTAAGTACAGAATAGATTTATAGCATCAAAACTATAACATATACAGCCATGATGGCAAAATTGTTGTGTATATATATATATTATTATGTTAGAAATGTTTAGGTGGTAAAACATAAAGGAAAATGATGGTTACAGACGGACAACCGAGCAGCTCCAGGTGGAGCCCAACGAGCAGGACCCAAGCCACTCGTCCCCTGCACCATAGACACAGCAGCACTGCCCCAGCAGGTCGCCATAGTCACCGATCCAGATACATTTTTGGACACTGAAATACCTGCTGAAAGTGACAGTAAGAAAGAAGAGACGGACGACAAAGCACAAAACTCCGGAAGAGGGAAGAAGTCAAGTTAGTAACATGCATTTATGGGATGAGAATGCTTCTTCTACTTTTGGAGACTCTAGGAACCACAAGTAACCCTGCATTCTGAGAGTGCAGTGTTCTAGTGGGGTAATAAGGTACTATGAGCTCTGTAAGATACGACGGTGCCTGACCATTAAGAGCTTTGTAGGTGAGGAGAAGGATTTTAAATTCTATTCTGGATTTCACAGGGAGCCAGTGCAGAGAAGATAATATTGGAGAAATATGATCTCTTTTCCTAGTTCCTGTTTCAGTAGTTTTGGCACCCTAATCAGTGTTATACGTTTAGTTTTAAGTTTATAGTTTTATCTTTTTAAGTACACGTGCTGCAGCGTTCTGAATCAACTGGAGAATCTTAAGGGACTTTTTCGTAATCCAGCCTTGAAGTAACAAATGCATGGATTAATTTTTCTGCATCATTTCGAGACAGGAAGTGCCTGATTTTTGCAATGTTACGTAGGTGAAAAAAGGCAGTCCATGAGGTTTGCTTCATGTGGGAGTTGAAGGATAGATCCTGATCAAAGATAACTCCTAGGTTCCTCACAGAGGTGCTGGAGGCCAGGGCAGTGCACTCTAGAGCAATTATATCTGCCGACTTCAGTTTTGTCCGAGTTTTGTCCGAGTTTTGTCCGAGCTTAACATCAGAAAATTTCTGGTCATCCAGGTTTTTATGTCCTTAAGGCATGATTGAAGTTTAACTAACTGATCAGTTTCATCCGGCTTAATCGATAAATATAATTGGGTATCATCTGCATAACAATGAAACTTTATGGAGTGCTTTCTAATAATATTGCCCAAAGGAAGCATATATAAAGTAAATAGAAGTGGTCCAAGCACAGAACCTTGCGGAACTCCGTGACTAACTTTGGTGTGCTCTGATGATTCATCGTTAACATATACAAACTGATAGATAGGATTTAAACCAGCTTAACGCGGTTGCTTTAATTCCAATTGAATGTTCCAGTCTCTGTAATAGAATTTGATGGTCAATGGTATCGAATGCAGCACTAAGATCTAACAAGACAAGTACAGAGACAAGTCCATTGTCTGATGCAATTAAAAGGTCATTTGTAATTTTCACCAGTGCTGTTTCTGTGCTATGATGCACTCTAAAACCTGACTGGAAATCCTCAAATATACTATTGTTATTTAGAAAGTCACATAACTGATTAGCAACAGTTTTTTCAAGGATCTTTGAGATAAAGGGAAGGTTAGATATAGGTCTATAGTTGGCTAAAACCCCTGGATCGAGTGTGGGCTTTTTAAGGAGAGGTTTAATAACAGCTACTTTAAAAGACTGAGGTACATAACCTGTCAGTAAAGACAGATTGATCATATCTACAAAAGACGTACTAACTAATGGTAGAACATCTTTAAGCAGCCTAGTTGGAATTGGGTCTAAGAGACAGGTCGAAGGCTTAGATGAAGAAATTGTCGACGTTAGTTGAATAAGGTCGACAGGAGAGAAGCAGTCCAAGTACACATCAGGTTTCACAGCTCCCTCCAACGCCTCTATGCTTGAAAATCGGTTGGCACCAGGTGAGGGCAGGACGTGATTAATTTTCTCTCTGATATTCAAAATTTTATCATTAAAGAAGCTCATGAAGTCGTTACTGCTGAGGGCTACAGGAATACATGGCTCAATGGAGCTGTGGCTCTCTGTCAGCCTGTCTACAGTGCTGAAAAGAAACCTGGGGTTGTTCTTATTTTCCTCTATTAGTGATGAGTAGTAGGCTGTTCTGGCTTTACGGAGGGCCTTCTTATATATTTTAAGACTATCTTGCCAGGCTAAACAAGATTCTCCTAGATAGTTGGAACGCCATTTCCTTTCAAGTTTTCGTGATGTTTGCTTTAATTTGCGGGTTTCAGCGTTATACCGTGGAGCTACCCTTTTTTGTTTTATTATCTTCTTTTTAAGAGGAGCAACAGAATCAAGTGTCGTTCGCAGTGAACCTGCAGCACTATCAACAAGATGATCAATTTGGGACGGACTGAAATTTGCATAAGAGTTATGTTAAGACATAGCATTGAGTTAAATTCAGATGGAATTTCTTCCTTAAATTTAGCTACAGCACTATCAGATAGACATCTACTGTAGTAGTATTTGACTGCTGGTGTGTAATAGGAGTTCAAAAGTTATTAAATAATGGTCTGATAGTGAAGGATTCTGTGGAAAGACTGTTAGATGTTCAATTTCAATGTCGTATACCAGAACAAGGTCGAGGGTGTGGCCAAAACAGTGAGTGGGTTTATGTACACACTGAAAGAAGCCAATAGAGTCTAATAATGAGATAAACGCAGTTCTAAGGCTATCATTTTGAACTTCCACATGAATATTAAAATCACCTACAATAATTGCTTTATCTGTTTTAAGGACTAAACCTGATAGAAATTCTGAGAATTCAGATAAAAACTCAGAATAAGGACCAGGAGCGCGGTACACTATAACAAATAGGATTGGCTGTCGTGTTTTCCAGGTTGGATGTGAAAGACTTAGAACAAGGCTTTCGAATGAGTTATAATTTAGTTTAGGTTTAGGGTTGATTAATAGGCTTGAGTCGAAGATGGCTGCAACTCCACCTCCTCGGCCGGTACCTCGAGGAATCTGCGTATTAATGACTGGGCGGAGTGGATTCATTTAGGCTAACATATTCTTCATGACCCAGCCAGGTTTCAGAGAGACAAAATAAATCAATATGATAATCTGATATCAGATCATTTACTAGTACAGCTTTAGATGATAGAGATCTGATGTTTAGGAGTCCACATTTAATTATCTTATTTTGAGGTGCTATTTCTGTTGTGATAATTTTTTTTAAATTATTATGTATAACTCCTCTTCTGTTAGCTTTTGATTTTATAAATTTCAGTGGCCGGGGGGCAGACACCGTCATTATGGGATTATGGGTGGGTAACTGCTCTGGAAGCGCAGAGAAGCGTGTAGGACTGCAACTCTGCCTCCTGGTCTCAACTCTGTGTTGTCATGGTTTAGGTCCACTAATAAACTCGGCCAGATTTCTAGATATGAGCGCTGCACCGTCCAAAGTTGGATGAATGCCGTCTCTCCTAATCAGACCAGGTCTTCCCCAGAAAGTCTGCCAATTATCTACGAAGCCCACATCGTTTGCTGGACACCACCTCGACAGCCAGCGACAGAATGAAGACATGCGGCTAAACATGTCATCACTGGTCAGATTTGGCAGGGGCCCAGAGAAAACTACGGAGTCCGACATCGTCTTTGCATATGTACACACTGACTCAACATTCATTTTAGTGACCTCCGATTGGCGTAATCGGGTGTCATTACCGCCGACGTGAATAACAATCTTACTGTATTTACGTTTATCTTTAGCCAGCAGTTTCAAATATGATTCAATGTCGCCCGCTCTGGCCCCAGGAACCCATTTAACTATGGTCGCTGGTGTCGCTAACTTCACGTTTCTCAAAATGGAGCTGCCAATAATCAGAGTTGGTTTCTCAGTGGGTGCGTCGCTGAGTGGGGAGAACCTGTTCTAGTCATTTGCCTCTTATCTGTCCGCACTTCCCCAAATTTCCTGCCTGCCAACACATCAGCCGTGACAGCTTCAGGCATTGCTGATGTTCTTCCAAGGATGATGAGAAAATGATTATGTCATCAATGTACACTAAAACCTCCTTCAGGTTCATCTTTCCCATGTACCTCTCCATAAGGCATTGGAAGGTGGATGGTTTTGTAATTCCCTGGGGCATCGTGTTGAGAGCAATCAGTGTGGTGTGAAAAGAAACCAAAAAAGCTGAAAAATGCTACAATGTATAATTGTTTGCCCTTGGTTCGGACCAAATGAACCGAACTAGAGATGTGAAAGCACCCCCAATTTGGTAATACCCTGACTTAAGATCAAGGACAGAGAACCATTTTGATCTTGCTAGAGCTGAGAATGCCTCCTCTAGATTAGGGAGGGCATACGCATCCTTGATGGTCTGAAGGTTCAGCTTTAGCTGAAGCCTATACAAAGACAAACAGAACCATCCTTCTTCCTTACGATGATGATGGGAGAAGCAAATGGGCTGTCTGATTCTCCCATGGCTCCTGAGTCGAGGAGCTCCTGAAGGTGTTTACTTACTACCTTCACATCATGGGGATGTATTGGTCGGGCTCTATACTTAAAAGCGTCTCATCACTGAGCTTGATGTGGTGTTTGACCTTATCTGTGTGTCCAAAATCCAGGTCATGCTGAGAAAAGACTTCTGACATAGAATTCAGCATGATGGTCACCCATTCCCTTCCATTCAGCGGGTAATGGAGAGTCTCCAAAATTAAAGCTCAGCTCTTCAGACTGAGAGTACTCTTTCTGCATGTCAGGTGGATTTGATTCTTTCACAGTTTGCTCTTTGTGCCACTATGGCATTAATATCTGCCAACACCATTTTAGGAGGTATGAAAATGTCTTGGTCAGTCTTGTTCTTCAACACAACAGGCAATCCGCAGGCTTGTTTCATGGCCAAGTTGACTAGGTTGGCTGACACTAATAGTCCGCCTGGTAAGGGAGAGGCAGATGGCTCTTGACAAGGGAAGGATTTGGCTCATTCTCACAGGCTGAAACAATGTGACCATCCTCACTGCACTGAAAGCAATACCAAGGGCGTGGTTTGCTGTGTGCCTTGGCGGCAGTATTCTGCTGTTGTGTTACTTTCTAGGGCGGGTCTCGACTTTAGCACTTTCTGCAAGGGAGTTAGCTTTCTGTTGTGTAGTTTGTTTGTGTTTGTTGTTCTCACTTTTCAGGCTACTGATCTGAGCACTGATGCCAGCTATTTTTTTCTTTAGCATGTGGATTTCAGACACAGCAGTGGCATGTACTGTTTGCAGATGAGACATGACACGCCAGGAGCAGGCTTGGCAATGCTCAAATGCTGTCTCATACAGCTGACTTTTGCCACCTGTTTATCCTCCTCTGTCCTTAGCATCAACAGGTATATATATATCCGATTTAATGAGCCATTCACAGTTTCACTGTACCGGCCGTGTGTACTTAGACTTGCATGACTTAATCTTTGAGACAAGCATATGCTACTGGCAGGATCAACCAGGTAGCCCTCTGGCACCCTGGTCGGCGTAGACGGTCAATTATAAAGGAATTAGCCCAGCAACTGCGGCAGAACTGCTTTTAAAGCTGCTTGTCAAACTCAGACACAGACACACCCAGGCGCGGGCCTCATGGTCATGCTCAGACAGGCATGTAATCGCTGCAGAAAAGCTGATGGCTTTTCTCCCTCATTCTGAAGTGTACTCATTAAACTTGCATAGAGTTCATCACCAACTTCGACTGCTCCATAAGCAGAGTCTAGTACATCGAGGTAGGCAGAAGGTTTAGCCTCTGGACCTAAATGCTTAGTCATCTCTGCTGCAGGTGGAAGGAGACTGTCAAGAATGCATGCAGTTCAAATCAGAAACAGTTGGATCTTTGGATGACAGTTGGGTCATCTATGCAGAAGTGGCGTTTAACTGAAGCATGTTTCTCAAGGCAAGTGGATACTTCATTATCAATATCTGTGTCTGTTAGCCCATTGACAATTACAGAATTAGGGATTGCCTGCCTGTATTCCTTTTTGAAATTCCATTCCAACCTTGTTAACCTCCTGTAATATTTTTGACAAGTAATGTTTTTACCTGGGTTGTCCACGGTCATATTGCCTGCATGAAACAAGACAGTAACGAACAGGGTGAGGTAAGAGCTGCTTTTTGTAGTGCAGATTTGGAACATTGTAATTTGACCATTGCAGACCCATGTCAATAACATCCGCCGTCGCATAATTACGTCACCTAGCGTAAGTGCAGTCAGATTCTCTTAGCCCCGCTGATTTCTTTTCGTAAGTTCTTATGAATTGTCCTTCGCATCTTTGATGTTTCTCATGACATCTCATGACTTTTTACATTGAGGTCAAAGAAGTGTTTAGGAAAAGATCTGGATTCAAGATTAACTTTATTGTCCAACAAAGTGGAAAATAGGAGGGACATTTTGACAACAGCCCTGGTTAAGTAGTAGAAAGTAACATGACGTAAGTGACGTGAATTTTAACGTAACTTAAAATTTTAAATAACTCAACGTTGACTTGTTGTTTCACACGGGACAACGACCCCAGTCTCCTGGGTGACAGTCCTGTGTTGTTTGAGCCATCCATCCATCCCAATACCTCCACAGGTTGACTTTCTCGCTCTTCATGTCGCTCGTTATACTACGTCAGCGGACTTCCTTTAGGCTTTCTGGCAGCCCTGTGTGTCCCCAAAGGGTACCTTGTGCATTTGTATATCAGGCACAGGAGTGTGACAAAACTCTGTATTTGAAGCCCAGGCAGTGAGAATGGGCTGTCACTTCTACTCTCTACACTGGATGTGAAGAGAGTGCTTCTCAGTGATTGTACTGTAAGAGATGGAGGAAAAAACCCACCCTCCTTGTTCTGTCTAAAGTTCAGCTGAAGCTAATATGAGACTTCTGGAGTCTGAGTAGCTTATTGGAGTGAGGATCTTTGTCCCACCAGTCGAGTGTAGGTTTATTGCTACTGTTTTGTCCTGGCAGCAACCACACATGACTACCAGGATGGATCCCTCCACCACCCACGGAAACAGACTGTGGACACATAAAGGCCATATGTTCTAAAAAGACTGAATTTGGAAGATACCCACATTATTTGTCTAACCCAGACTGCTAAAGTTGGTCGATTTTCTCCATTCAATTTTTTGCTGGATGGCCTGTGTTATAATGCTGAAGCCCTTGGCTGCATCATTGCTGCTCCAACGCAGTGTTCTCATTGAAATTAATGAGGAGGCTGCCTTTTTTGACACAGCAGTATTCTCAGTCTGAATACATCCAATCACAGAAACTGACAAGTTTCTTCACTGACTGTACGCTTGTTGACTAGGATATGCACGGCTAGGAAGATGTTTTCCTTAATTAGCATTTTTGGGTTGTTGTAAAGAAGCAGATTTAGTCATGGAAACGGTTAAATTCAATCTGTCTTTCTTTCTGTCTAGCATACATGCATCTTCGATTTCTAACGCAGACGCCTGTCCTCTCTCTTTCATCCACATACACACACACAAACACACACACACACACACACACACACACACACACACACACACACACACACACACACACACACACAGCTCCCATAAGGGTCAGACAGGCTGACTGGATCAAACTGATGAGTTCAATGGAGCAAGAGACATGCTTGTGTGTGTGTGTGTGTGCACGTGTGAGGTTGAGAGAGAGAGAGAAGGAAAGATGTGACCAATTTATGAGTCTGTGAGAGATAGAAAGAGGTGCGCAGGTCTTTGCATAGCCCTTTTGGTTTCATAAATCTCCTCTCGTCATCTTTTTTCAATTCAATATGCTTTACTGGCATGAGTGTAACAAAGACAATATCGCTATTATCATCAGTACCTGGACGGTGGAGCATCTGGGTTGTTGGGTATTTAGCTCCTACATTAGACCCTCCGTCACACAGTGAGTATCAGTATAAGAGCAAGGAAGTATTCAAAATGATCAAATAATAAAAGTATTTACAGAATTATAATTAACTAAATTATATAAAGCAACTTTTCTAAACAAAATGTTATTATTTACAAATCAAATCATTTTAGTCAGGTTTCAATAAACCAGATACCAATTAGATTGACTGATATCAACAATAATAATAATAATAATAATAAACTATTAAAAAATAACTCATATAGTTGTGTTGGTCAGGTTCGACTGGCTGTCCTCAGGTTGTGACATAAGGTAATACATTTTGCTGCAATCATCAAAATTAAATCACATTTGGGAATTTCCCGAAGCAAATATAGGAGTTCCTCTATGTCTGTTATGTTTTCCAATTCAGGGTGTATTTTTATTATACTGGGAAAAATGTTAATTTCTCAGAGCCTGGTATTTGGGGCATGATGTGAGGAGCTCTGACTCTCCTGTCTGTTATACTGGGAGCAGAGTCTCTTCGTCTTTATTCCTCTCCTCTCCCCTCTTCGCCTCGACTTTATTCCTCTCCTCTCCTTCGTCCCTCTCCTCTCCTCTCCTGTCATGGCTTAAGACTGGCTCCATTTTCTCTGGTTTACTTAATTCCTTCCCTGGGCTAAATTCATTTAATTCCTACATACAAAGTGTGTGTTGGGTTTTGTGGTTTGTGTGTTGTTTCCTTTTTTTTTTTTTGATTTGAAGCTCTCTCTGTCTCTCTCTTGCCTCCTCCCCACCCCTCTGTCTCACACAAACACTCACACTAAACCTAACATAACTGGATTAGGATTTAGAGAGAGAGGGAGTGAGAGCTGGTATTGAGGTCAACCTAATAAACATTCATCACATATGTTAGGCTGGCTTCAGTCATACACAGAGCATGTTTTTCAACCAATAACCAATGACATGTCTGCAATGTTGATGTTTTTATTGGCTTTGTCTAATTCACTAGCTGGCACTGTATATACTGTTAATTCCATAATGGTTTTTATTTGAATGTGAAAGATTAGGGTATCACACATCAAACAAGTACATCTATAACTCAGTTTCTATAGTTTCATCAAATATACAAAGTAATAAGAAGAAGCAACTATCTCACTCTGTCTCTCTGTCTTTCTATCTCACTCTATGCTATGTCTCTTTCTATCTCTGTATCTCTGTCTATTGGTCTCTCTCTATGTCATTCTATCTCTCACTATCTCTACTATGTCCTCAGTGATATATATATGTGGTAGACTAAATAATAGAAACACATGTCACTATAAGCAAGTCAACAGTATCACAAATTGTTATATTATATTGTAATAGTTTCCCATTAGCCACAATTGAACTAATACCATTGAACTCTGGTGGTTACTTATTATTTTAAAATATGCAATAGTAACTTATTCGATTTCTTATGCCAAAGCATCTAAAGGAGCAAATATCCATGTTGGTACTGAACCTTGGCAACCACAAGTTAGCAACACTAGCTCTAGTCTGATGGGCATGAGTTCCTCCAACCCTGAAAACTTGCAGGTCTGTTACACATGGATGGTCACAGTGTTAATCTTGATTAAATCACATGCAAACAACATCACCCTGCTACAAAATAAACATTATTCTGCCTGTTATGTGAGAGACAAGGTATCTTCGGAGCTCATTAATCCTGTGAGTCACAGCCTCCAACTTTTTTTTTCTTTTAATGTTTTATTCCTAAAATGCATTGCAGTGCAAATTCTTGTACCACATCAATTACAAAATGTCACCATTTACAACATTAGATACAATAGAATAATGTTGTCAAGATAAAATTATGACTTTGATAAGATACCTGCCTAAATATCTCAGTACTGATACTGAAATGTGATACCATGGCAAAAACCTAAATTATCAGGAAAAGAAATGGAATAATATATTAGATGACAGAAGGCTCTGCACAAGTAGTGCACTAAAGTATACTAAACACAAATGACTCAATACATGCAAGATGGTTTTCCAACTTGGACGTGTTGGCTCTATTGGTCTGCGTGGGTTTAAAACATATTTTACAGATGGGCTTTGTGGTGGTGTCCGTGGGCTTGCCCTGACTGTTGGCTATGTAAGCGAAAGAATGTCATGCTATATTTCGCTCCGTGCGTTGGCTTTGTCAACAAGCTGTGGATGGTCGGCAAGAGCACTTGTACTTTGCAGCCATGCCTCTCGTTCTGTCACCATGAGAGCTGCAGCGTGCACACACACACTGCCCCACATCAACGGAACTCATAGGAAATACAGCGCTTATTAAAAACACTGTCATTCTTAAAGTACCGGTACTAATAAAATGGGGTATAGTACCGGTTTTAATGGCAAGGTGTTGCGATACCTTTCCAGTATCTACAATATAATTTAAACTGAAATGGCAATCATTTACAGCTTTTTTTATTCTATTGTCATTGTACTACTTAACCTTTAAAGAAACCTTCACCGTATGCCTTTGGCAGCAGATCTGTGGTGATATCATGCTTCACTGTCACCAACTGTGAGGCTTGGCTGCACATACATGAACCAAAATAGCAGCTCTACCACCCTGGGCTCGTCTTAAAACAAATAGGGCCCTAAATGTTTTTGTCTTCCGATGTTTGGGCTACAGCTTAGCCAGATGTGAAAGTTTCTGTCCCTGATTTGTCCATCAGACAGGAAACAAAGAAAGGCCAGATGCATGTTCTTTTTTCTTTTCTAATAGTCTCTCTCGTTCTCTTTCATGCTAGAGATGTTGATCGAGTGTGTGGAGAAAAAGGACGTGAAGAAGGTGAGTGACAATCCAATCAATCATCAATATTTCAATTTTCATCCGTCACATATGGTTTATTCTTAAAGCTTTAGGCTACTTTGGAGAATTTAAATCCACCACAGACCTGTTAACTGTTTACACTGTTACATCTTTCTCAAGAAATTCAAGAAAACTGTCATGTCATCACGGGTTGGCTTGGCACAGTGTAGCTAAAGCAGACCAACTCAGGCCCATGGAAAAAAAATATTTGTTTCTGTGATGAGTACTGTTAAGTACCATTAATTTGAATTGATAAGAATCTGAGAAGAGAAAAGAGTGGTCTCTCAAAATAGTGTTGGAGGCTGCTATCACTGAACATATGGGTACATTTTTGCTCCTGGACGTTTTCTTCCCTAAAATCTAGGTGGAACCTGCAAAATGTCCAGACTCGAGATGACTGCTAAAATCAATGAACTTCGGTTGCTGTTTATGTTAAGCAAAGACAATATCAAGGGTACAGTTGTGTTGTGGGAGGAAATTTTAGATTTTGCAGGGCCTGCTGGAAGCTCTCACAAAATGAGTATTTATCTTTAAAATCGCAGTAATTAATGTGATTTGTTTGTATTAACAATGGATCAAATGACTATGTGTAATGTGAAAGGTGTCATATGTTATGACCCTGGCTCAAGTGAAGGAAAGTGAAAGAAAACAAAGTTGGAAAAACCAAATTTTAGGTTATTTAAGTAAATAAAAGAATAAATGAAGTGTGTGGAGAAACTGCTCCTGCAGAGTCTGCTGGCTGAGAAAAGCAGTGTGGGAGTTGGAGAAAAGGCCTTTTGTAGGTGGATCCGGTGTCAGGTGATAGGAGGAGTTAGTTGATTGGGAGCTTCCTGAAACAAATCACATGGGACCTGCTCTGTGGCTCCTTCCTCCAAGAGAGATTGCACCTCTCATAATCTGCAAATTTCGGAAATTTGGAGGTTGGGAGCCCAACTGAAGCCTGTAACCTTTCTGAACAGTGCAGCACCCTGGGCAACGCTTCCCATGCTTGCAGAAAACCCACCAGGGGGGCCGGCTGGTGGAGGCTGGTGCCATCTGGACACGTCGGAGTGACCTCTGTAACCCAAAGCGCCGCTGCAGCAGAAACTGTTTGCGCTACAATTTCTACAGACCTTTCTCTAGAGAGTCCTGGATATAGAGGACCGAGCCTCCCCAAGCTGACACCCAGAAACAGCGGTGCAAGAACTTCGGTGTTCTGAAGTGCCTGTGTGGCAGGAATCGACCAATTTAGGACGTCTACAGGCCTCTATAGAGAGCACAAACCCTGCCTGATTTCTGCATCTCAATGTGGGTTCGATGAAACGGTGGGGTTAAGAGGCCAAGTTCCCGAGGCTAGGAGGCAAGAGCTAAGGGGAAGGCTAAAGCCTTCCTTCTCGATGCCCGACAGGTTCAGCCAGACATGCTGATGCGATAGACCTCCTCGTCGAGGTGCCTCAGCAGGTCAGCCTGCAAGACAGCATTGGTGTCCAGCCACGCAGCGGCCTGACCTGCAGCCATGTAATCCTTGCCCACCAAGGATGACGTAGTGCGGCACGGCTTCTCAGGCAACATCGGAGCCTTGAGGGATGACGTTCTCCTGGAACGCCATGATCAAAGCAGCTGGCGAACAGTGGAGCTACACGGCCATGAGAAAAACGGCCCATTCCAGGATCTCCACAACTCATTGTGGAGATCCAAAAAGAACGGCAGTTGAAGACACGAGGCATAGAGATGCAGCCGACGCAGTGTTGAAGTTCCCTTGAAAGGGAACTTTCAGCTCACAGTTTTGGTTTTCCCAGCCTGCAGACCTCACTATCAACCTTGTTTCCAGTAACAGCAGGCAGGTGTTTTTTTGGTGAAAAAGCTGTGATAAACCGAGAGTTAGACACTAGCTGGTTTACCATGGTTAAAGGGGCACCAAACTGTGTAGGTGCAATCAATTAGATTTGGCTGTCAAGATTATCAAAGATAATCATAAATAATTACTTTAATCAATAAAGACCTTGGTGCACCACTCTTCATAGACTGCAGCATGCAAATATCATCTTGATCATTCCACGTCTGTGACTGATGGGGAAATAATAACCAATTAATTGATCGAGTTTCATAAAATACACTAAACTATCAAATTGGAACTCAGATTAATAATTAAATTAATAACTTTAACCAGAGTTACCATTAATAGCTAGTAAGTGAAGGATTTAGAATTCAACATAGAAAAGGTTGGCAAATTATTTACTCTTGTGAGACATTAAAGAGACCAGCATAATTATCCCAAAGCTTCAATTTACAAAGATAAACAAAGCAAGAACACAATGGGAAGGCTAACTAAATACTAACAAATAAAGGGATGTGTGTGTGTGTGTGTGTGTGTGTGTGTCCAAGATGGCAGCCAGGCCATGTAGCAGCCGTATGGCTTGACAGAGAAAGGACATTGAAAATACTATGTATATGAATGTATTTTCTTGTACAGCTCCCTTGAGCTTTGGAAAGGCGCTATATAAATAAAACTTGGCGGCGAGGCCATGTAGGTTAAGGTGTGTGGCTCTACTTACAGGGCCAAACTAGAGGTGTATGTGTGTGATCTGTGAGCTAATAGTGCCAAGTTAAAACGAGTTAGTTAAATTTACATTTAGTCATTTAGCTGACGCTTTTATCCAAAGCGACTTACATATGAGAACATTCACAAACCGAAGGCGCAGCTTCGGGAGCATTTTGGGGTTCAGTATCTTGCTCAAGGATGCTTCGACGGGGCTGGGAGATTGAGCCGCTGACCTTCCGATTGGCAGGCGACCGTCCTGCGCTATGCCCAGTGGTTGCGTTACTAGTCCATGGGGAAGAAGAGACGTTGCTTTGGGCCATTGCTGCTCCATTAGCCTGCGGCCATCCGTCGTGCAGGCTTGGGAGAATTGTGGTTCCGTTGTGGAAAACGTCTGTTGCTGTACCATGCAGGGCTAACTTCCTTATTTGCTCCTTAACGTTAGCTGGCAGACTTTGTGTACCGAGCCCGTGTAAAATGATAGAAATTAAGACCAAACCCGTCGGGTTCCGCAAAGATCTTCAGCTCTACCTTGCAGGGTCACAGGTTGGTAGCTGGAAGCTGGTCCCATGGGAGGAGTTCAGTGGGAGGAGTTCACGCCAAGACTGCGTTCCATGGCTCTTAGGATTGAGGGACAAAGAATGCGGCCTTTAAATCAAAGTCACCCACATGAATGAACTCATTCGTTGAGTCCCAACACTGGTGAACATAATGGAGCATGCAATAGCGGTTTATGAGTCAGATAAAGTTGGTGGTGAAGACCAAAATCAGAGCTTAAAGAGAGTGAATATTGGACTTCATCAGGTGGACACAAACAAGATTCTAAATAAATGTTAATGTTGTGTCTGCATGATGTGTAAATAAGCAAGTTTGTTAACACATTTTCCATATCAACTTTATATGGTCATTCTGTATGTCAGGTGGTGTCAACTAATGCAGCTTTAAGTGAAAACATTTATCTGTTAATATTTGTAGTATTCAGTCGAAATTCTTGTTTTCATTTTAAAGCTAATTTAACTGCTATTTCACCAAAAGCTGCAGGAGCTGCACTTGAAGGGAGCGGACCTCACAACGCTGGACTTATCAGGCTGCAGTTTACTGCACCATGCTGTCAGTACAGGCAGCAAAGAGATGGTCCGCTACATCCTGGACAATGGTAACTGCAGTGAAGCAACAGCCATTATGAATTACAATTTCCCATATTGTTTTTGTTTTTCTCCCACTATATTTTTATTTCCCTTTTTACACCATTACATACAGCTTTTTGCATTCATATGATATAAAGCACAACATGATTGCTGTATTGACACAAAATTAAAAACTAAATATAGCTGCACTATATCACTGTTACATGAATATAAACGGTGTTACTTATATAAAAGATATGTATTACATTAAATTAAATCAAAAATGTGTACACATATCTTTGTGGGGGTCACATCTAGATTTGGGCAAAATACACCTCTGGATCAAGTTTCCTTTGGCATGTGAATTACAGGTTAAATCATAAAACAAGTCAGTATTTACTACTAGTATGAGACAGAACGAGAATTCAGGTTGTTGCTACCCCAACCGCTGCGCTCATTTTTTTTTTCTGCTCTATAAAGCATCACACTACTTTGGTGCTTATTGTTGTCTTTGAATGTACAGCAGATGGTAAATGCAGAAGAGTTACATATAAACTCAATTTGTTGGACGCTGGGTTGGAATGTCACAGTTTGGTTTGCACTCTACAGATAGGAAAGTAATAACAGTGAGAAATTACAAGATCTATGTTCCACTATGGGATAGTATCGATGCATTGTTGCAGATATATTTATTTAGATTAACTCCTTTATTGCCCTGCGACGAGTTGGCCACTGTCCAGGGTGTAGCCCGCCTAAGGCCCAAAGCCACTGGGATAGGCTCCAGTTACCCGCGACCCCCAATGGGAACAAGCGGTAGAAAATGACTGACTGACTACTCCTTTATTTTCATCATGGCATACAGAAAATATAATTCTGCACTTTAATTATGAAAATACAATGTTAAATCTGTTGGTATACAGTGGAATTAACATTTAAACAACATGTTTACAGGTATAAAAAGCACATTCTTATATACTAAGTATGGTTTGTCACCACCTCACTGACTCAGTTGACACTGTTATAAGTAGAATTAATAAATGTAATTCAGAAAAAATATATTTTTAATTTGAGTTCTCAGAAAACCAGTGAACATAGACAAATATTTTGATTGACTTTGTAGTATGCCAGTATGACACTCAGCAATAATGTTCTAATCCGATGTCTCTCTAAAGTAATCTCTCATCTATCTTGTTTTTTTAGTTTCAAGTGACCTGCTTGATGTGACAGAAAAACTACAGTAAGTAAAGTCGTGGTTACCTTTATCGGCTAATCTTCAGGTTGTTGTGTTTTGTTTCCGTCCTTTGATCGTCCTGTGACCATAATTAAATTGTCAGCCAAACTGCAAGTGACACAGTTTGGCTGGGAAACTGTTGTAAAACTCTAAAATTTTTCCTGTGACTGTAGCACCAGCAAACAAAAGCATCACTTGTGCTTGACTCCAAGAGGACCTCAGACGCTGTTATTTCATGCTCGCTCTCTCCCTCTCTGTCTGTACTCTTGACCACCACCAGTGGGGAGACGGTTCTTCATCGAGCTGCATCGCTGTGTCACAGGACCATCTGTCATTACCTGGTAGAAGCAGGAGCCTCACTGATGAAAACAGACCTACAGGTAGGTTCTGTACACACATGTGTGTATGTATGTAGAGTCCAAAATGTACAGTACACCATTTGCCCAGCTATACTGATTATACATTAGAATTTCAATTGACTTTAAATACATAATATCAGAAACACTTTACTGGCAAAACAAATCGATATGTTCCTATTTTGCCCAGATCTGACCCTGTGGAACTTCCACTTTGTTCTGATCATTTCAAAATGGCCACAAAGATCCTTTTTTTCTTTAACAGATGATAAAGAATGTAATTTTCAGAAATCATATGTAATGTTACAAGAAGCAGAAAAGATCTTTGGTTTGTTCAAGATCTTATTTACCCTGCAATATTTAACTTTATGAAACACTAACTCTGCTTATCAGATACCGGATCAGTTCCATCTACTTTAAAGAATTGTTCCTGAAGACCATACTCACAACACACATTATTATACCCTTTATTCGTGGTTCACTGGCGTTTATTCAATTTGAATAATCTTTTGGCTAGTCTATTATTGTCCTTACCCTGATGACTGACAGGGCGTATGTGTTGATGGCTCAGATCTTGTTCTTCCCATTCAGCTGACTTTTCAGGACATGCCTTACTCTGTGTAGCTATTTGGCTGTGGCTGACGTCCTTGCTGCCTCCTCATGGTTTCCGTTTGTCTGCGGGATGCTGGCCCGAGCTGTCAACCCAGTCAGTTCTGGTCATCTTCCCTATTTTCGATACCAGTCCACATGACATTCCAGTGTCGTTGCTCTAGATCCTGGTAGTGTGGATCAGTGAGTCAAATGATCATTCTTGGCACACAGCTTGATGTCATCCATGTAGAGGAGGTGACTGATGGTTGCTTCCCTTCGGAACCAGTATCTCTCTTTGTGATGATCTGGCCTATGCAGACAAACAGCAGAGATAGTGCAGCAGATTGGTATATGCCGCACTTGACAGTTACTTGTGAAAATGGCTTTGAGTTGGCTTCAAGAACTGTTTTCCACAGCTGCATTGAGTTCTTGATGAAGGCTCTTATTGTTGATCTTGTACATTTCCAAGCATTCCAGTACCATGTGTGGGGCATTGAGTCGTAGGCTTTCTTTCAGTCAAACCAAGGCAAAACACAGGTTGTTCTGCATGGTCTTGCAGTCTCAAGTGACTGACTCTGGTGGTGAGGAAGATGAAGAAGACAAAGGCAGAGCAGAGGACGAAGTGGTGGAAGTTGAAAAAGGAAGAATGTCGTGTAGTTTTCAGGGAGGAGCTGAGACAGACTCTGGGTGGTCAGGAAGTGCTCCCAGATGACTGGACCACTACAGCTAATGTGATCAGGAAGACAGGTAGGAGGGTACTCGGTGTGTCATCTGGAAAGAGGAAAGTGGACAAGGAGAATTGGTGGTGGAACGAGGAAGTTCAGGAGTGTATACAGAGAAAGAGGTTAGCAAAAAAGAAGTGGGACACTGAGAGGACTGAAGAGAGTAGGCAGGAGTACAGGGAGATGCAGCGTAAGGTGAAGGTAGAGGTGGCAAAGGCTAAACAAAGAGCATATGAGGACTTGTATGCTAGGTTGGACACTAGAGAGGGTGAGGTGGATTTGTACAGGTTGGCCAGACAAAGAGATAGAGATGGGAAGGATGTTCAGCAGGTTAGGGTGATTAAAGATAAGGATGGAAATCTATTGACAGAATACATGTGTGTCAATGAGAGGGACCCAGGTGGAACGGTGAGGTTACAGGGAGCAGAGGTGAAGAAGGTGCAGGACTTTAAGTACTTAGGGTCAACGGTTCAGAGCAATGGAGACTGTGAAAAGAGTTGAAGAGGCGAGTGCAAGCAGGTTGGAACGGGTGGAGAAAAGTGTCAGGTGTGTTGTGTGATAAAAGAGTATCAGCAAGAATGAAAGGAAAGGTGTTCAAGATGGTGGTGAGACCAACAATGTTGTACAGCTTAGAGACCGTGGCACTGAAGAAAAAACAAGAGGCAGAGCTGGAGGTAGCAGAGCTTAGGATGTTGAGGTTCTCTTTGGGAGTGACGAGGATGGACAGGATCAGGAATGAGTACATCAGAGGGACAGCTCATGTTAAATGTTTCGGAGACAAAATCAGAGAGGCCAGATTGAGGTGGTTTGGACATGTTCAGAGGAGAGAGTGTGAATATATTGGTAGAAGGATGCTGAGGTTGGAGCTGCAAGGCAGGAAGTCTAGAGGAAGACCAAAGAGGAAATGTATGGATGTAGTGCGAGAGGACATGAAGTTAATTGATGTGAGGGAAGAGGATGCAGAGGACACGGTTAGATGGAGGTACATGATTTGCTGTGGCGACCCCTGAAAGGGAATAGCCGAAAGGAAAAGAAGAAGAAGACTGTCCGTCCTTCGGTTATCCAGCAGTTGGTTAATTTGTACTGCCAGGCATTCATGGAGTGCGGTTAGTTTCTTCAGCCAGCAGGTGTGGATCATGTCAGGGCCTGGTGCTGCCATTGTAATGGTTACTGGATCATATTCTTGGAGATTGCTGTGGTCTGTTCTTAGGTCCACTAGCCACTGAGCATTGGTGTAATGTGATGCCTCCTTCTCCCATATGTTCTTACAGTACTGTTCAGTCTCAGCACTGGGTGGATCTGTTCTTGTGTTATTACTCTGCCACTGAGAGTACACTTTTGATGGTTCGGTGGAGAACATCCGGTTTATTCTCCTGGCTTCTGCTTCTCTCATGTATCTCTTCAGGTGGGTAGCCAGGGCTGTGAGTCTTTGTTTGGCAGTCTCCAGAGCCTCAGGCATAGACAGCTTGTTGTATTTCTCTGTGCCTTTCTGTAACTCTGAGAGCTGACTAACCTCTCTCCGTGTTGCCTTGATCTTGGCCCCTAGCCTTCTCCTCCATGGGGGATAATGGTCTTTGTGGCTTATGGTGTTCATCTTGTAGCCAAGCAGCTCTAGGATCACTGTTGCTGTGGCATATATCAGCTGGTCTCAGTTATGGTCTTAGTAGAGATAGTATGTAGTGCTATGTTCACATGTTCTAGCAGATTTTCAGAGGGTACTTTGTCACTTAGCCTTTGTAGTTGTGATTTTTGTAATTAGGGGTGCCAGGTGTCCAGCTTGATCCTTAATCTCACGTCATTTGCCCTTGTTTTAAGTGAGTCAGTGCTGTAAGGGCTTGTTATTGGGGCTTGGTACTGTTGGGATTTACCATGGTTAGAAGGGGCACCAAATTGTGATTGGGCCTTGCCTAGCTTAGCCTAGCCTCACCATGTGGAGCAAACAAAAGACTGCGGCCTGCTTGCAAGGAGCAAGTCTTGACCCCAGGCCTGACTGACAAACAAAGAACAGACAGTAAAAGAGAAATCTTGCCTGAAGCCAATGCGAGATCTCAGTGGAACCCAAATAACGGACTCTTATTGGACAAGATGCACAAGACGGCTTATGAAATCTCGACGCACGGCTATGACGACACAGAGTCTATAAAGCAGACTGCTGCACATCGTTCCTAGTCATTCCACTGTGGCTTCGTTCGCTTCAGGAGACACCTTACGCCATTTCCACAGTAGGTATCACGTCTTTCTCCACAGTAACTCCCGTTACCTCAAAAATACGTTTTTCACGTGAACTTTCATTAGCCTTGGAAGGATGAGTCTCAACTTGCTGGACGAGCTAAAAGACTGTCTGTGTTTGTTGAAACACTTTTCGGATCCCTGATCGTTACTCCATAACGATCTTTGCCTGCAGAAGGAAGCGATACGACCCGACTGCCACTTCACGGAAGAGCCATATGGCTGAAGAGTCTCTCTCCCTGACATCGACTGCTGATTCCCCCTTGCCTGCCCGTTGAAGGAACAGCCCCGCCACCGGACCCACTGATAGCATCAGACTTCATCAGCACCTGAGCCTGAGAGAAACCTCACTTGGATAAAAAGAACTGATGCATCAATCGCTGAACAAGAGTGTTCGCAAGTAAGAGGGTATTGTGTTTCGGCAGGGATACATTTTATAACTGTGTGTTATTTCATCTAAGCTTTATTGTTGTGAATTGTGCTTTGCTTATTTGGGGAAGTGACAGCTGCTGTGCCATTTTTGTTGTGTTTTCCTTTGTTTTAGAAGTTTTAAAGTTCCTCTCCACCTGTGTGTGTGTGTGTGTTGTTTTAAGGCAAATTGGAAGTGTTTGTGTGTGTGATCTGTAAGCTGACCGTGCCAAGTTAAAAGGCGTTAGTTAGTATGCAAAGACTAGGTGGAACATAACATAAACTAACATCAACTTAGCTGTGGCTACCAGATTAACCTAACAGATGGAAACACATCATAACAATAAACCTCCTGTGCTTAGCCAAGTATAGTGTTAAGCTGCACTATGCTCAGTGGTTGTGTTACCAGTCCAAGGGGGAGAAGAGAGGTTGCTTTAGGACGTTGCTGCTCAGTAAGCCGAAGGTCCGTCCATCATGTACGGGCCAGACGGGGAAGAATGGTGGTTCCATTGAAGAAGTCTTCTTTACTGTGCAATGTTCATTGGGCAGATGAGGAAGTCAGTCGCTCGTGTGTTGGTTGTTGTCCTCCTTACAGTTAGCTTGGTGCTAACTTGCTTCGTTGCTTCTTAAAGTCAGCTGGCAGACGGAGTGTGGCAGTCGTTAGCTAAACTTCGTTGCAGGAATCTTTCAGGGGACCTCGCGTAGCTCCTGTAAGATCAGAGTTTGCGTTCTGAAGGAAGGCAGGCAGGCTTCCATAACCCTGTCCTTGGATAGGTCTGCTCCGACAGACCTCACAACAATGAGCGTTGAGCGGAGGAAAGATCGAAGAGGAGGGAGAGGAGATGGTTGCTAAAGACTATTGATTTGGTAACTTCCGGGTCACACGTCAGATTGTTGCGTTCATTGTCTCTCAGGACTGTGGGACAACAGAGAATACCGTCTCCTAACAAAAGTTCAGCTGAATGATGAATGGGCTCCTCTGCTCCTATGATGATACCTCCCCCCTGACCTGTGGTCCTAGCTCCCCCTTGCCATAGCATGTTTGTTGTACCTAATTAATCTCTAGTTGTGATAGCAAATAATACAACTAATACAAATAAACATGACAGATAACTTTGCACTGTGAATAAACTTCAGCATGACCATTTCTCTTGGAACCTTTATATACATAGTGGCTGCTGGTTGACAAAATCACAACTTATAAAATAGCACTTTAGACTTGTTTAAGTCTACCATTTGTGTGCATGTGTGTGTGCGTTCCTCAAATATGCATCTTCTTTCATTTTCCATGGAGGTTTCAACCATTTAGAGAAACCTCCTAACTGGCTGGACTCAGCAATGACCTAGATACAGAGAGAGGGGAAAGAGTGGAGAGAGAGAGAGATAGAGAGTATGAGACAGAGACAGACAGTGAGAGAGTGCAGTGAATGGAAAGGGAGACAAATGACTTAGGAAGAGAACACTATGATTTTGACATTCCCTGTAAAGTACTCTGTTTTATCTCTACATCTCTCTGCATTCACCACTTATGGTCTCTCTCTCTCCCTCACTCACTCACTCTTACTCACTCTTTCTCTCTGGGAATGTTTCGAAATCTGGTAAAACCCCAAAGACAAATGCGTACAAACACACACACACACACACACTGGACTAATTAGAGTCTTTTCTAAACTCTGAAAGTGATTAAGCATAATGGTCCCTTCCCCATAAACAACCACTCATTGTGTTGTGTTGTGTTGTGTTGTGTTGTGTGTGTGTGTGTGTGTGTGTGTGCATGCGCGTGCGCGTGTCTGTGTCTTCTCAAGGACACGTTTATTTCATTTCAAATTCAGTTGTTTCTCATTATCTCATTTTTATCAGTTTGAGACAATGCTACTTTAACAACAACACTTTTCAATTATAGAGAAATGTGAAATGGAAATATCAAAATACCAACACAGGCATGAGCTGACCTGTAAGCTCACTATCACACATATTTTGTACATGGCAAGTGGAGCCTAATAAAAACACCACCGTCTCTTCAGCATAGAGGAGGGGAGAGGCTGATCGTTGTGGCAAGTGGAAATAAGACTCTAACTAAACTTTTTTTAAATGTCTTTTTTTGGGGGGCGTTTTTGCCTTTATTAGATAGCGACAGCCGAAGAGAGACGGGAAATATGGGAAAGAGAGAGGGGGGATGACATGCAGCAAAGGGCTGCAGTAAGGACTCAGCCTTGTACATTTGACGGGCGCTCTACCGCTCTACTTTTTTTCTGCGCATGCGCCATCGTGCATGCTGCTTGTTGCCGTAGCTCCGTCTCGTCGTCTTACTTTTTTTAACTTTTAGCTTTATTTTTTCTTCCAAACTTGAGTAACTTGTGAGTAAGTCACTGGTGAATAAGATGGACGAGCGACGTTAACGACGTCATACGGAGTTCCGTGAGTGTAGTTTGATGTGCTTCTCAGAGACATGGCTACACCAGGATATCCCGAACGTTTCCATCGACGGCTTTCAGACTGTTCGGTCCGACAGGGATTACACTGGGAGCCGTAAGCAACAGGTGGTGTAACCCTGGTCAGGCCTGTAACCTCTGCTGTGTGCCTGACTGCTGACCAGGTGAGAGGACAGCTGATGAAATGCCTGAGTCTCCAAAGGGTCCCTGTGCTGTGGAAGACATCTTGCCTCGTTCCTGTGCCAAAAACGCCACGTCCCAGTGGCTCCAAGGACTACAGACCGGTGGCACTGACATCCCACATAATGAAGACCCTGGAGAGACTGGTGCTGGAACAGCTGTGGCCCATGGTCAGACCCCTCCTGGACCCCCTTCAGTTCACCTACCAGCCCCGGCTAGGAGTTGAGGACGCCATCATCTTCTTGCTGAACCACATTCACACCCACCTGGACAAGCTGGCAAGCATGGTGAGGATCATGTTGTTTGATTTCTCCAGTGCCTTCAACACCATCCGGCCAGCCCTGCTGGGTGAGAAGCTGGCAGCGATGCAGGTGGATGTCCCCCTCGTGTCCTGGATTGTTGCTCTACCTGTCTGGCAGACCACAGTATGTGCATCTGCAGCACTGTGTGTCGGACACTGTGGTCAGCAACACTGGGGCCCCTCAGGGGACTGTCCTCTCTCCCTTCCTCTTCACCATCTACACCACAGACTTCAGCCAACACACAGAGTCCTGCCACCTTCAGACGTTTTCTGATGATGCTGCTGTGGTGGGATGTATCAGTGGTGGTGATGAGACTGAGTACAGGGCTGTGGTTGGTAACTTTGTCTCATGGTGCAAGCAGAACCATCTGCAGCTCAATGCGACAAAGTCCAAGGAGCTAGTTGTAGACCTACGAAGGGCCAAGGCACCAGTGACTCCGGTTTCTATCCAGGGGGTCAGCGTGGACATCGTTGAGGATTACAAGTATCTGGGCGTACACATAGACAATAAACTCGACTGAGCTAAGAACACTCAAGCTCTGTACAGGAAGGGCCAGAGCTGCCTCTATTTTCTGAGGAGGCTGAGGTCCTTCAACATCTGCCGGACAATGCTGAGGATGTTTTACGAGTCTGTGGTGGCCAGTGCTATTCTGTA
>CM022483.1:14928557-14948801 GCA_011952105.1 Coreoperca whiteheadi
TTGGGTAGTTTTTCCTTAATCGAATTGAGGGTCTAAGGACAGAGGGTGTCGTATGTTACAGATTGTGAAGCCCTTTGAGGCAAATGTGATTTGTGATACTGGGCTATATAAATAGAATTGAATTGAAAATTGAATTGAATCCGGAGCTTTGCGTGCATTGATCCTACTGAAGGATCTCCTCATGCTGTCTGGGGTCAGCGCCATCACCTTGTCACCGGGAGGAGGAGGAATCTTCTGTGCAGCGGTTTTGTTCTTCAAACCGAACGAAGAAGGCATTCAGCTCGTTCAGCAGGGAGGTGTTGCTGTCACAGGTCTGCGGTGGGGGCTTGATGTCCGTGATTGTCTGTATCCCCTGCCACAGGCTTCGAGTGTCTCTGCTGTCGCTGAAAGGATAATTCAATAAATCCAAACATCTGTAGAGATGTCTGCATTTATTGAATATAATACCTGCCAATACCACCAAAACTCAGCAGCTCACACCAAAACAATCTAGGTGGATAAATAGCACTACAGGTAAGAGGAAAAATTTGGGGGTGAACTGTCCCTTGAAAATGGTGCAATAACATTTCTTTCAACATTTTGATTTAAATATAACAACATAGTCAACAATAATGATGGAATTTTCACAAGTCTATTTTTAGGAATCTTTGGAATTGGTCTACCCTAACCCCTGAAATAACATTAATTGAAATAGGCTGTGGTTATGCTGTCTATATCCCACATTGGATCTTGATGTGGCTACAACTAAAGTGGTCTTTCTATATCCCCCATCAAACCATCCATGGTTCTTTGCATATATTCTATATGTATAGAATATGCACTTTTATTTTTGATGTGACATGACCATAATATAGATTATAAGTCATCTACACTGTAGATCTTCTGAATTTTTATGTCGGAATAACACCCCCCAATGGGGGTTAGCAAATGGAAAAAACCCACCAGAATGGGCCGGTGTTCATGCCAATTCCGGTATTTAAACACAGATTTGAAAACAATCATGTTAATGGAGTAATACTCATCAAGACATCAGCATGTTTCCCATGACTTACTATTACTGCAGATGTTTTTTAATTAAAAAAGGAACTAAATATTGTGTAACGACAGTGACATTATATAATTATACACAGTAATAAAGAGGACCGAGTCTTTTGATACTGCTGAAAACTCTCAAAACAGAAGCGGTTGGGCCTTACATTATACTGTTTTTAAATGAGGACAAAAGTTTCACAGGTTTCACTCACCTCTTTATGGACCCACCCTGGGGTCAGCTGAGAAAAAGTCTTCACTTTCACCCACCCTGGACCAACACCAATTTGCCTACAGCGCTAACAGATCAACAGAAGATGCCATAAACACAGCATGGTATGGAGACATACTACTTAAATCCATAGGTACACATGGACTGTTAACACAACCTCCCTGGTGAAGAAGGCACAGAAACGGCTTAACATCCTTAGGACACTAAGAAGAGCTAACCTGGTGTCCTTCTACCACTGCTCTGTTGAAAGCGTACTCACTTATGGCATCTTGGTGTGGTATGCCAGCTGAAAATGTGGCCGACAAAAAAGCCCTTCAGAGAGTCATCAAATGAGCACAGAAAATCACCAGTAAAATCACTTGAGAACATTGACAGAACCTGATGTCTACGCTTGGCCCCAAACATCATCAAGAACTCCTCCCACCAAGGCAATCACCTCTTTGCTCTGCTGCCAGCTGGAAAGCGTTACAGACCCACACCTCCAGACTTCTGAAAAGTTTCTACCCAAGTGCCATCAGTGAACTGAACTGTGTATTTATAGGTTTTCAATTACATTTTATTTATATAGCCCAATATCACAAATCACAATTTGCCTCAAAGGGCTTTTCAAAATGTACAACATACGACACCCTCTGTCCTTAGACCCTCGATTCGAATAAGGAAAAACTACCAAAAATAAAAATTTTATACGGGAAAAAAATGATAGAAACCTCAGGAAGAGCAACAGAGGAGGGATCCCTCTCCCAGTACGGATAGACATGCAATAGAAGTCATGTGTAAAGAAATAAATTCACTACAGAAATCATAGTACATACAAATATGATGGAAATTATGAAATTGTAGTATATATAATTATGATTAAAAGGGTAGAATGTAAAATGTTATGGAATAGGATGGATCCAGAAGGACAACTAAGCAGCTCCAGGTGATGCCCACCAAGCAGGATTCGAGCCACACCACCTCCCCTCCATCACAGACACAGCAGCACTGACCCAGCAGGTGGCCCGCAATCACAGATCCAGACTCTGCATCTCTGGAGGCAGAAATACCTGCTGAAAAGGACAGGAAGAGAGAAGAGAGAGACGAGAAAGCACAAAACTACGGGAGAGAGAAGATATCAAGTTAGTAACACACATTTGATAAGAATCCATACAGATGGAGAGGGAGAGGAGGAGAGAGGTGCATCATGGGAAGTCTCCCAGCAGTCTAGGCCTATAGCAGCATAACTAAGGGATGGTTCAGGACTCACCTGAGCCAGCTGTGGACCTTTAAAGAGGAAAGTCTTCAGCCTACTCTTAAATGTGGAGATGGTGTCTGCCTCCTGAACCCAAACTGGGATCTGATTCCACAGGAGAGGAGCTTGATAGCTGAACGCTCTGACTCCCAATCTACTTTTTGTCTATTTTATATTCGTAATTCATATGTGTAATAAATTTTGTCATCTTCCAATGAATTGTAATGGTGATCATTTAGGGGAAAAAAAGTCTTTATCTTCAGAGGGGGTGTATTCATTGATGCTGTGTACTGCATATAGCAGTGAGTCAACCCTGTCTTCTGCCACATGTCCTCAGGGACATGTTTAAAATCACTTCTCAAAACATATCCTTTTGAAAAAGTGAACACACTATTCAGAAATCCATGTAACCAACTGTGCAAATCTGTAACTAAGTGACCGCTAGTGGAATAATCGAAAATAAAGGACAAACAGTTCAAATGAGAAAAATAATCTCTCTGTTTCTATGATTCTTTGTATCTCTTTATCAGGGTGATACTCCTAAGAACAGGGCTGAGAAGGCTCATGATGCTGAGCTGGCGGCCTATCTGGAGAACAGACAGCATTACCAGATGATACAGAGGGAGGACCAGGAAACAGCCGTCTAAAACTGTCGATTTCTAGGAACAGGATGAAGAAATGGTTGTCTTCTTCCTCATATTCATGAGACTGACAGCAGCTCATTTAGCCACGTGTGACGGGAGGACTGGTCCAGATTCCACTTTACTGCTGACGTGTCCTTCCTTGAAAGCAGAGTGCAGACTGAGAGTGAAGCTGTGCCAAATCTGATCTCAAGATGCATTTAGTGATTAGTGATTATAATGATGATGGTTGAAGCTTATGTTAATGAGAGTGAAGATATGCAGTGAGATTAAAAGATGTTCATTAAGTCATTCCTTTTCATTTTGAGTAGCTCAGTAATAAAAAGTGTTAGTGAAGTCAAGAAAATAGGAACAACTTCGGGATGATCAGGATCTTGTTTCTGACTTTTTAATTGCAATTTTTGGAGTCGACTTGGACAGACATGTTCTTCAAAACACTTTCATATCAAGCTAATTCAAAGGACTCAAGTGATCATTTATCATAAATTACTGATGATGCAATGTTTTGTGAGGTCATATTGTCTCACTCAGTATCAGAATTGTTAACGTCTTTTTAAAAAATCTCAGGATATGTAGTTTATTTCATACATCCATGCGGCAAAAATAAAACGAGACTAAAACTGTAAAGCCCAGTACAGTAGTTACATTTAGATGCTGCAATTGGCATTACACACCAAAATTTAAGTTGTCACGTTTTTATTTAGGGCAAGATTATGGAAAGTCTTGTGGGCATAGGGTTTACATTTTGGCCTGAAGATGGCACTAGAAAGTTCATTGAATGTCCAACAAGGAAAACCTCTGAGGAGACATTTTGGCCCAGTGGTGAAAGAAACAAATGGATTGGTCAGGGGACCAAAACCATTAGGATTCAACCTCTTGGGACCATGCATATCCATAGCAAATTTCATGGAAATCAGACCATTAGCTTTTGAAATATCTTGTCATGGACCAAAGTGTTAAAAATGTATGATATGATGGTGTTAAGGTCAGGGGATCTTGAAATCATAATATCACTATCAGGTTTCATGGCAATTTAATATAGATCTTGTTTGGACAGTGTTGGACAGACCAACCAAGCTACAACCATCCAAGAGCCCTGAATAGTGACTCCTCTGTTTTGTTAATTGGAATGAAGCTCTGTGATTATTTCACTGACCATAAATACCATCATCAGTTATGCTGTGAACTTGCTGTACTTTTCTATAATGTTTTGGTAGATCTTACCTCACCCATACGACTATAGTAATATACTGTATTTTCTTGACTCAATCAACATATTCTAGAGTTTATTGTTTATGTTGTAAAATAATCAAAGTGATTATTTTCTGGCGCAAGTACTGTAGGATTGAATTTCTGAGGTGAGTTTAAGGGCTGAGAGGACATTACACTCAATTTAAGCATCCACAATGTTTCAATCAAAGGAGTATTTAAATCATTTGTCAGCAGGTGGATAAAACGTGAAGGTTCACATGATCACATTGTGCTGTGAAAGTGCACAATCATGACCATTTTTTAAAAGACTATCAACTGACAAATTCTTAACTCTACTTTCCCCCCAGTTTTTGTGACTGTGGGGGAGGGGGGATCTATTAGAGTACAATCATGTCTAATTAGATCAAATGGGTGTATGTATACTTAGGTTTTTTTTTATTAAATGTTCATATTTTATTAAGATTGTTTAGTTAAAGTCAAGTAGAATCAAGTCTCAAAACAAGTATTCTTATTATATTTAGTTGTGCCAAATTTAAAGCTTTTTTAAAAGATATTAGTGAACACAAATCATTATAGAGCTAAACCGCAACAACCAACATTTTCTCTCAACTCACTGATAACGTTTTGAAACTGTAATGTGAACTGTGTTGAGTTCAACATCAACACTAAACTCTGAGGAACATTTGATTTTAGGGGCACATTTGGACGCTACAGTAAACTCAAACATTAAACTCAAACCTCCGTTTCAATCTCTGTCTTAATTTAGTCCTTTGAAACTTTAAATCTGAAAGAGTTTTGAGATACCTGAGTAAAGTTTGATCTTCACTCTAAAGTGAAAGTGACAACAGTAACAGGAGGATAACTTTTATTGTCACCCCCATCTTCCATTACTGCTGACTAGGTGACAAAGGCAAATGAATCATCCTCACCTGCTCACGTAACTCAGTCTGTATAGAAATGACAGAATGGCTGAGATGTTTAGAATTCAAAGACACCCCTGGATCTGGGTGGGCTGAAATGTCTGGACACCAACTAAACAGAGACACATTTCTTCCCATTTATAAATTACACTTTTTGATGACGTAACTGATTTACACAGGTTTACCAAAGAGCTTTGAAAATGAATAGCTGAAAAGATTTTGAAAAGATTTTGTTCATTCCCAGTGTATGGCCAGTGTTTTGTCCAGCGGTGGCAACAAGAATACAAAGAAATTTGAACTAGGGGTGACCAGCTGGACCTTCAGACCTCTGTTCTATATTTGGAGCCAACTCCTAGATTCTAAGATGCAAAATGAAGATCTGCACATGATGAAAAGCATGAAAACCTCCAACCCATTTTCAGTCACAGTCGAGGAAAAAAAAGCTTCTGTGCACCAGGATTTTTGAGGGTTTAATGATTTCTGTCTAAACTTTGTACAGTAGATTATTAGAATATATTGGCAAACCAAAAAGACAAGTCTCAAACTAGCTTCACTTACTTTTTGAACTTTTGTTTTTCCTGTGAATTTCAGCATTTCAAATGTGTTGGTTTCTTCAGATTAGTTTTGCATTGCCAATAAACTTTCATGTACTGCATCGCAGTGATGTAGAGCAGGTTCTTTTCTTTTTTTTAATTTACATCTGTGGCCAATCTAAGCTTTATTCACTCATGTTTATGACATTGTTTTTTGTTCAATAGTTTTAATTTAAAAATTTTTCCTGTCTTTCTGCATTTGTATAATTTGTTTTTGAGATAACTAAGATAATAAAAAGGCAGCCAATTTGAGAATGACTCGTGTTTTTTCTTGTTTCTTTTCTGTTTTAATAGATATGGGGTTACACACTAGCAAAGTGAATTTAGCATTTACTTATTTCTGTTTATTCCTGCAAACACATTACCGTGTTACCACAAAACTTGTTCAGAATTAAAAGCTTCTGTTAAGATTCAAATGGTCGCGCTTGTTGTGAATTCATGTAAATGTCACTATATTCTGTACAACCTGAAGCCACAAGAATAGAACGAAAAATGTGCTGCAGCTCTCTTTTTCATTTTCTAATGCGACCCTGTCTCTGTACATATATGTTGCTAATTTATCTAGTTCCACCTAGGTAAAACTAATTCTGTCTAATCCAGCAGTCATTATTGCATTATATCCCACCTTCACAGAGGTTCTAATGTTTTTGTTGAAATTGTTGTAGAGAGGTATTATTCAACTTTATGGTCATTTAGGGAGATGCAGTTTATGGGGTATTTTGTGTTGTACTATACTAAGAAGCGTTTCTAATATTTTGTTCAGCCCATTTATAGCACCAAGAGCAGACACAATATTAGAAACACTTCTCAGTCAAAATGATAAAATCCCTGAAAGTATCGTGTAACTGATCTATTATACAGTACAAGGTCTGTTTAAATTTTGAGGTCTCAATATTACATACTAATTGTATAATCATGTCTGTAGTTTATCAGTGCTTCATTCAGCCCTACTGTATGGCCAACACTACTTTTTATGCAAGTAGAAATGAATGAGAATTTATTTTTAAAAATGTGCAAATATTCCTATACATGTACATTCTGCAAACTTAACACTATTTTTTTAATGCAAAATGATTGCCTATAAATGTAACCTGCAGACAATAATGTAGTACTGTACATTCATATAATCAGTTTCTGTGTATGACAACAGAGTCATCGCCATGCCAACTGGGCAAAGTCCATCTGCTGATAAAGACCATGATGGATGTTGAAAACATCAGGAAAAAGCTAGTAGGTGGAACTTAATTGAAGACATTTTTCTAATATGGTGGCTGACAAGGGAAAACGCACTGCAACTTAAGAAAACACATGCAAATGGGAAAAAAACAAAAACAAATTGAGAAAACATTTTCAATAGTTTGACAACACATGTTGCATTTAGGAGCATTTAGGAAACACGCTGCAAACAAACGTGAGTCACAAACCTTTTTAGTGTCCTCTGGAAACACTTCCCGTTTTGGTTGTGTTGTGGCTAGTTGCAGCACATTTCTGTCTGTGGTTGGGGTGTGTGTATTTGCAGTGTGTTTCTGTATTTGCAACATTTTTCTAAATGCTGTGCATGTGTTGTCAAATTAATAAAGATGTTCTCTTAAGTTGTTTGTGTTTTGTCTATTTGCCTGTGTTTCCTTAAGTTGCAGTCCATTTGCCCTTGTCGGCCAGCGTAGTTAAAAGAGTCCATGTCACACATTTTACCATTCAATTCAAACACAAACTCAAATGTAAAGTTTCACAACTCTCACAATGTGCTGATCAACTCAAACGGTACATAAAAGCTTTTGTTTTTAGTTACAAAATGTATGGTTACTATGCTTACTGACTACCACTAGTAATCAAGGTAGTCATCTCACATCAATCACAGATTTTGTCCAACAAATATTTTTCTAGTAGCCTGGTTCCAAAACTCTGAATCACTGTCTATGTCCCTAATTTTTCAGCAATTCAAACAGGTCTGGTGTGTCAGCAATTCAGTGAAAATAGACTGGCAATTCAGTCTGATTATCAGGCTACTTTTGAAGCCAGGTTAGAAGCATGTACTCTCGCTCTGATGTTCTATCTCATTTAGTCATTTAGCAGACGCTTTTATCCAAAGCGACTTACATATGAGATGATGTTGGTTTGCAGATCAAATATCAGGCAAATACAAATACATGTCACCCTGTTTAGTTGTTTGTGATTTTTGAGTGAGAGGCTGTGAGGAGCTGCAGTATTATTTGCTCAGAAAGTCAAACCCATACAGTTTGTACTGCAAGCATACAAGAATTTATATTGCCAAAACAATGTTGCATTGATTGCTATGGATTTGGTTGCAGAGAGATACATTCCAATTAGCAACAAGCTTTTTATTACTTTGTTTTTTTTCAAATATCTCCCTGTGCTATTATGTGGATGATTCACAGAAATACCATGAAATAAAAAAATTATTTGACCTAAACTAATGAAATGACAATATATTGCATGTCTTAAATGACCGTTAATTTCAAACTAGTGCTGCCAGTAAGACTACTAAGTACACTGTAAAGAATAGCTGGACTTTCTAATCATCCAACCCAGATACAAATTTCATTTTTACTGGGCAGTGTTTTTTGAAATGATGCTTTGGTGCTGTAGGTGGTCTGCTCTCTCCACCCATTTCACCACAATATTCCTCACCCTTAGCTAATCGCTTAACTCCAGGAACTTAGCACTCTTGGTAACACTTACCAACTTTAACCAGCAGGGGCAGTAGGCCTTTCTCAATATGTTATATGCCAATTTCTTGCATTCTTGGTATTTCAAATTTGGCAAGTCAACTCAATGTGCAGTTAAGATACCACAGCGGGCTTGCCAATATGTATATACTGTGTACTGCAAGGAGTCACAAGTACACACAGGCATTGTGTACATTAACATGAACCTTAAACTTTTAAACCAAACCAATTTTGCAGCAAAAATATTAGAATTCAACGCTTTCAAAAGCAATTATATCCTCTGTTTAAAACATTATAGAAACAGAGCCACCATAAAAAGGGTGGCTGAGATTAGACTGTTCTCTCTGAGGTGACCATGGCTAATCTGGCTAGAAGCTCCTCGGATTACTGAAAATGTCAGATCAAAATTTCAAGTAGGCATTATTTTGATAAATCAAACAAATGCCTATGGGTGACATTTGTGGTGGAAAATTATAAAATTCCCTCTCCTCGTATTGTGGACGTTGAACCAGGTCTTTTCCGGCTGTGCTGGACGCACTCTCGCTCTGTCGGCCCATGCGCCGTCGCCAAACAGTTGATCTCCTATCGAGCACACTCTGATCTGCAGTTTCCTCCTCATGTGTCCTGCGCTGCCTCTCTTCTGTGTTGCTTGCAGGTCCATCTCGGTTCTCCTCTGTCTTACTCACCTGTCCACAATCAATTGCACTCAGCACCCAGTCCTCTATCCTCCAATCATGCACCTTCGGCTGTGTCACACCATTAGTGTCAGCTGTTAAGCTTCTGCTACATATCCTTGGTCCAGAATCAATCAAACCAATACAGAAACACAAATCATGCTTTAATATAAAAGTGGCAAAACATGCAAAAATATGAGAACCAATAAAACCCAAATTAAATATTTAAATATACATCAATGATAAAACCACACAAAATATATAATAAAAACACACCATCAATTAAGCTGATTTACAGGTCTCTCACTGTGACATATGCTTGCTACATCGAAGTTCAAAGTCATCTACAACAGTATTCTCAGTAAAATTGTCAGAGCCAGAACACTTTCGGAGATTTGAACCATTCTAGGCTAAATGTGGACCAATCGACAGTTCTTGGGCCGTGAATGATGATGTTTCCAAAAGACCACAAAAACATGATTACAGACGAGAATGCAGTTTGTGAAAGGCCTTGCAAGTGCAATAAAACCAACTATAAATTCATAAACAATTCATAAACATTCCACCTAAACATTTCTAACATAATAATATATATATATATATATATATATATATATATATATATATACAACAATTTTGCCATCATGGCTGTATATGTTATAGTTTTGAAGCTATAAATCTATTCTGTACTTACGACATCTATTGCATGTCTGTCCGTCCTGGGAGAGGGATCCCTCCTCTGTTGCTCTTCCTGAGGTTTCTAACATTTTTTTTCCCCTGTTAAAAGGGTTTTTTTGGGTAGTTTTTCCTTAATCGAATCGAGGGTCTAAGGACAGAGGGTGTAGTATGTTACAGATTGTGAAGCCATCCATCCATCCATCCATCCATCCATTTTCTACCGCTTATCCGGGGCCGGGTCGCGGGGGCAGCAGTCTAAGCAGAGACGCCCAGACTTCCCTCTCCCCCGACACTTCCTCCAGCTCTTCCGGGGGAATACCGAGGCGTTCCCAGGCCAGCTGAGAGACGTAGTCCCTCCAGCGTGACCTAGGTCTTCCCCGGGGCCTCCTCCCGGTTGGACGTGCCCGGAACACCTCCCCAGGGAGGCGTCCAGGAGGCATCAGAGAGGCACAGATGCCCGAGCCACCTTAGCTGACTCCTCTCGATGTGGAGGAGCAGCGGCTCTACTCTGAGCTCCTCCCGAGTGACCGAGCTCCTCACCCTATCTCTAAGGGAGCGCCCAGCCACCCTGCGGAGGAAACTCATTTCGGCCGCCTGTATCCGGGATCTTGTCCTTTCGGTCATGACCCAAAGCTCATGACCATAGGTGAGAGTAGGAACGTAGATCGACTGGTAAATAGAGAGCTTTGCCTTGCAGCTCAGCTCCTTCTTCACCACGACAGACCGGTACATCGACCGCATCACTGCGGAGGATGCACCGATCCGCCTGTCAATCTCCCGCTCCGTCTTTCCCTCACTCGTGAACAAGACCCCAAGATACTTAAACTCCTCCACTTGGGCCAGGAGCTCTCCACCAACCTGAAGGGGACACCCTTTTCCGACTGAGAACCATGGCCTCGGATTTGGAGGTGCTGATTCTCATCCCCGCCGCTTCACACTCGGCTGCAAACCGTCCCAATGCACGCTGAAGGTCCTGATTTGAAGAAGCCAACAGGACAACATCATCTGCAAAAAGCAGAGATGAAATCCTGTGGTCCCCAAACTGGACTCCCTCCGGCCCCCGACTGCGCCTAGAAATCCTGTCCATATAAGCAATGAACAGGACCGGTGACAAAGGGCAGCCCTGCCGGAGTCCAACATGCACCGGGAACAAATCTGACTTACTGCCGGCAATGGGAACCAAACTCCTGCTCCGGTCATACAGGGACCGGAGACCCTGCGGCCACAGCTCCGAGCGGCCGCGTCGACAATGGAGGTGGAGAACATGGTCCACTCGGACTCCATGTCTCCAACCTCCCTCGGGATGAGGTTGAAGCTCTGCCGGAGGTGGGAGTTGAAGATCTCTCTGACTGGAGACTCTGCCAAACGTTCCCAGCAGACCCTCACAGTAAGTTTGGGTCTGCCAAGTCTGTCCAGCTTCCTCCCCCGCCATCGGATCCAACTCACCACCAGGTGGTGATCAGTTGACAGCTCCGCCCCTCTCTTCACCCGAGTGTCCAAGACATATGGCCGAAGGTCAGATGAAACAACCACAAAGTCGATCATCGACCTCCGACCTAGGGTGTCCTGGTGCCACGTGCACTGATGGACACCCTTATGCTTGAACATGGTGTTCGTTATGGACAAACCGTGACTAGCACAGAAGTCCAATAACAGAACACCACTCGGGTTCAGGTCGGGGGGGCCGTTCCTCCCAATCACGCCCCTCCAGGTATGACTGTCGCTGCCCACGTGAGCATTGAAGTCCCCCAGTAGAACCACGGAGTCCCCGGTCGGAGCACTTTCCAGCACCCCTCCCAGAGACGCCAAGAAGGTCGGGTACTCTACACTGCCATTCGGCCCGTAAGCACAAATAACAGTGAGAGACCTATCCCCAGCCCGAAGGCGAAGGGAAACTACCCTCTCGTTCACTGGGGTAAACTCCAACACATGGCGGCTGAGCTGGGGGGCTATAAGCAAGCCCACACCAGCCCGCCGCCTCTCACCGCGAGCAACTCCAGAGTAGTAGAGAGTCCAGCCTCTCTCAAGGAGTTGGGTTCCAGAGCCCAAGCCGTGCGTGGAGGCGAGCCCGACTATCTCTAGTCGGTATCTCTCAACCTCCCGCACCAGCTCAGGCTCCTTCCCCCCCAGCGAGGTGACATTCCATGTCCCTAGAGCCAGATTCCGTGTCCGGGGATTGGGTTGCCGAGGCCCCCGCCTTCGACTGCCACCCAATCCACAAAGCACCGGCCCCCTACGGTTCCTCCTGCAGGTGGTGGGCCCACGGGAGGTCGGCCCCACGTCGCTTGTTCGGGCTGAGCCCGGCCGGGCCCCATGGGGCAAGACCCGGCCACCAGGCGCTCGCGTTCGAGCCCCAACCCCGGGCCTGGCTCCAGGGTGGGGCCCCGGTTGCGCCGTACCGGGCGACGTCACGGACCTAGTTTTTATATTGACCATTAGGGGGGATTCGGATTCGAACCGCTCTTTGTCTGGCCTGTCACCCTTGTGAAGCCCTTTGAGGCAAATGTGATTTGTGATACTGGGCTATATAAATAAAATTGAATTGAATTGAATTGAATTGAATTATAAATTCACTCATTATTTATTTTGTAATACCTTATTATGAATTAAATAATTAATCACACCCTGTGGGCCCACATTATTGTGGTCGGGTGCAGGCAAAAGCAGAGACCTAGGCATGTTGACCCCTGGCATTGTGGACTGGTTCTAGGGACGTGGAACATCACCTCTATGGCAGGGAAGGAACCACAGCTGATGAGGTGAGGGTGAGAGGTGCTGGGCAGGTGTGGGTATAAGAGCCCTCTGCTGAGCCTGTGTTAGTTCAGGCTGTGTTTAGCAGGGGAGGAGAACTGCTGACCATGATATTGTCAAGTGGTGGAAAAACCACTTTGAGGAGCCCCTGAACCCAGGGTTAGTTTGAAGACTTACCCATATCACTGGCTGAGGTCACTGAAGTAGTCAAGAAGCACCTCAGCTCAGGGTTGTTGGGGGTGTCATAGGGGTTTGACCATCCAGTCTACATGTGGTTGGGGTATGGGGGCCAGTGCTACAACCCATCTGGTCCTTATATAACCAACGTGAGAGCTGTGTCCATATTCACAGCGCAAAGTAAATCACATTTACAATGGGTTTTGCCCTCCGCCAGGGTTGTCACTTGTCACCGATTCTGTTTGTAATCTTCATGAACAGGACCTCAAGTTGGAAAATTGTGGTGAAGAGGGAGCTGAGCCAATAGGCAAAGCTTTTGATTTACCAGTCAATCTACATTCCAACCCTCAACTATTGTCACAAGCTTTGGGTAGTGACCGAAAGAATGGGATCATGGATACAAATGACCAAAATGAGTTTCTACCCTTTGACATAGGGAAAGGACCTCAGACATCCGGAGGAAGCTTGGTTATTATAAATATAAAAATATTTTGATGTTTTGTGTAATATTTCTGTATTACAGTAGAAATAGATGGGTGTAGTGAGACTTCTCATCCAGTCCCTCAAACACTGGACAGTGGACAACTCACTTTGAGAAGAATTTGGCTTAAATACCACTTGCCAAGAATAGCAAAAGATTTCCTATTGATTCCACCCAGGATGTTTTTTCATTTGTTGTCCACACTATACGCCCAATCAGGATAATATTTCAAATGCTCCTTCCAGATGGTAAATGGACTGTACTTGTATAGCGCCTTTCTAGTCTCCCGACTTACACACTAGTGCTTTCACACTACATATCAGATTCACCCCATACACACATATTCATACACTGATGGCAGGAGCTAACTGCCCATTAGTACAAAGTAATCTATCCACACACACAAGGTTCTGAATCTTGCTCAAGGACACTTCAACACGGGCTGGAGGAAGCCAGAATCGAACTGCTGACCTTCCGATTGGTGGACGACCTCCTCTGCCACAAAGCCAGGGTCTTATCAAATGTAGTGATCCCTTTCTTAGTATACTTAATGAGCAGTTGTATAGTTTTCTGGGAACAAGTGACCTGTATTGCTATTTCTTTCTTCTTTTCATTGATTACTCTGGTACTGCCATCCTGTGAGTAGTAATACACTGTACTAGACCACTTTGGTAGAGGTCTCACACTTTGTGAAGAACTAATTGCAGGATGTCCAAAAAATCTTCTACAAGTTTTTCTGCATTCAGGGTGTAGTTTGTTTGTTTTTTTAAAAAAGGAGACAGTCTAAAATTCCACTTTAAATACACAAGCTTTTCATCCACATAGTGGTTTGATCAATGTCACAATCTGCAATATTCCTTCTCCAACCCCAAAATACTTGTTTATATCGTCTCTGCCCTTCTTGATCCCCCCACTCCCCCATCTCCCTCCTTCCTTCTACTGAGCAACTTTGTTAGCTACTTTGTAAAAAAAAAAAAATAGATGGCATATGCTCCTCATTTCCCCACCCACCTGCTGACACCACCTGTCCTGTATCCACCTCTCCATCGCCTATTGTAACTTCCTTTTCACCCCTCTCTCTCAGTGAGGTACTAACCCCGGGTACCTGCCCTCTTGACCCTATCCCATCCCATCTTCTTCAGTGTATTGCTCCTGACCTCCTTCCTTTCCTCATCAGTACCTCTGACAACTAGTTGTTTCACTAACACTCTAAAAGCAGCTAGAGTGAACCATCTTTTAAATAAACCGACACTCAACCTTTCTGATGTAAAGAATTACAGACCTGTCTATCTTCTTCCATGCTTTCAAGACTTGAGCATGCTGTCTTCACCCAACTTTCTGCATATCTCCACCACAAAAACCTTCTTGAGTCCCTCCAGTCTGATTTCAAGGCAGGCAGGCTGCTCAACTAAGACTGCCTCTTGTCCATCACAGAAGAATTTCACACTTCTAGAGCAGTGGACTGGAGCGGCTCTGCATTTCTAGGGTCCGATCTTTAGACTCCCAGAGTATTACCCTAAAGCATTGAATAAGGACTATTTAAGCTGGTGGCGAGGAGACACGCCTAGCTTCTAACTGCCTACGTCCGAGCGTCTACCCTGCTTCCTCTGATGTGGCAACCGACCGTATAGCCCTTGTGTGTCAGTTACCACTATCAGCCGTGCTTGTTAACGGCAGCTCTCCTCTAAATAATCTGGGCTCTTGTTATGGTGCTAGGATGGTTTTAGTGGTTCAGGCAAACCCCAAGGGACTGTTAATTTGATCGGCTAGAGTAACCTGTAAGAACCTGTTACGTTATTACACACACACAACAAACCTAACTTTTTACTACCATCGATGTCATCAATGTCACACAACTACTTTAACTATAATTTGATTATTTATTGCAATAAGCTTTAGCAAGGGCAGTAGTAAACAACACAATTCACATTTCAGACTTCAATAAATCATTTGAATGAATCATACTATTAAAACAATAAATAAACTGAGACTAAATTCAATATTAGTCTGTTTCTGGATGAGGAGCGACTAGTCTCTCTGGGCAGAGCGATCCCACTCTTCCTGTAGAGGACCAAGTCTCTGATGAAATTTCCACAGCCCCATCCAAAGCTCCCAAAATGTTCTTAGAGCCTCAGCAAAGGAACTTTGGTCCAAATTTGTGGTTCTCTGTCACCGGGGTGATGGTTAATCCCTATCATGCTCAAATCCTCTATTGGTGACAAAGTCCTTTTTCGTAGATGTTGCAGCTCACGTTCTCCTTCGTGTGATGTGTTTCGAGGAAGAGGCACAAGGAAATAACTCCACTCTGTTTTATGTCACTTTCTACATGACACAGTCAAAAACTCTCTTTCACCTCCCACCCATATTACACAATAAATATTCCTCAAGAATATGCCAACTGTCAAACACTGCTTCATCTTCTAACACATTTAACTGCCATGTCACAATCACTTCCTTCCTTGCGCCCTCACAGGCAGCTGAGGTCAGACACACAGCTTCAAACTATCTTTAGTCTAGTGACTTCATTCATTTTGTTATGAAAACATTGTCATTGACATTTCTTTATGATTAATGTTGGTTATCTGGTTCAAGTTGATTACATTCACTTTAGGTGATAGAGGAGCTCACAATCCAGCATACTCTTTTGTGTTATACAATTCACATCAGGATTTTAGATGTAATATGCAAAGCAGGGGTACAATGATTATTTCAGCCAATTCATAATTCAGTTGTCTCATTGAACTTCTCCTACAGAGCAGGTCTAGAACATGCTCTTAATAATAGTATTTTGATCTTAACTTGTGATTTAAACTCTCTCCTCACTATTTTGCCTCATAACTCACTATTTTGATCTTAACTAACTTGACAGCAGCCATCCTCTCCTCTGTCTTCATCCTTCTACACCTTTTAGCAGTGTTTGACATGGTGAACCACCAGATCCTCCTCTCCATCATGCAAGAACTGGGAATCATAGGTTCTGCAGTCTCCCTGTTCACGCCCTACCTCAAGGGCTGCTCTTACAGGGCAACTTGGAGAAAATCTATGTTTGAACCACAGACGTGACGTCATCAATGGGTTTCTGAAAAGTCATTTTGAAGCTCAAAGTGGGCAGCGCAGGCCGTCGCCATCTTGGCAGTGTGAGTAAAAAAGAGGTGGAGCATGGGTGGAGCTGAGGTGCTTGGTAGCTGCTAAGGCCTAGACCTAGGCTAAGAAGTTTGGCTATATGCTACTCTGCGTTGCTAGTCGGCTAACCCTGTGGTATGCTGTTGGCAGTCTACGGTTGGTATCCAGTCGTTTTCCCAGCTTGAACACTTGAGGTAAGTGAGTTAACCTAAAACTATATAACAAAACATGAAATAATGAATTATCTGTTATTGAGATTTCACTAAACAATATTTAAAATGAGGAGTTTAAGTATCTTGGGGTCTTGTTCACAAGTGAGGGAAGGATGGAACGGTAGATCGACATATCCTCTGCAGTGATGCGGTTGATATACCAGTTGGTTGTGGTAAAGAAAGAGCTGAGCTGCAAGGTAAAGCTCTCTATTTACCAGTCAATCTACGTTCCTACTCTCACCTATGGTCATGAGCTTTGGGTCATGACCGAAAGGACAAGATCCCGGATACAGGCGTCTGGTGGGACTATGTCTCTTGGCTGGCCTGGGAACGCCTCAGTATTCCCCCAGAAGAACAAGAAGAAATGTCTGGGGAGAGGGAAGTCTCGGCGTCTTTGCTTAGACCCGGATAAGCGGAAGAAGATGGATGGATGGATCATTTTATAAAATATATAAATATGGTAATTTGCCGAGACTTGCAAAGATTTGGCCAGTGTTACTGTGAATTAGTGTAATGTTTACATAATACATGTCTAACAAACAGTTCAAGCAAATCTGTCATGGTTTTTGGATTGGGTTCTGTTATTTCCTGTTTTATTTAGGTAATAATCTGCTTCTTGTGTCTTATGTGGTTTTGCTTCCTGTCTGTGGTTGCTTTGTTTGTTTCTACATGTGGTTATCAGTTTCACCTGTGTCTAGTTATCCTGCCATCATGTGTTTATATATTCCCTGTGATTCCTCTGTGTTAGTTTGTCTTGGTTTCTGTGCCTTGCGTACCAGCCCTTGTTTCCAGTGTTTTCCCAGTGTATCTTGTTTTGGACTTATTACCTCGTTGCTGTGTTGGATCTGTTCCTTGCCATTTGGAGTTGTTTGCCTGCTTTTCACCAGTTTATCTGCCTTCCTGCTACAATACATACTTTAAACTGCATCAGCTCTGCCTTTGGTTTCTGCATCTTGGGTCCAGTCCCCTGCTACTCTGCTAGCACCTATGTGACACAAATCAATTAACTTGAATTTAAATTTTCACATAACTTTTATTGAACTTTTATTTGGATGTCACCTGAAATATAACATTATTTTAATAAGTTAATGTTAATAAGCTAATGTTAAGTTACCTACCCTTTATTTTTGTGCCTATTATGGAATTATACCAAACAAGAAAATTGATTTGTGTACTGCTACCAATAGCGCTGTGCAAGACCTTGGACTTTAGGTACCATTTTGTTACACCTAAACATAGCACTGACCATCATGGCTAAAGTTGAGTTTATTTTTTATGTTCATTATGGTTAAAAAATAACATCTGTGACCACAACACTGTTACCACTTCTGCTCTTTCTCATTCCTACAATTGTAACCTTTATCCCTTTTTCCCCTTACCACCCAATGAACTCTGCAGCTCTCTTGGCATAGCTTTTACTCCTGCACAGGACCAGTCTGTTGATTTTATTTTAATAAATGTGCTTAAATTTACTTTTAGAGTTTTAAATATTGTCCACGTCTTTGTGTTTAGTCCTTTTATGAAAAAAGAAATTTTTCACATTTTAATAAATTGAAATTGCACTTCTTTTGTGTTTATTACTGACTGAATATATTAAGATTTCACATTTTAAATTGATTTACCTGCACACTGAGTAGTTATTAATCCCCCTAGGAGGTATTGAGCCTCACCAGTGCCAAATCTCCAACAGTCATTAATTCACATTTTCACACGAAATTTCAGTTGAAATCAAACTCTGGATTCCTACTGGACGAGCTGCCAAAGAGGGCACAGGAAACCCTGGCACTCTGGCCATGACGTCATCACCTCCATAAAAGCATAACATGTAGGTTGCTTGCTGTCTTTCCATTTGAACTTCAGTTGCTCCAGGGGACACATCACGTGAGTTTTAACTCCCTACGTAAAGTCTTAACTCGCTGGACAAGCAGCAGACTGTTTTGTGTTTACTGAACACACTTTTGAATCCTGATTATTATCGCCCATAGAGCAATCCCATACCTGCAGAAGGAAGTTTCAGGTTTCACAATTTTCTTCAAGGGGGAGAAGGATAGCTGCTGAGCCCCAACTCTCCCCACTAAAAGTCTACTGCTGTCCCCTTCTCTGCTGCCTTGAAGGAACAGTTTTGCCATTGAACCTGCGGACTGCGTGGACTCCGAGAGGCCCCTGCCAAATTATCCAAATGGAATAAAGGAATGTTCAGATAATATAACGGGAGTATAACCGGGGGCGGCTGTGGCTTGGTGGCAGAGCGGGTCGTCTACCAATCGGAAGATCGGCGATTCGATCCCGGCTTCCCCCAGCCATGTGTCAAAGCATCCTTGAGCAAGATACTGAACCCCAAATTGCTCCCGAAGCTGTGCCTTCGGTGTCTGAGTGTGTGTGAATGATTAGTTTAATTTGTACTGATGGGCAGTTAGCTCCTGCCATCAGTGTATGAATGTGTGTGTCTGGGTAAATGTGATTTGTAGTGTGAAAGCGCTTTGAGTAGTCGGACGACTAGAAAAGCGCTATACAAGTACAGTCCATTTACATTTACATATAATATGGTTTGTGTATAGCTGTAAACACCAAACTCAGGACAGCACTCCACTCCAATTAAATTAAGAATTGATGCAAATATGTTTCCTCAGAATGCAAAAATACAAAAAAAAATGTTTATAAAATAAAAAACAGGAGATACTGACTACTAGCGTGTGTGAAAAAGTTAAATGTGATTTGGGCTTCAACAATCAATATGTGTAATACATGTATACATTAATGTATAATCTATAGTAATAAGAAAGAGAGAAAATGCAAGGCAGGACCGGAAGCGAGAAAGAGTTTTGATATTGATGACAGTGACTAACAACAGCAGCAGCAGCTCAGCCCTCATCCTGTACAAACATACAGCTGTGGGAAAATCAAACATTAAAAGCATCACATAAATCACAACTGGTAAACCATTAAGTGTTGACACTCATCCTGGTGTTAATTCATGTTAAATCACCCTGGACAGTGGCCAACTCGTCGCAGGGCTGACACATAGACAGACAACCATTCACACTCACTCACATTCATCCACTAGGGGCAATTTGGAGTCATCAATTAACCTACACATGCATGTCTTTGGACGGTGGGAGGAAGCTGGAGAACCCAGAGAAAACCCACAGTAACACGGGGAGGACATGTAGACTCCACTCAGAGAGATCGTGTGACGTTGGCCTTTCCTGAGGTTTCTATAAATTTTTCCCTGTTAAAATGTTTTTTTTGGGTAGGTTTCTGTCGTAGGTTGTACAGATTGTAAAGCCCTTTGAGGCAAATTGTGATTTGTGATATTGGGCTATATGAATAACATTGAATTGATAACATTCTTCTACATTTCTGTGTTGCCTGGCCAAAAACTATGGAATGCCATTTAATTCAATATTAAATAAATGAATAAATATGCCTATGAAATTAATAAATATGCCTCTGAAATGAATAAATGAGTCAGTAATTAAATAAATTAGATTTCATTTCATCGGACTTTCATTTCATAATGACACATTTATTTATTTCATGGGACTATTTCATAGTGACACATTTATTTATTTCATGGCACTATTTCATAATGACACATTT
>CM022483.1:14960611-14972244 GCA_011952105.1 Coreoperca whiteheadi
AGAGGGGGAGGAGGGGGGGGTTTGATATAAAACAGGCGTGGCTTAATAAGCCATAAATCAATCAAACTCGATTAAAAAGTGACAGGTGATGTTCCATATATCTCTCTGCTAAGTTGTGACTTTTTTGTAAAATGTGACAATGACTACCATCTGGAGCACATTCAATTTGATGCAGAAATGTGGGGGAAAGTTGAAACTAAAATAGATTGGTTCTTTTTTGAGTATTTCCTACCAGCTCTGGGTAGTAAGAGATCACTAAGAGAAAACATACCCGTTTCAGTGACCATAGTTCTCTCCTGTGTAGTGGTATCCTCCATTAATGATTCTGTTGCCATCTCTTCTCTACAACCTTGTAGATCACACCTGACTCTGTAAATTTTGATATACACTTACACTTAATATGCTTAGCAAGTTATATGACAACTATTGTAATTGTAATTTGTAATGTCATATGTATAAAATAATAACACTGCGTTGTTTCCGTTTTCTTTAAATAAAATAATCACCTGTCAAAGTCTGTTCCTTGGGGGCACTGACATTGTTTGCAACTTTGGCGGATGTCTTGCAGGCATAACATTACTACGGTCATATGTCAATGCAGTACAGGGCATTGGTACCTGTTTGCGTTGCAAGTGCCACACAAACTCCTTTTCACCATTGTCAACTTAATTGCCAATGTTAGTCTACTGTGCCTGCTTTGATGGACTGGTTTGTTTGTCATCCAAAATGATGGATAGTCAAGGAGGCACAATATCGGTGTTATGATTGGTCAGACAGCAGAGCCACTGTCACATAATTAAGAACCCTAACCCTTTCTTTCTCATCTTCAATTTTATTTATATAGCCCTTTAACACAAATCACAATTTGTCTCAAAGGGCATTACAATCTGTAAAACATACCACACTCTCCGTCCTTAGACCCTCCATTCTAATAAGAAAAAACTACCCAAAAAAACCCTTTCAACAGGGAAAACAATGTTGCCTCCTCTGTTGCTCAGGATCCCTTTCCCAGGACAGAAAGACATGCAATAGATGTCATGTGTACAGAATATTTTCACAACAGAGGATCATAGCATATACAAATAAAATGAAAAAATGTAGGTTGTACAACAGAAGTGTAGAGGATGGATCCAGAAATCATAGTACATACAAATCCTAACAATAAACCGTGGGTATAAAGGATATCACAACATCCTGAATGCCAAGAGGAGGGCCTTTACTGACGGTAATAGGGAGGAGGTTGACCTGAAGGTGAAGATCAGGGAGGCCAAGGAGAAGTACAGGAGGAAGCTGGCGTGGAAACTCCAGTAGAACAACATGAGAGAGGTCTGGAGCGGCATGAAGAGCATCACTGGCTTCAAACCAGCAGAGGAGTTGAAGGCAGCTTGGACAGGGCCAATGAACTTAATCTGTTTTTTAACAGATTTGACCCACTGGCTCATCCCCCCTCTATTACCCCTTTTCCACGAAGGTGCTGGTGCTAGTTCGGAACCAGAGCCAAGTTTCAAATCGGTTCTTTGTGTTTCCACAGCCAAAGCACCAGCTCGGAGCCAGGAAAAGTGGTTCTTAAATAGCACCAACTCGTTGCTGGGCTAGAAGTAAGAACCGCTTACTGCGGCTGGGGGTGGGGTTACTGTGACCGACAAGACGAACAAATTTTCACTTCTGCTTCTTACACCAACGCTTAATACATTTTTATTTAACTGCAATGTGATCGTTTATCAGCAGCGTTGATGCTAGGAGGGTAGCAACATGCTGAGGCTAAAGCTGACATGTTGTTGTTAAAAATAAATGTTATGTACGTACCGTTACTCTCGCTCGTAATCGCCATCTGTACAAACTACGGCAAACATAAATAGCAATGCAACGTCCGCGATTTTTGACGGTGTTTGTGCTTGGGTAGCGCGGGCTAGCATTACCGGGAAAGATGTGACGTATACAGTCACGTGAGACCTGGCTCTGTGCTGGCTCCGTAGCCAGTGGAAACACTCTCTGTCCTCTGTCCTTAGACCCTCGATTCGATTAAGGAAAAACTACCCAAAAAAAAAACTTTTAACGGAGGAAAAAATGATAGAAACCTCAGGAAGAGCAACAGAGGAGGGATCCCTCTCCCAGGACGGACAGACATGCAATAGATGTTGTAAGTACAGAATAGATTTATAGCATCAAAACTATAACATATACAGCCACGATGGCAAAATTGTTGTGTATATATATATATTATTATGTTAGAAATGTTTAGGTGGTAAAACATAAGGGAAGATGATGGGTCCAGACGGACAACCGAGCAGCTCCAGGTGGAGCCCAACAAGCAGGACCCGAGCCACTCGTCCCCTGCACCATAGACACAGCAACACTGCCCCAGCAGATCGCCATAGTCACCGCTCCAGATACATCTCCGGACACTGAAATACCTGCTGAAAGTGACACTAAGAAAGACGGACGACAAAGCACAAAACTCCGGGAGGGAAGAAGTCAAGTTAGTGACATGCATTTATGGGATGAGAATGCATACGGATGGAGAGGAGGACAGAGGTGAAAAGAGAGAGGTGCATCATGGGAAGTCCCCCGACAGTCTAGGCCTATAGCAGCATAACTAAGGGATGGTTCAGGACTCTCCTGAGCCAGCCCTAACTATAAGCTTTATCAAAGAGAAAAGTCTTTAGCCTATTCTTAAATGAGGAGATGGTGTCTGCCTCCCGAACCCGAACTGGGATCTGATTCCACAGAAGAGGAGCTTGATAGCTAAAGGCTCTGGCTCCCATTTTACTTTTGGAGACTCTAGGAACCACAAGAAACCCTGCATTCTGAGAGTGCAGTGTTCTAGTGGGGTAATAAGGCACTATGAGCTCTGTATGATATGATGGTGAATGACCATTAAGAGCTTTATAGGTGAGGAGAAGGATTTTAAATTCTATTCTGGATTTCACAGGGAGCCAGTGCAGTGCATCTTCTTTTTAAGAGGAGCAACAGAATCAAGTGTTATTCGCAGTGAACCAGCAGCACTATCAACAAGATGATCAATTTGGGACGGACTGAAATTTGCATAAGAGTCCTCTGTTATGTTAAGACATAGCATTGAGTTAAATTCAGATGGAATTTCTTCCTTAAATTTAGCTACAGCACTATCAGATAGACATCTACTGTAGTAGTATTTGACTGCTGGTGTGTACTCCAGTAATAGGAGTTCAAAAGCTATTAAATAATGGTCTGATAGTGAAGGATTCTGTGGAAAGACTGTTAGATGTTCAATTTCAATGCCGTATACCAGAACAAGGTCGAGGGTGTGACCAAAACAGTGAGTGGGTTTATGTACACACTGAAAGAAGCCAATCGAGTCTAATAATGAGATAAACGCAGTACTAAGGCTATCATTTTCAACGCCAACATGAATATTAAAATCACCTACAATAATTGCTTTATCTGTTTTAAGGACTAAACCTGATAGAAATTCTGAGAATTCAGATAAAAACTCTGAAAAAGGACCAGGAGCGCGGTACACTATAACAAATAGGATTGGCTGTCGTGTTTTCCAGGTTGGATGTGAAAGACTTAGAACAAGGCTTTCGAATGAGTTATAATTTAGTTTAGGTTTAGGGTTGATTAATAGGCTTGAGTCGAAGATGGCTGCAACTCCGACTCCTCGGCCGGTGCCTCGAGGAATGTGAGTATTAATATGACTGGGCGGAGTGGATTCATTTAGGCTAACATATTCTTCATGACCCAGCCAGGTTTCAGTGAGACAAAATAAATCAATGTGATAATCTGATATCAGATCATTTACTAGTACAGCTTTAGATGACAGAGATCTGATGTTTAGGAGTCCACATTTAATTCTCTTATTTTGAGGTGCTATTTCTGTTGTGATAATTTTTTAAAAATTATTATGTACAACTCCTCTTCTGTTAGCTTTTGATTTTATAAATTTCAGTGGCCAGGGGGCAGACACCGTCATTATGGGATTATGGGTGGGTAACTGCTCTGGAAGCGCAGAGAAGCGTGTAGGACTGCAACTCTGCCTCCTGGTCTCAACTCTGCGTTGTCATGGTTTAGGTCCACTAATAAACTCGGCCAGATTTCTAGATATGAGAGTTCCCCTCCTAGAACCGCCACCTTACTGTGGTGGAGGGGTTTGCGTGCCTGAATGAACCTAGGAGCTATGTTGTCTGGGGCTATTGCCCCTGGTAGGGTCTCCCAAGGCAAACAGGTCCTGGATGACAGGCCAGACAAAGAGCGGTTCGAATCCCCCCTCATGGCGAAAATAAAAACTAGGTCTGTGACGTCGCCCGGTACGGCGCAACCGGGGCCCCACCCTGGAGCCAGGCCCGGGGTTGGGGCTCGAACGCGAGCGCCTGGTGGCCGGGTCTTGCCCCATGGGGCCCGGCCGGGCTCAGCCCGAACTAGCGACGTGGGGCCGACCTCCCGTGGGCCCACCACCTGCAGGAGGAACCGTAGGGGGCCGGTGCTTTGTGGATTGGGTGGCAGTCGAAGGCGGGGGCCTCGGCAACCCAATCCCCGGACGCGGAATCTGGCTCTAGGGACATGGAATGTCACCTCGCTGGGGGGGAAGGAGCCTGAGCTGGTGCGGGAGGTTGAGAGATACCGACTAGAGATAGTCGGGCTCGCCTCCACGCACGGCTTGGGCTCTGGAACCCAACTCCTTGAGAGAGGCTGGACTCTCTACTACTCTGGAGTTGCTCGCGGTGAGAGGCGGCGGGCTGGTGTGGGCTTGCTTATAGCCCCCCAGCTCAGCCGCCATGTGTTGGAGTTCACCCCGGTGAACGAGAGGGTCGTTTCCCTTCGCCTTCGGGTTGGGGATAGGTCTCTCACTGTTATTTGTGCTTACGGGCCGAATGGCAGTGTAGAGTACCCGACCTTCTTGGCGTCTCTGGGAGGGGTGCTGGAAAGTGCTCCGACCGGGGACTCCGTGGTTCTACTGGGGGACTTCAATGTTCACGTGGGCAGCGACAGTGATACCTGGAGGGGCGTGATTGGGAGGAACGGCCCCCCCGACCTGAACCCGAGTGGTGTTCTGTTATTGGACTTCTGTGCTAGTCACGGTTTGTCCATAACGAACACCATGTTCAAGCAAAAGGGTGTCCATCAGTGCACGTGGCACCAGGACACCCTAGGTCGGAGGTCGATGATCGACTTTGTGGTTGTTTCATCTGACCTTCGGCCATATGTCTTGGACACTCGGGTGAAGAGAGGGGCGGAGCTGTCAACTGATCACCACCTGGTGGTGAGTTGGATCCGATGGCGGGGGAGGAAGCTGGACAGACTTGGCAGACCCAAACGTACTGTGAGGGTCTGCTGGGAACGTTTGGCAGAGTCTCCAGTCAGAGAGATCTTCAACTCCCACCTCCGGCAGAGCTTCAACCTCATCCCGAGGGAGGCTGGAGACATGGAGTCCGAGTGGACCATGTTCTCCACCTCCATTGTCGACGCGGCCGCTCGGAGCTGTGGCCGCAGGGTCTCCGGTGCCTGTCGTGGCGGCAATCCCCGAACCCGGTGGTGGACCCCGGAAGTAAGGGATGCCGTCAAGCTGAAGAAAGAGTCCTATCGAGCCTGGTTGTCTCGGGGGACTCCGGAGGCAGCTGATGGGTACCGGAGGGCCAAGCTCTCCACCTCCCCTTCAGGTTGGTGGAGAGCTCCTGACCCAAGTGGAGGAGTTTAAGTATCTTGGGGTCTTGTTCACGAGTGAGGGAAGGACGGAGCGGGAGATTGACAGGCGGATCGGTGCATCCTCCGCAGTGATGCGGTCGATGTACCGGTCTGTTGTGGTGAAGAAGGAGCTGAGCTGCAAGGCAAAGCTCTCTGTTTACCAGTCGATCTACGTTCCTACTCTCACCTATGGTCATGAGCTTTGGGTCATGACCGAAAGGACAAGATACAGGCGGCCGAAATGAGTTTCCTCCGCAGGGTGGCTGGGCGCTCCCTTAGAGATAGGGTGAGGAGCTCGGTCACTCGGGAGGAGCTCAGAGTAGAGCCGCTGCTCCTCCACATCGAGAGGAGTCAGCTGAGGTGGCTCGGGCATCTGTCCCGGATGCCTCCTGGACGCCTCCCTGGGGAGGTGTTCCGGGCATGTCCAACCGGGAGGAGGCCCCGGGGAAGACCTAGGTCACGCTGGAGGGACTATGTCTCTCGGCTGGCCTGGGAACGCCTCGGTATTCCCCCGGAAGAGCTGGAGGAAGTGTCGGGGGAGAGGGAAGTCTGGGCGTCTCTGCTTAGACTGCTGCCCCCGCGACCCAGCCCCGGATAAGCGGTAGAAAATGGATGGATGGATGGATGGAGAGCTGCACCATCCAAAGTTGGATGAATGCCGTCTCTCCTAATCAGACCAGGTCTTCCCCAGAAAGTCCGCCAATTATCTACGAAGCCCACATCGTTTGCTGGACACCACCTTGACAGCCAGCGACGGAATGAAGACATGCGGCTAAACATGTCATCACTGGTCAGATTTGGGAGGGGCCCAGAGAAAACTACGGAGTCCGACATCGTCTTTGCATATGTACACACCGACTCAACATTAATTTTAGTGACCTCCGATTGGCGTAATCGGGTGTCATTACCGCCGACGTGAATAACAATCTTACTGTATTTACGTTTATCTTTAGCCAGCAGTTTCAAATATGATTCAATGTCGCCCGCTCTGGCCCCAGGAACACATTTAACTATGGTCGCTGGTATCGCTAACTTCACGTTTCTCAAAATGGAGCTGCCAATAATCAGAGTTGGTTTCTCATATTGTTATACACTGTGGTCCCTCAGGGGACTGTCCTCTCTCCCTTCCTCTTCACCATCTACACCACAGACTTCAGCCACCACACAGAGTCCTGCCACCTTCAGAAGCTTTCTGATGACTCTGCTGTGGTGGGATGTATCAGTGGTGGTGATGAGACTGAGGTGGGTAACTTTGTCTCATGGTGCGAGCAGAACCATTTGCAGCTCAATGTTACAAAGTCTAAAGAGCTGGTTGTAGACCTACGAAGGGCCAAGGCACCAGTGACCACGGTTTCCATCCAGGGGGTCAGTTTGGACATTATAGAGGATTACAAATATCTGGGATTACACATAGACAATAAACTGGACTGGGCTAAGAACACTCAAGCTCTTTACAGGAAGGGCCAGAGCCGCCTCTATTTTCTGAGGAGGCTGAGGTCCGTCAACATCTGCTGAAGATGTTTTATGAGTCTGTGGTGGCCAGTGCTATCCTGTATGCTGTTGCATGCTGGGGCAGCAGGTTGAGGTTAGTGGATGCTAACAGACTCTGATCCGTAAGGCCAGTGACATTGTTGGGGTGGAGCTGGACTCTCTGTCGGTAAGGTTAGAGAGAAGGTTGCTGGTCAAACTACATCTACCATCTTGGACAGTGTCTCCTACCCACATGACTTGCTGGTCAAACAAAGAAGTACTCATCCTCCCAAAAAGCACAACAAAGCGCCACATGAAGTCATTCCTGCCTGTAGCCATCAAACTCTTTAATTCCTCCCTCTAAGTGTTAGTCTATATGACCCTAAGTCATTAAACTGGACATTGATCATCAACATCTCTGCAATACTGGACACAATTGTACAATATTTTGTGATAATACCTCTGGGCAATATACCCGGTTTTCAATTTAATTTATTGATATTATTTATACTTCTAGTGCTGCTGTGCAATATCCTATGTCTCATTATAAACGTAATAAGCTTCACTTAACTTGACAGTTAATGCACTATTACTTGATATCGTATTATTATCATCAACCGGTAATCCGCTTTGTACTTCACACTTTTTAAAATTTTATACTTACTATACATACTGGTAGTTAATTTTTTTTTTTCTGACCTGTATTTTTGCTTTGTACTTTTATTCTTGTGTGCACTGACGTGATAGTGAGCTGCTGTAAGAAAGAGTTTCCCTTCGGGGATCAATGAAGTATTTCTGATTCTGATTTTGATTCTGATCTGATGGAAATTATGAAATTGTAGTATATATAATTACAATGACAATGTCATCTGACCAGTGATGACATGTTTAGCCACGTCTTCACTCCGTCGCTGACTGTCGAGGTGATGTCCAGCAAATTATGTGGGCTTTGTAGATAACTGGGGGACTTTCTTGGGAATACCTGGTCTAATTAGGAGAGACGGCATTCATCCGACTTTGGATGGTGCAGCTCTCATATTTGGAAATCTGGCCGAGTTTATTAGTGGACCTAAACCATGACAACTCAGAGTTGAGACCAGAAGGCAGAGCTGTATTCCTACATGCTTCTCTGCGCTACCAGAGCAGTTACCCACCCATAACCCCTTAATGACGGTATCTGCCCCCCGACCACTTAAATCAGTAAAGTCGTATTAATACATTCCTCGAGGCACCGGCCGAGGAGGTGGAGTTGTAGCCATTTTTGACTCAGGCCTATTAATCATCCCTAAACCTAAACCTAAATTATAACTCATTCGAAAGCCTTGTTCTAAGTCTGTCACACCCAACTTGGAAAACACAACAGCCAATCCCATTTGTTATAGTGTACCATGCTCCTGGTCCTTATTCTGAGTTTTTGTCTGAATTTTCAGAATTTCTATCAAGTTTAGTCCTTTAAACAGATAAAGCAATTATTGTAGTTGATTTTAATATTCATGTGTATGTTGAAAATCATAGCCTTAGTACTGCATTTATATCATTATTAGATAGATAAACCCACTCATTGTTTTGGCCACACCCTCAACCTTATTTTGGTATATGGCACTGAAATTGAACATTTAACAGTCTTTCCAGAGAATCCTTCATTGTCGGACCATTCTTTAATAACAGAGGTGTCAAGTAACGAAGTACAAATACTTCATTACTTAAGTAAAGGTTTTGGGTAGCTATACATTACTGGAGTCATTATTTTTCAGCCAACTTTTTACTTCTACTCCTTACATTTTCACACAATAATCTGTACTTTCTACTCCTTACATTTTAAAAATAGCCTCATTACTCCTATTTCATTTCGACTTATTTTCATTCCAGCTTGTCAACGTTCAAAACAAAACAAAACCTATCCAGATAAATGGCGCCTTCCGGATAGAGTGAATTGGATTGTGGTAGCATTCCGACACGCTATTGGTTTGTACGTGATCCATTGCACCTGCACATGACACAAACACGTCACACTCCAGCAAGGACGCCGCCAGTGTTGGGGTCGTTAAGTAATACGTTATAGCAGAGGTATGTAGCCAATATACGAAGCTGTTCTTTCACGTATTTGCATTGTACTATATAGGCCCATTATGGGCATATATGCGGCTGAACCAGGTAGGCTAGTGCATCCCACATGTTTCAATATTAACATTTTAATATAACATTATAATCATTATGGCCTTTTGAAAAATGTTTTTTTGAGGAGGTGGGGTAGTGCACTATAAGCCCCTGTGGAGCAGCCTAAGCTTTTGTCCTTAATGGCATTTTTTCTCTTACATTACTTTTACTTTTATACTTTAAGTAATTTTGAAACCAGTACACTTACTTGAGTAAAACGCTTGAGTTGGTACTTCAACTTCTACAGAAGTCTTTATAAACCCTAGTATCTATACTTCTACATGAGTAATGAATGGGAATACTTTTGACACCTCTGTTTAATAACTTTTGAACTTCTATTAATGGACTACACACCAATAGGCAAATACTACTACACTGGATGTCTCTCTGATAGTGCTGTAGCTAAATTTAAGGAAGTAATTCCATCTGAATTTAACTCAATGCTATGTCTCAACCTAACAGAGTACTCTTATGTTAGTTTCAGTCCGTCGCAAATCGATCATCTTGTCGATAGTGCTGCAGAAAGACACTCGACTCTGTTGCTCCTCTAAAAAAGAAGATAATAAAACAAAGAAGGTTCGCTCCATGGTATAATGCCGAAACCAACAACTTAAAGCAAACATAACGAAAACTTGAAAGGATATGGCGTTCCAATAATCTGCGAGAATCTTGTTTAGCCTGGCAAGATAGTCTTAAAATATAAGGCCCTCCGTAATGCCAGCGCTACCTACTACTCATCATTAATTATATTCCTATAGCCCTCAGTAGTAACGACTTCCTGAGCTTCTTTAATGATAATATTTAAAATTTTAGAGAAAAAAATAATCACATCCTGACCTAAGCTGGTGCCAATCTTCAAGCATAGAGGCTTAGGAGGGAGATGTGAAACCTGATGTATACTTTGACTGCTTCTCTCCTGTAAACCTTATTCAACTAACGTCGACCATTTATTCATCTAAGCCATCAACGTGTCTCTTAGACCTCATTTCAACTAGGCTGCTTAAAGATGTTTTACCCCTAGTTACTACTATTTGATCCAAGAGTTTTAGCCAACTATAGACCTATATCTAACCTTCCATTTATCTCAAAGATCCTTGAAAAAACAGTTACATGACTTTTTAAATAACAATAGTATATTTGAGGATTTTCAGTCAGGATTTAGAGTCCATTATAGCACAGAAACAGCACTGGTGAAGATTACAAATGACCTTTTAATTGCATCACACAAATGGACTTGTCTCTGTACTTGTCTTGTTATATCTTAGTGCTGCATTCGACACCACTGATCAACACATCCTATTAAAGAGACTTCAACAATTAATTGGCAATAAAGGAACCCCGCTACACTGGTTTAAATCCTATCTATCAGACTGATCTCAGTTTGCACTTGTTAACAATAAATCCTCCGAGTACACCAAAGTTAGTCACGGAGTTCCGCAAGGTTCTCTGCTTGGACCAATTCTATTTACATTATATATGCATCCTTTGGGCAACATTATTAGGAAACACTCCATAAAGTTTCATTGTTATGCAGATGATACAGTTACATTACAATTATATCTATCTATTAAGCCAGATGGAACTAATCAGTTAGCTAAACTTCAAGCATGCCTCAAGGAGCAGCTGTGGCTTGGTGGCAGAACGGTTGCCTGCCAATCGGAAGGTCAGCGGTTCAATCCCCCAGCCATGCGTCGAAGCATCCTTGAGCAAGATACTGAACCCCAAAAATGCTCCCGAAGCTGCACCTTCGGTTTGTGAATGTAAATGTAAGGACATAAAAACCTGGATGACATGCAATTTTCTGATGTTAAACTGGTACAAAACTGAAGTTGCCTTTCAAGGGAAGGCTTCTTCCGTCCTGGAGCGGGAGCCCGCTCGCCGAGACTCCGGTTCCGAGGAACTGGATGTACTCGGAGCGGAAGGCGGTGACATGGGTGGCTCGTCAGCCCAGTCTCCGCAGTATGACGAGCTGCTGGAGGTGGTTTCCCGTGCGGTAGCTAGGCTCAATATCGCTTGGCCTGCAGAAGAGCAGGACGCTCGTCGCCGGAGTAAGCTCGACGAGCGTTTCCTTGTAGCCCCACCTCCTCGCCCACGTCGGGATTCACCGTTCTTTCCAGACCTCCACACTGAGGTGTCGAGGTCCTGGTCCCGGCCGTATTCTACACGGCTTTCTAGCCCGACTGGTCGCCAGTATGCTTCGATCAGCGGGCGTAAAGAGAACGGTTATGGCAGAATGCCAGTAATTGAGGAGACGCTGGCGGCGTATTTATCGCCGGAGGCCGCGTCCTCCCTGAAAACCTCCCCAGCGGTCGAGGGGCTCACTCCAGCCTGCTCGAAAGGGG
>CM022483.1:14972624-14993131 GCA_011952105.1 Coreoperca whiteheadi
GGTGCAGATGATATGGAGGCGATTCGGCAGAGCACAAGTGGACCTATTCGCGTCCCCGGACAACGCTCACTGCCCCCTCTGGTTCTCCCTTGTGTATCCAGCGCCCCTGGGGCTGGATGCCATGGCACAGCCGTGGCTGAGGCTGCGGCTGTACGCTTTTCCCCCGATTGCTCTGCTCCCGGGGGTTCTAGAGAAAGTTCGCCGAACGGGGGCCCAGCTGTTGCTCGTGGCCCCGTTCTGGCCTGCCAGAATCTGGTTCTCGCGAAACCCACCTGGGTCGAGCACATAGATGTCTCCCCATCGAGCCCTCAGGAACTCAGCCGCTTCACCCCGCCGTCGGCGACGCTTCGGGGCGTGGCGAGTTCCATGCAACCACCACACTAAATGGTGCCTGGAGCGCCATCTTGACCCAGTTCACTGCCCGATGGCTTCAGTACTGGAGTTCCTCCAAAGCCGGTTTTCGGCTTGACTCTCCCCCGCTACACTTAAGGTGTATGTGGCTGCGATTACGACATTCCACAGTTTGGTGGATGGCTGCTCGCTTGGGAAGCACCGCTTTGTTACCAGTTTCCTTCGTGGCATCTTGAGGATGAGGCCTCCGGTTCGAGTCAGAGTCCCTCCGTGGGATCTGACAGTGGTGCTGGATGGATTGACCACAGCACCGTTCGAGCCACTGGACGATGCATCGGACAGGTGTCTGGCCTTAAAGATGGCATTTTTGCTGGCCATGACCTCTCTCAAGAGAGTTGGAGATCTACAGTCCCTGTCGGTGGCTCCTGCTAACCTGGAGATTGTTCCAGGCGCAGTCAGAGCCATCCTGCATCCTAGGCCGGGGTATGTACCTAAAGTACCCACTGAGGTGGCCCGGCCAGTAGTCCTGCAGGCGTTCCATCCTCCTTCAGTATCGGCGGAACAGGAAGGTGAAAGGCTGCAACTGCTTTGTCCAGTCAGAGCCCTGGAGGTTTATGTCCGGAGGACATCCCAGTGGCGCAAATCGGACCAATTGCTGGTATGCTTCGGGCCCCCTCGTAAGGGCTGCCCGGCTACCAAACACACTATTAGCAGGTGGATAGTTGAGGCTATCGCTTCGGCTTACGAGGTGCGCGGTTTGCCTTCACCTCTGTCGATCAAAGCCCACTCCACACGGAATATGGCATCCTCCAGAGCTTGGTGGTCGGGAACCCCCCTCTCCGATATATGCGATGCTGCAGGATGGTCCTCGGCTCACACTTTTGTGAGATTTTACAGCCTAGACCGCTTACATAATCCGGGATCTGTGGCTCTCTTGTCTTGAAGTGTGCCCTGCTGGCTTCACACTCGTGACAGGCATCCCTTCAGCATGGCGGAGTTGGTACTGCGTTCCCCATAGCGTCAACTGACGCAGCGTTGAAGTTCCCTTGAAAGGGAACGTACCAGGTTACGTAGGTAACCATGGTTCCCTGATAGAGAATGAGACGCTGCGTCTCGCTGCCATACTTCCGGCATGCCTGTGAGCGGCTTGCTTCAGTCGATCAGAAGGCTGACGACAACAGTGAAGTCGGCTCCCTTTATACCTCCGGTTCCGCCGGCGTGCGTCACGTGTTGACGCCGAACCCAATCAAGATTGGTCTAAGTTGTTACAGAGATTCAGAGGCCGTCACGCTGGAGTCGTTCCCCATAGCGTCAGCTGACGCAGCGTCTCGTTCCCTATCAGGGAACCAGGGTTACCTACGTAACCTGGTACGTTATTGTCCTTGACCCCGAACACCTCTGAGACACACTATCAATGGATATAGTTACTCTAGATGGCATTGCCCTGGCCTCCAGCACCTCTATGAGGAACCTTGGAGTTATCTTTGATCAGGATTTATCCTTCAACTCCCACATGAAGCAAACTTCAACTGCCTTTTTTCACCTACGTAACATTGCAAAAATCAGGCACTTCCTGTCTCAAAATGATGCAGAAAAATTAATCCATGCATTTGTTACTTCAAGGCTGGATTACTGCAATTCCTTATTGCAGCCGAAAAAGTCCCTTAAGATTCTCCAGTTGATCCAGAACTCTGCGGCATGTGTACTGACAAGAACTAGGAAAAGAGGTCATATTTCTCAAATATTAGCTTCTCTTCACTGGCTCCCTGTAAAATCCCTGGCTCCATTATATCTTAAAGAGCTCATAGTACCTTATTACCCCACTAGAACACTGCGCTCTCAAAATGCAGGGTTACATGTGGTTTTCTAGAGTCTCCAAAAGTAGAATGGGAGCCAGAGCGTTCAGCTATCAAGCTCTTCTTCTGTGGAATCAGATCCCAGTTTGGGTTCGGGAGGCAGACACCATCTCTATATTTAAGAGTAGGCTAAAGACTTTCGTTTTTGATAAAGTTTATAGTTAGGGCTCACCTGAGCCAGCCCTCAGTCCAGCCCTCAGTCTAGGCTGCTATAGGCCTAGACTGCCAAAAGGACTTCCAATGATGCTCCTCTCTCCTCACCTCTCTCCTCCTCTCCCTCTCCACCCGTATGCATTCTCATCCCCTAAATGCATGTTACTAACTCGACTACTTCTCTCTCCCGTAGTTTTGTGCTTTCTCATCCCTCTCTTCTCTCTTACTGTCACTTTCAGCAGGTACTAGCCCTTTGAGGCAAAATTGTGATTTGTGATATTGGGCTATATTAATAAATTTGAATTGAATTAAATAAAAGGGAATAGGATGGATCCAGAAGGACAAATGAGCAGCTCCTGGTGTTGCCCACCAAGCAGGACATGAGCCACACCACCTCCCCCCACTATAGACACAGCAGCCCTGCCCCAGCAGGTGGCTGCAATCACAGATCCAGACTCCGCATCTCTAGTGGCAGAAATACCTGCTTAAAGTGACAGTAAGAGAGAAGAGAAAGACGGGAGACGAGAAAGCACAAAACTATGGCAGAGAGAAGATATCCCGATCTTAATTTGATTTATTTCATTTTTATTATTATTATTTCTCTGTTTCTTCTTCTGGAACACTTTTCCTGCACTGCTGTCTTGTACCTCAGCTGTGCTCCGAGCTTTCCCTACTAAGCAAATGTTCTTTAGGCCAAATACTTTCAATTGCTCTTTTCTCAAACATTTAAATAATTATGTTCACTGAATTCTCATCACATGGTGGCAGTAGACTGTACACTTGCTTTGCATCAAAATCTGGCTGCGCATGCAACCTCATTGATTTAATTTTCTCCACTTCATTGTGGCCCACTTTCTATTGGTGGGCTTTCTCATTCCTCTATCTGCCCTTTCCTTTTCTTTTTCTTCTCTCTCATTTTCTTTTTCCTCTCTCTCCTTTTCTTATTCCTCCTTTTGGTATCTCCTCTCCTTGTCTTTCTTTACTCCTTTCTTGTCTTTACTCTAACCAAACATCTTCTAAACCAAGAACGTAAACCAGTCGTGCTACTATATCCGGTTTTGCTATATTTTTCCAAAGTCTATTTCTATCTGCTGTTGGGATTTAACAATAATATGCCTCACATAGCAGCACCATTTGTTGGTGTTTACCATGATTACCACGACACCAAGTTTAGGTTGGAGCAATCAATTAGATTTGGTTATCAAGATTATCAAAGATAATCATAAATAATGCTTAACTTAGCTAGTATGTGAAGGCTTTGGAATTCACCTAGAAGAGGGTGGCAAATTATTCACTCTTGTGAGACATTAAAGAGACCAGCATAATTAAACACCAGCAATTATTTACAAGGGTAAACAAAGCAAAAACCATGAAGACTATGAAGAGGAGCATAAAGGAGAAGTAAGAGAGCGGCCGTCCAGCAGTTGAACATGGAGATAGGAGAGAGGCTTGTGCCTTCCGCTCGGGATGAGTGTGGGGAGAAGAGAGGGAGGCCAGAGGTGCTGAGCTGCTTTATGGACTTGGTGACTTACGGGGTTTGTTGTTCACTGTCTCAGGGATTGTGGGACAAAAATGGAATGCAGTCCTTAAAACAAAGTTCATTCAAAATTAAACCACATAAATTAAATGAGTCCCAACACTGCTCTGCAGTTGTGATGATCACCTTTTTAAACTGTTGACACTGCACATGGGTCATATCCTCAATTCTCACAAAGACTCTTTCGAACCATTAGCCATTACACTTGCTGATACACAAACAGTGAAACACCTATTTAAGGGTTTAAGAGCTCCACAGAGATCACTATCAGAAATGTATTGTAATTATTGTACAAACAGGCATCTAACAAGCCACAAACAACACACATCATCAGCAATGTGTATTTACAGTCGCGCCAACTGTCACCTCAAAATAAACAAACTGATTACCGATGACTCCCACACACTAAATCTAAATACCTGCCTGGCAAAATGATTGTTATGTTGTTACATATGGGGATATTAATTACCACTAAGCCTTATGGCTATATGAGCTAATAACAGGACATACTGAATGCCTTCAGTTGCCGACAACAAGAAGGGAGGGCATACCTGAACCCTGGTGAGCTCAACTTGCTTTCTGCAGTCAATCCACTTGTCCCCCGCACGCAGATCATTGTGTGATTGGGCTGGCCCGACATCCTCTTTGTGTTGTCAACTGTATACCTAGCTCGGCTTCGATTCATTCATCATTTAGGTTAACAAATAGATACAGATAGAAATTAAACCAAAATACTGCAGGTATTTTTTTTTTTTATTGCAAAGACTGTTATCATTTATTGTCCAGAGTTATGCTATCAGCAGCACGTCTCCTCTCTTCTTCCTCTGCTTTCTCTCCTCTGGTGTCTGCATCTGGCAGATTAATATTAGATTAGATCCGCCTCTTGATGTTTTACAATGATACAAGTGAAATATACTGTAGATCCCGCCCCCCACCCCAATATTTTTGAACAGTTTCTTTAGTTTCAATGTCTGTGAGGCCTGGGGCAGGAAACTGTGATACTAGACTATTGTGTATGCTCCTTATACCATTTCATTTGGGTAAGGGTTAGAGGAGCAGGTTCAGCCTACAAATAATTTAATTGCCAATGTAGTAGAGAGAACTGCAATTAAAAATGTTTTTTGTGCTTAATTTTTTTAAAAGTAAAACAGCATGTCTACCCCCCCCAAAGCTAGAACACATTAATCTTCTCTTCGCTGAGTGAACTGATGTTAGTGATGACATAGTGATGACATATAGAAATTTAGCACTGTGAAGAAATTATTGTTAATACCCAAAATAGAGATTTAGTCATCATGGATTGGCTGAGGAAAATGACATCACAAGCCTCTCTCTCTCTCTCTCTCTTCCTCCGTGTGCCTCTCTCTCTCTCTGTCGCTTGCTTGCTCTGAATGAAACGCTTTCTGGTGCGCGAGAAACCATAGAAGCTGAGCGGCCGGATATTTTATTTTCGGGAAAATACTAGTGATTGGTTGCTGTTGATTTATGTGTGGGTTTTTTTTGTTTTTTTTAACAGATTCTCATGACAACCCGGCTGATTGATACAGCATCTACCCCCAGAGAGAAAAAAACTGCAATATACAAATTGGTTATTATCATAGCTACCAGAAAGAGAAACCATAACAGAAGCAAAGGATCAACAACAGAATAAACTCTGATTCTCCGGTACACATCGGAAGAATATAGGGGAGGATAAAATGAAGAAATAAAGGGATATAGAATTATAGAAGGACTCACGGAAGGAATTTTGGTGCGACAGCGTGTGGAAAACTTGCAAAGTGGACAAGAGAGAAATAAGGGAAATAGATCTCAGGTTGGCAGTTGTCGGTGCTCCGTCATGCAACATGAGTAACGACAGTAACGGAGGTGGGGGGCTTCAGCCCATGTGGAACTTCAATGGTGAGTAAAAGGCTCAATTAATTTTGTAAACGGACACGCGCACAATTATTAAGGCTTTGACAATGCAGTTAATGCAGGTCATGTTCAATAATAAACGATAGGTTAATTCTAATTATATTAACAACTTAAAGAAACGAAATAAGCATAATAATTTAGAATTTTAGAAGTTCAGAAGTTTTTGTATATGTCAAACAACATGCGGCAAACAATCACTGTATTACCATTAATAAAGGAACATTGTGAACCAAATAATGTGGTCAACATTTTCACAGCCAACCAATACTGGCTGAAGATATGGAGTAGACATAGTCTTGTGGCATTCTTTTAAATTATAGTAAATAATTAAGGGCGCATTTAGTCCATAAATATTCTTAGTTACTTTATATTTTTCTACATTTATAACTAATAATTGACTGATAAAGTGCTCTTGGGTCAGCAGGTAAGTGATAATTTGATATTCACATGATCAGTAATCAACATCAAGTTGAAAGGATTATTCAGAATATGTTTTTCTTTTTCATGACAATATCTAAATGGGATGTGTTGTTTTGGGATATCCAGATCCAAACAATAAGAGCAGCAGCTTTTCCTCAGGGCAGAGGAGGCTAAAATGAAGATGGGGAGAAAGGGGCATAGAAAGACAGGAGGTGGTGAAGGAGGAGATAACAAAGCAGGGTGAGAGAAATAGGTTTTCAGAGATTAAAAAGCCTGAATAAACGCCTCTTCCCCTCTCCGCCCTGCTTTTCTCTTTTACTATATTTTCTTATAATCTTTTCCCTCCTCTTTTTATCGCTTTACTGGAGTATAAAAGCAACAGGGCTTGAAAAGAGAGAATATGGGAGACATTAGTCCAAAGTGTATACACTGACTATACAATATATAAATAAATATGGAATTATATGTGTAAATACATGGTGAAAATCTCAAATCTGCCTCAGAGCAGTAGATTGACATGTTGTGAGGATCCCGCAGTGTGTGTGTCTGTGTGTGCGTTGTGGGTGAGGGTGTGTATGTGTTGTGAGATACTCACAGACCTAAAAGGAAAGATACGGAGAGACATAGGAGGGAGTAGGAGAGAAGAGTTGGAAATGTGGTTTACAAACTATTAGAAGACACTGTATCAGTATATGTACATCTGTCATAAAACATGTTCATTTTATGTTGAGGATGCTATAGTTGTATATGACACCTGACACCTCATTGGCAACAGATGTTAAAAGTTGGTCAGGGGTTGTACTGATTGGCTGATAAAATGATTGTGTCACAGTATACAGGGGTTTAAAATGTTGTGCTCACTTAGTGTATATGTTTCATAGTATTAGAATAGTATTTAATTAAAGGTCTTAATCGTGTGTATATTTACATGTCTTTCCTGACCTTTTATGCTGCCACAAACTATTTTACAAATTGCATGTACAAAACAGCATGTTGGGTTAATGAGTTAATACATGTTTACAAAAAAAAACTTTCCCAGAAGGAAAAGTGCTGCAAGACTGTACAATAGAATGATTGACAGCTCTGAGTTCTAGATAAAACATCGGGGGGTTGATGTAACATTCCCTCTCTTCTCCATTTTCTCTCATTCTCCACTCCATCTGTGTGTGTGTGTGTGTGTGGGAACCTATATGGTTATGTGTGTGGATAAAGAATTTTGGATGTGGGTATGTATAAATGATGACATGCATATACCATAGGTAAAAACATGTTTGTGTATTTCAGCAAGCAGCAGTGTGTGTGGAGCATCCATTTCTTGTATGTATCTACTGTATGAGTAGGCATGTGTCTTTGTGTGTTTGTGTATAGACGAAATTAATGAATGTCTCTGTGTGTCTGTTTGCAAAAACAAACAAACATACATGTATTGTTCTGAAACTAACTAACTACTATGCGGGCAGAGTGATGTTACCATGAGGTTTTCTTCATCATAATCTTATATATGAATATTTTAAAGTAATTTTGCCCTAACCAGCCATGTATTACCATGATTCAATATATACAGTGCATCTCAATAAATTAGAATGTCATGGAAATGTTCATTTATTTCTGTAATTCAACTCAAATTGTGAAACTCGTGTATTAAATAAATTCATTGCACACAGACTGAAGTAGTTTAAGCTTTTAGTTCTTTTAATTGTGATGATTTTAGCTCACATTTAACAAACCCCCACCAATTCACTGTCTGAACAAATTAGAATATGGTGACATGCCAATCTGCTAATCAACTCAAAACACCTGAAAAGGTTTCCTGAGCCTTCAAAATGGTCTTTCAGTTTGGTTCACTAAGCTACACAATCAAGGGGAAGATTGCTGATCTGACAGCAAGGAGGGTAAACCACAAAAATGAATTGCCAAAGAAGCTGGCTTTTCACAGAGTGCTGTATCCAAGCATGTTAACAGAAAGTTGAGTGGAAGGAAAAAGTGTGGAAGAAAAAGATGCAAAACCAACCGAGAGAAACGCAGCCTTACGAGGATTGTCTTACTTCACAAGAAATGGACCCAAAATGTCACAGGCGTCTTACCTGGGCTAAGGAGAAAAAAAACTGGACTCTTGCCCAGGGGTCCAAAGTCCTCTTTTCAGATGACAGCAAGTTTTGTATTTCATTTGGAAACCAAGGTCCTAGAGTCTGGAGGAAGGGTGGAGAAGCTCATAGACCAAGTTGCTTGAAGTCCAGTGTTAAGTTTCCACAGTCTGTGATGATGAAATTTTGGAGCACTTCAAGCCCTTAATCTGCTGACCAGCTTTTTGAAGATGCTGAGTCCATTTTCCAGCAGGATTTGACACCTGCCCACACTGCCAAAAGCACCAAAAGTTAGTTAAATTACCATGGTGTTGGTGTGCTTGACTGGCCAGCAAACTCACCAGAACTGTGTATTGCAAGAGGAAAATGAGAAACAAGAGACCAAATAATGCAGATGAGCTGATGGCCACTGTCAAAGAAACCTGGGCTTCCATACCACCTAAGCAGTGCCACAAACTGATCACGTCCATGCCATGCCGAATTGAGGCAGTAATTAAACCAAAAGGAGCCCCTACCAAGTATTGAGTATATGTACAGTAAATAAACATACTTTCCAGAAGGCCAACAATTTACTAAAACATTTTTTTTTATTGGTCTTATGAAGTATTCTAATTTGTTGAGATAGTGAATTGGTGTTTTTTTTTTTTTTAACGTGAGCCAAAATCATCACAATTAAAAGAACCAAAGGCTTACACTACTTCAGTCTCTGTGCATAGAATTTATTTAATACACAAGTTTCACAATTTGAGTTGAATTACAGAAATAAATGAACATTTCCATGACATTCTAATTTATTGAGATGCACCTGTACAAATGTTTTTATCATATTTTGAATAAGAGTCATATCTATAACAGCACAACACAACCTGCTATTTACGCAAATTATATAACTGGCTATTTATATTATTTGCATCTGTACTACTAAATAGAGCAGATAGCATGCTTATTTGTAGTGATTTTCTTAGTAAATTAAATAAGTTAATATTGTAAGCCTTCGTTCTATGCTCTGCTTAGTTTCTTTGTGAAAAGCTCTGTTCATAGAAAATCTGCAATACTGACGAGAGCTCATGTCCAGGTAGAACTACAAAAAGGCACATCACTGCTGGACTGCCCAAAGATTGTCAAAGTTGAAAAAGTAGATGTAGAGGATGGACGCACAGTATGGATCTTTGTGTGGATAATCCATACAAAGATTTGTTTTTGTTAATGGCTAATGTTGGTTTATTATATAAGATTATGCAGAGTCTTGCTACACAACTGCTTAAGTAGTTTGTAACAACCCATAGTGCTGGCTCAGTGTCAGGGGGCTGTCATGTTAAATTTTGTTTAGCAAAAAATATTGTAATAATAGTATGTATTTGTTTTGAAATCTTGATTTTGAATATGCTTTAGATTACTGGTATTATTGTGGTTACTTGTGTTGGTTGTTGTTAACTTTGTTTAAGTTTACTTAATAAAAACAATGTCATGAATCTTCTCAGGTTAGCTTTTGTTTGACTGCATCATGACAAGGAAACACTTTCCAAGGAAGCACAAAGCAGAAATTTGATACTAAAAAGACTGGTATTTGGAAGATACCTATTATTACTTTAACTCAGACATCTGAAGCCTCATCTTAGCTTCAACTTAACTTTCGAATGCATTTTAAACGCATTTTAAGTGCTGAGGCAAGCAAAATGTCTCATTTCTGGTCACCGATATTTGTATGGTACTACCGTGTGTGGTTTGCTTCTAGCTTATAACAGCTTATTTGTTCGATTCTTCATCACAGTGACTTCACTATGTGCTATAACATTATATTTGAACGTTCACTAGTTTTGCTTATTAAGCACTTGTTGCTCTCTCCTTTCTTACTCCATCTTTCTTGTTAATCTCACAGTTTACACGCTATTCAGATTTGCTAGCTACCGTTCTTTAGCTGAGCAGCTAGCAATGGCTTCTCTCCCTCTTTTCTCTCCCTCTCCTTCTCCTGCTCTCTCTTGCTCAATGTTTCAAATGTGTAGTTATTCCTCTTCCTCCTTTACTAATAATAGTACACTTAATAAAGGTATTATTTGTAGCATTTGAGGCAAGGCTTAGTGATTTGGAAATGTGGTGCCAAACCTGCAAATTAAAGCAAAGATCAAGAAAACTTGAAAGGAAATGGTGTTACAACAATCTGGGAGAATCCAGTTCTCCATTTCAGAATCCATTTGTTTAGCCTGGTAAAATAGTCTTAAAACATATAGGAAAGCCCTCTGTAATGCTAGAGCAACTCATCATTAATAGAGGAAAATAAAAACAACCCCAGGTTTCTTTTCAGCGCTGTAGCCAGGCTAACCGAGAGCCCCAGCTCCGTTGAGCCCTATAGCCCTCAGTAGTAACGACTTCATTAGCTTTAACGATAAAATTTGAACTAAAAAAATCATCATGTCCTGCCCTCAACTGGCACCGAGCTATCTTCAAACACATAAACCTTAGAAACAATTGTAAAAGCTGATATATACTTTGTCAACCTTATTCAACTAACTTCGACGATTTCTTTATCTAAGCCATCAACCTGTCTCTTAAACCCATTCCAACTAGGCTGCTTAAAGATGTTTTAGAACTAATTAGAACTTCTTTAATAGATATGATCAATCTGTCTTTATCAACAGGCTATGTACCACAGTCTACTACAGTAGCTGTAGGATGTATTTAAGGATATTTAGTCAGGATTTAGAGTGCATCATAGCACAGAGACAGCACTGGTGAAAATTACAAATTACCTTTTAATTGCATCAGAGAATGGACTTGTCTCTGTACTTGTCTTGTTAGATCCTAGTTCTGCTTTAGATACCATTGGCCATGACATCCTATTACAGAGACTGGAACATTTAATTGGCATTAAAGGAAGTTGGTTTAAATCCTATCTATCAGACCGATTGCAGTTCGATACATGTTAACGATGAATCCACCGAGCACGCCAAAGTTAGTCACGGAGTTCCACAAGGTTCTGTTGTTGTTGTTCTGGATCCATCCTCCTCCTTTATGTTTTACAATCTTCACTTTTCATCATAATTATATATACTACAATTTCATCATTTTCATCATAATTGTATGTACTATGATTTCTGGATCTGAACCTATACACTTATGTTTTACAACTTATATATGTCATTATAATTGTATATACTATGATCTTCTGTTGTGAATCTATTCTGTACACACGACATCTATTGCATTTCTATCGGCCCTCCTTTTTGTTTGGGTAATTTTTCCTTATTTGTATCGAGGGTCTAAGAACAGTGATTTGTGATATTGGGCTATAAACATAAAATTTTATTTAATTGCTGTCAACAGATTGTGTGCCTTATTTTGCATTTCAGACAGGGTAGCTGCTCAATGCATGTTTGCGGACCACAGTGGTCCGCAAAAAGAAATAGAAGTTAATTTTTGCACATATTTGTGGTAGTAAAGCACACTTGCTCTTAATACCATTAACAACATGTCTCACCAAATATTCCAGGTTTTTATATTTTAAACAAACAAGACATAAAATGTTAATGCATTATAGTGGCTGGTAGGTGGATTTTGTTATTTCGGACAGAGCCAAGTTAGCTGTTTCCCCCTATTTCCAGTCTTAATGCTAAACTAAGCTAACCGGCTGCTAGCTGTAGCCTTATATTGTAGCCTTAAAGGACAGACATTTGAGTGGTATTGATCTTCTCGATTATCTCTCAACATTCAACTTTCATTTAACTCTCAAAAAAAGCAAATAAGCATAGTTCCCAAAATGTGAAAACTATTCCTGAGCTTACAATAAACTATGTCTCTTTAGTATCAAACAGTCATTCTTGTAAGTTTAAAAGGTGGCTCTAAAAAAGGTTGTAGTTAGAGAGTTGCAGAGAGTGTTGGCTGTGGTCAGCCTGGAATTATATTGGTGATTAAGGATTCAATTCGTGACGTTAGTATGGTGTAAAAGAAGTATCCAAACATCTATAGTAACTCTCTCTCAAACCACTCTTACAGCGTAATCCACTTCCTTGTTGTCCATCTATGGCTATAAAAAAATGGCTATGTCATTTTAGATACATATATCAGCCTATTTGTTTCAAGTACAAATTGGTAAAGTGGACTGTAACTTGACTTGGATTTCTTGAAGGTGTGTAGCATAAACAGAGAGGGAATTTGGCTGCAGTGCAAAGCATTGCCTATGATCACAGTTGGAATCCGCTGGACTGGATGCTGGCTTGCTGTAAGGAATATATACATCCTCTGATGTAGTGGAAATAAAGATGTTATGTTCAGCTTTGTGTTCAGTAATAAAAAAACTGTTTCAGTATAGTGGTAAATAAATTTGATGAATTAATTTAAATAAAGAAAATGTCTTGTGTAAATATTATGCATTATAGTATGTCAATTGGACAGCAAGATAAATGGAATAACATAAGGTGTGGTGCCAAAGTTGATTGCTCTAGCATGTCTTTTAGTAAAGTTGATCATTCTCATTCTTCTGGACTCTGATCAGGTCAGCTCTGAATACTTTTCATGTCAGTCTGAGAATCTCAGACATCTGTCCAGAAAACTGTTTCCGTTTTTGTAACTTGTCTACTGTTTGAAATAAGAAATTGAGATCTGTAGGTAGGATGTATTTGCTATCCTGTGTGTGAGCCTGCTTATCTTATCTTTCTTTTCGGCTGTTCCCTTTCAGGGGTCGCCACAGCGAATCATGTGCCTCCATTTGTAGTTTGTTTCTCGCTGTGCTGGAGGCATTGGAAACCTGACCAGTAGGTTTGGGTTATTGGGGTCTCCACCCTAAACCCCTGCCCCTTTTATATATTGGTCTCCTTGGTAATTATATCTACCTCACCTTTGTTCATCTGCCTGTTACTGTTTGAAACTGGAAGTCACACAGCGTCTCTGAGGTAAACAATAAAATGCAGTCACTGGATATACAGTATATATCCATTGCAACAGAGGATTATAACTGAGACTAAAATTATATCGGGGCAGGGGTGCAAATATTTTCTTCTTTCCAGTACTCAAATAAGTACCAGCTTTTTAATGGTAGGCTGTGTGATGATGCCACTCTGGCTTTGTGCTCCTCATCAACATTTCAGCCTAAATCTTCTCTGTTTCTGTCACAGTTCTGAGATTTTGGTGCGCTTGCTCTTCCCGCACTGATGCGCCAGACACCTATCACATTCCAGAGGTCAGCACTGAGTTGAATATATCTGTGGTCATTTATGGCAGATGCATTCTTTTTGTCCTGTACTTGACTTCCACATAGTGTATTGTTAAGGGAGGTCAGCAGCAAAATATTCCGATCTTAAAGCATGCTGGCAAGAAAGCACTTGAAACACGGCTATGCAGGTGTGATGTCATCAGTCTACATCAGTCTGAATGTTAATTACTGGCAGAAGCATCCATATTTAAACTGTATCTTGCCTACATGCAGACAATTTAAACACAGTGCCACTTCTCCAGATCTACAAAGAAATGCTGTTCTCCATACAGATTTTTTTTTCCCTTAAAAAAAAGACACACAATAGCACAAATCCAAATCCATTGTATTTTGCAGTGTTAACTATTCTGCTAACTGTGTAATGGCACAAAACTATTGTATGTTATCCTGTGCTGGAAAACATTATTCACAATGTGAAATTAACTGGGCATTAACTCTTAGGCAGTGGCCTCATTAAGGATCCTGGTGTCCTGAGGGTACAAGTTCTTCCACAGCCCGCTGAATCTGGCACCTTCTTCCTGACTGCAGCGGCTGTTATCCTCCTAGCCTTATTCTTGCAGCACCTAGTGTAAATATTCTTTAGGCAGGGTAGAGCACCGCCTATTGTATGTTCAGTCGATGTTCATGGCCGATGTTCAGGCAGTGATGTTCCCTGTCAGGACACGTTCGATGGTGCAGGAGTAGAAATTCCTCTGTATTTAAGGGAATACCCGGAATTTCCTTAAGCGTCTGAGTTGAAACACTGATATTCAAAGTTCAGTGTGTAACGTTTAGGAGGCGCTATTGGCAGAAATTGAATATAATATTTATAAGTATGTTTTCATAAGTGTATAATCACCTGAAAATAACACAATCATTGTGTTTTCATTACATTAGAATGAGCCATTTTTATCTACAAAGGGAGTACGTCCCATTCCACGGAGGTCGCCATGTTGCACTGCCATGTTTCTACAGTTTCAAATCAAAGGTAAAAAAACAGAAATTATCCAACATTTCACAAATGATTAAGATATGAAAGTATGAATACAAATGTGTGTAGTAGAACTTGATGTATTCTCTCCTAACCTATAAATCATTTGACGACCCCTCAGATTTGCATTGTGACCCTATAGTAGAGCCTGAAACCTAACTACTTTTACTTTTGATACTTTACGTACATTTTGCCTATAATAATTCTGTACTTTTGCTTAAGTAAGGTTTTACGTACATGGCTTTTACTTTTAATGCAGTAAGTTATTGTTGTACTGATATTCTTACTAAAGTAAAAGATGTGAGTATTTCTCCACCAGTGGTTGAAACACATATGAGGATTCTGAAGATTATTTGATGGTTCTGAAGGGATTTACAGCTCAGTTGTGATACTGCTGCTTGCAACTATAATCTCAGACAGTACTCTATTCCTTTACCCCTCTTTGGATCCTTTATTCTTGACTCTTGAACCTTTTGATGAATTCACCTGATGGGCAAATGATCTGCATTTCCTTGTTCTTTATCGGTTCTTCTTTTACATACAACTTATTTTTAATTTGTGAGCTTGATTAAGATTTTACACATTTGTTGAGTGCTTCACATTTCTTGGCTATGTTTTTTTGAGCTTGAATGTGGTCTAGAGCGCAATGTTTGGCATAAGACTTACTAAATTCAGAAGGACAGCAGGACTGGAGGCTGGTGACAGGGTTTTCAGTGCTGAGAGCCGGTGGTGCCAGGGAACCAGGAGGCTGCAGCTCAGGAAGAGTGGATTTCAGCAGCTCAGGAGCTGGATACAGCTGCATCTCTGCTGGAACAGTTATGGAGATTCAGGAGAGTACTGCATCTCCGCAGGAACAGGTGACTACTGCAGCTCAGGAACTGGTGGCTGTTCAACAGGAGATTTCTGCAGCTCCTTAGAAACAAGAGACAGCTGCATTTCATGAACTGTGGGTTGCCACAATTCACCAGAGGCAGAACGTGGGTGTCTGCTATCCAGCAGAGGTAGGACGTGGGTGCCTGCGATCCAGCAGAGGCAGGACGTGGCAGGTGTGATGCAGCAGAGGCAGGGCGTGGTGGCAGCCCAAGTGGGGCATGACCCAAGTCGGTGCAGGGACTGATGACCACCATGGCACAGAACTTGGTGACCCCTTCGTTGCTGGAACTAGTGTTGTCTCACCAGGCTGCCGACTGGAGACAAGGGACAGGAATCAGCCACAAAAACCGACTTCTGCTCCACAAAAACAATTTCTTTCCATCACCAGCCTGCCTCATCAACCAAGCCCGGAACCCCCACTGACACACCCACCCAACCCCCAGTTATAGTACAGCATGCTGTAAACTTTTGCACATTCCAATGAAAATATTTTGCACATTGACCATTCCTGCAGCGACGAGTTGGCCACTGTCCAGGGTGTACCCCGCCTAAGGCCCAAAGCCACTGGGATAGGCTCCAGTCACCCGCGACCCCAAAAACGGGAACAAGCGGTAGAAAATGACTGACTGACTGACTGACTGACTGACCATTCCTGCACAACCTGTAATTTAAACAAGTCCCATTGTACATATTCTTAATTATGTTCTTAGAATATTTTTTTACATTATCTTATTGTCAATGTTATATATTTATGATTCTTGACCTGCAGTACTTGCTTTATATTTCTTATTTCTACTCTTTTTATCTTTGTGTGTGTAAGCCACAAAGCTGATTCTGATAGTTCTGTCTAACTGTATTACCATATACCTTGATACCTCCCCCTCAAATTATCATCCCTCTAGATCACAGGGTTACACACAAACAATAATTCTTTTACTCTTTTGACTTTTGACATACTGAACATTAATGTGTTAGCTTAGCACTCACACCTTAAGGCATCATACATATCATAACATTTGCTAACTTGAACTGACAGTCCAGTAATCTTACTACAGGTTTACAAACTCTACCAAACCTTGTCACTATCCGGCCTTCCGATGTGTTTCTAGTAAGTCCATTACTTTCACTCTGTTTATGACAAGAGCCCTGGTTTTGTGTTTCCTTTCCTATTGGCTCTGATCTTGCTTTCATTGCATCCGTGTGCGCTGTTGCTGCTCCTGGTGGCACAAGTTGTAGATGTCACCTGTTCCTTCTCGAGGGGAGACGAGGTAAGTACAGCTCTCTTCGATGACATATGCTTGTCCTTTCCATGCCTTTTCCTCATCCAACTATAACAGAACTTTTTCTCCCGTTTGTATAAGTGGCAAGTTGTTTAGGCCATGTCTCCTGTTGAAGTAAAATGCATGTTGTTGCTTATCCTCTGCATCTCTGTGTCTGTTGAGGGCTGTACCAGGCCACTTAGGGACCAGATTCATTTTAAGTGATCGGAATGTGGTTCTGATCTCCTGTCCCATGAGCAGTTCAGCTGGACTTACACCAGTAGAGGTCGTTGGTGTTGCACTGTAGCACATTAATGCTAATAGTGGGTCTTCTTGGGTCGGCACAATGCCATACTGTCTGCAAATGTCTTTACAGGTCTACTTGTGTATTGTGGATTGTTGTCACTGATCAGGAATGGCAAATCTTGCAAATGTCGATTCAGTAACTTAACAACCCGGTCTAACAACCTAGTTGTTTGCAAGTGCAAGATTTCCAAGTAACGTGAGTAATAGTCTGATATCACAATGTAGTGCTTGCCTTTATACTTACATATGTCTGTGGCTTTTGCCATTTTTGTTCAGGCAGAGGTGTGGGTGGTATTTGCTTTTTGCGCTGTGTACGCTTGTTTTTCAAGTGCACGTGGCATGTTTTCAAACTGTGTTTAATATCAGCAGATATTTAAGGCCACCACACAGTTTCCTTTGCAGTTTGTATGCGCTACAGTATTTACTCAGTATTTACAGTCTCATTGTCTGTGGAATTACAATGTGACAGCCTAGTCTGATAAGGCCCTAACATGTTGACAATTAATCTTTCAATTCGTAATAAGCTTTTGCACTGTTTGTGATGCTACTCACTTGTTCAGACCATCCATATTTGATCAGCTTCTGTACACTCTGCGGCTGCTCATCCCTTTGTGTAGCAGGCATTATCATGTCCAGTTTGTGCTGTGATATTGGCCAACTGTGAGTGACAGCATTAATGTGACAAGCAATGATCGTCACTATGGTGTTGTCTCTGTTCTTTACATGGGTGCGTGACAATGCATCAGCAATACTGAATCTAAATCCTTACTGTTTATCAGTGGCACCAAAGGCTTAGGATCCGTGATAATTCGGAATCTGTTCATGTCTACCAGGTACTTTTGGGAACCTCTCACAGGCCCATACTCCTGCTAAACATTACTCAATTTGTGTGTACCTGGTTTCTGCAATGTCAGTCTCTTGGAACAATATGCAACAGGCTTCCAGCTTTCGCCGTGCAACTGTAGAAGGATGCCCCCTATCCTCTAATTGCTCACATCTGCAGAAACATCTGTCTGTCTGCATATACACATCTACTCCCTCTAGTTCCTCCATCAGTTCATTCATTTTGTGCTGGAATATCTCTGGAGCAATATTTATCTGAAAAGGCAGATGCTTGAAACAATAACTCCCAAAAGGTGGGATGAAGGTGGTTAGGAGGCTGCCGTCTTCATGCAATGGTATCTGCCATGATGCAGATGCTACATCCAGAGACGTGAAGACTGTGGAATCTGACAGCTTGACCAGTGTGTCCTGTGTTGTTAGCAGTTGATCTCTCTCTCTTTTGATGATCTCATTTAGCTTTTGGAGTCCTATGCAGATTTGTACTGCACCTGTTGGCTTCATGACCAGCACCATAGGTGCACACCAGTCTGTAGATTTGCAGGACCCTCTCTATTATGCCCCGCTCCTCCATTCACTTCAACTCACCTTAGGAAGAAGTAGTAGAGGGACTCTTCTGGCTGTACCTACAGCCTATGGTACAGCTCCCTCTCTTAGGTGGATCATTGAATAGGTCTGTTTTAAGTGTCCCCTGATGTCCTGCCACTACATTAACCTGCTAACCTCTTTTTTCCCTCTTGCTACATATATTTTCAAGATGTACTTCCTCTGAAGTGTGCTAGCAGTGAATTGTTTCGCAATATTTAGTGTCCCTCATGGGCTGTCTATAGGTCCACTACATCTAATGGCGCTTTTCCAATACACAGTACCAGCTCACCTCAGCTCGACTTGACTCGACTCGCCTTTCTTTGGTTTTCCACTGTGTAAAAGTAGTACCTGTACCTGCTTCCTATGGAATTTAAATCCTGCCATGATTCAAAACTGAAAATAAAGATCTAAAAGGTTGAAACTAAGTGTTCGAAAACTCTAAATCTTACAAAAAGAAGTTTTGTAAGATCGAAAAATAAGATTTGCAAGCTTGCAAAATGTAAAAAAATAAAAATATATCTGCAAACATTATGTTGTTTTTGAGATTTACTTCTTCAGAACTGCAACTGCACACAAATAGAGTCATTAATACAGAAACAACAAATAATAGACTTTTCCAGAAAGTGATGGCATAGGGACATTGCCATAACAGATGTACCATTGTTTCTGAACATATTCCACAAAAAAAACAGTTAACACATGTCAAACTTAAACCTAAGGAGATAATGCTTTGCAGGATAATACCTATGTATGATTTTTGAAAGAGAGTTCTTGCAGCTCTAGACGGGACTGCCTTGTGACCAGAGAGCCGTGCATCATTCCCTGTTTTGAGGGGTAGTTACACTAAACATGTTGATTTACACAAAACATGTTGATTTAAGACTAAATACTTATTCCTGCACATCATTACACTCTTTTCTGCATTATTTAGGCTATCTACCACCTAAATGTTGTCCTTTATTTCTTTAAATACTATGGGGTTAAAGATAATGTAAAACGAAAGGATATTTGTCTTTTCTGTAAGGAGCAAAGAGCTAATTGTGTTTTATTTGCACGAAACCCACTCTGCTGATGCTGACACAAAATTTTGGAAATTGCAATGGGGAAACTATCTTTTTCAGCCATGGAACGTCACACTCAGCAGGAGTTATGATCATATTAAATAGATTTCCCGGGAAAATACTGACCACAAAAGTGACTCAACCGGCTATTGGTTAATGGTCGCAACAGAATTGAACGGTACAAACTACATTTTATTATGCGTGTATGGTTATAACAAGAAAGTACTGAATAAAAATATCTTCTCATCCTTAAATACGTGCTTAGAAGAATGGAAAATGCTTTTTTCAACTAATAGAGTAATAATTGGGGGAGATTTTAACCTGGCCCCTGATCTTTGGCTAGACCGTCTACCATCAAAGAGACACTGCCACACGTTTGATGAAACAATATTTGAATTGATCACAAAGGCCAATCTAATAGATTACGGGAGAATGAAAAACCCAACCAGAAAACAATTTACCTGGTTTAACTCATCTAATAATGGCCACTGCTCAAGATTGGATTATTGGCTAAAATCAGACAATCTAGTTAATGAGGTCAATAGATGTGAAATCTCAGCATCACGCCTGACTGATCATTGTGTCATATTTTTGACTCTTTATCCGAGTGGAAGAGAGGATAATATAAACTCTTCTTCTTTTCCTTTCGGCTGTTCCCTTTCAGGGGTCGCCACAGCGAATCATGTGCTTCCATCTAACCCTGTCCTCTACATCCTCTTCACTCACACCAATTAACTTCATGTCCTCTCTCACTACATCCATAAAACTCCTCTTTGGTCTGCCTCTAGACCTCCTGCCTGGCAGCTCCAATCTCAGCATCCTTCTACCAATATATTCACAGTCTCTCCTCTGAACATGTCCAAACCACCCCAATCTGGCCTCTCTGACTTTATCTCCGAGACATCTAACATGAGCTGTTCCTCTGATGTACTTGTTCCTGATCCTGTCTATCCTCGTCACTCCCAAAGAGAACCTCAACATCTTAAGCTCTGCCACCTCCAGCTCTGCCTCTTGTCTTTTCTTCAGTGCCACTGTCTCTAAGCTGTACAACATCGCTGGTCTCACCACCGTCTTGAACACCTTTCCTTT
>CM022483.1:14994987-15041948 GCA_011952105.1 Coreoperca whiteheadi
TATCACACAACACACCTGACACTTTTCTCCACCCGTTCCAACCTGCTTCCACTCGCCTCTTCACCTCTTTTCCACAGTCTCCATTGTTCTGAACCATGGAGCCTAAGTAGTCCTGCACCTTCTTCACCTCTGCTCCGTGTAACCTCACCGTTCTACCTGGGTCCCTCTCATTGACACACATGTATTCTGTCTTACTGCGGCTAAGCTTCATTCCTCTGTTTTCCAGAGCAGACCTCCATCTCTCTAGATTCTCCTCCACCTGTTCCCTGCTCTCACTACAAATCACAATGTCATCCGCAAGTTCATCATAGTTCATGGAGATTCCTGTCTAACCTCATCTGTCAGCCTGTCCATCACCAGAGCAAACAAGAAGGGGCTCAGAGCCGATCCTTGATGCAGACCCACCTCCACCTTGAACTCCTCTGTCACACCTACAGCACACCTCACCACGGTCTTACAGCTTTCATACATTTCCTGCACCACTCTAACATACTTCTCTGCCACTCCAGACTCCTCTCTTGGCACCATGTCATACGCTTTCTCTAAATCTACGAAAACACAATGCAACTCCCTGTGACCTTCTCTGTACTTCTCCATCAGCATCCTCAAAGCAAATACTGCATCTGTTGTGCTCTTTCTAGGCATGAAACCATATTGCTGCTCACAAATGCTCACCTCTGCCCTTAGCCTAGCTTCCACTACTCTTTCCCACAACTTCATTGTATGACTCATCAGCTTTATTCCACTGTAGTTGCCACAGCTCTGCACATCTCCCTTGTTCTTGAAAATTGGCACCAGTACACTTCTCCTCCATTCCTCGGGCATCCTCTCACTCTCCAAGATCTTGTTAAACAAACTAGTCAGAAACTCTACTGCCACCTCTCCTAGACACTTCCATACCTCCACAGGTATGTCATCAGGACCAACTGCCTTTCCACTCTTCATCCTCTTCAATGTCCTCCTCACTTCACTCTTGCTAATCTTTGTCCCTCCCTGCTCCACGCCAGTCACCTCTTCTACTCTTCGTTCCCTTTCATTTTCCTCATTCATCAACTCTTCAAAGTACTCCTTCCATCTTCCCATCACACTCCTGGCACCTGTCAATACATTTCCATCCTTATCTTTAATCACCCTAACCTGCTGAACATCCTTCCCATCTCTATCTGTTTGTCTGGCCAACCTGTACAAATCCACCACTCCCTCTTTAGTGTCCAACCTAGCACACAAGTCCTCATATGCTCTTTGTTTGGCCTTTGCCACCACTACCTTCACCTTAAGCTGCATCTCCCTGTACTCCTGTCTACTCTCTTCAGTCCTCTCAGTGTCCCACTTCTTCTTTGCTAACCTCTTTCTCTGTATACACTCCTGAACTTCCTCGTTCCACCACGAAGTCTCCTTGTCCACTTTCCTCTTTCCAGATGACACACCGAGTACCCGCCTACCTGTCTCCCTGATAAACTCTATATGGAAATTTAACATTACCTTTTTGGAAGATACTGAATTTTATAATACAGTTAAACAACTGGTTAGAGAAGTTAATGAATTGGAAATGTGTTTTCTGAGTAAATGGGAATGGTTCAAATTCAAAGTTAGACATATAGCTATTAAGACAAGTAAACAAGCATTAACACTTAAAAAGATAAGACAAAGGGACATAATTAGTCACATTAATACGCTGTGCTGTAAAGATAAGTTGACAGTGGAGGAGCAGACTGAATTAAACATTTTACAGTCCCATCTTGATAATATAAACCTGGAAAAGGACAAGGGTGCATATATCCGTTCAAGGGCTCGCTGGATTGAAGAAAGAGAAAAAAACTCTTCCTATTTTTTTAGTCTGGAAAAACAAGGGTACACGAAGTAAACAATTCGAAAGTTAAAAATCAATGATACTATTGTAATTTGTATAAATGACTTTTTTCTAAAGAAGATTGCTGTTTCTTCTTAAATAAGATTCAGGGGTTTAAAAAGACAATAGATGATAACTTTAAACAACTTATGGAAGATGAGCCATGAATTGAGGAGCTAGACTTGGCTGTTGGACAGATGTCTAAGGGGAAATCACCTGGAATAGATGGGATAACCGTGGAGTTTTTATCTTTTTTTTTTGGAGTGATATCAGAGAAATGCTCTATAATGCAACCGCAGGGGGGCACAAGCCAGTGTCTTCATGTGCCAGTCCCAAGTCTGGATAAATGCAGAGGGTTGTGTCAGGAAGGGTATTCGACGTAAAACACATGCCAAACTAAAAATGCGAATCACTTCCATACCGGATCGGTCGGGGCCCGGGTTAACAACGACCGTCACCGGTGCTGTTGACCTACAGGGTACCGGTGGAAATTGGATTACTGTTGGTCGAAGACAAAGAAGGAGAGGAGGAAGGTGGGTTCGTAGGCAGAGAAAGAAGAGGAAAGCTAAGAATGTAGGACTGACAGTAGGGACTTTGAATGTTGGAACTATGACAGGGAAGGCTAGAGAGTTGATTGACATGATGCAGAGAAGGAAGGTGGACATACTGTGTGTCCAGGAGACCAGGTGGAAAGGTAGCAAGGCTAGAAGCTTAGGAGCAGGGTTCAAGTTGTTCTACCATGGGTCGGATAGGAAGAGAAACTGAGTAGGAGTTAACCTGAAAGAGGAGTTTGTGAGGAATGTTCTTGAGGTGAAAAGAGTGTCAGACAGGTTGATGAGCCTGAAGCTGGAAATTGAAGGGGTGATGTTCAATGTTGTGAGTGGTTATGCCCTACAGGTAGGATGTGAGTTAGAAGAGAAGGAGAAATTCTGGAGTGAGTTAGATGAAGTGATGCAGAGCATCCCCAGAGGTGAGAGAGTGGTGATTGGTGCAGATTTCAACGGGCATGTAGGTGAAGGGAACAGAGGTGATGAGAATGTGATGGGCAGGTTTGGTCTTCAGGACAGGAACGCAGAAGGACAGATGGTGGTAGACTTTGCAAAGAGGATGGAAATGGCTGTAGTGAACACTTTCTTCCAGAAGAGGCAGGAACATAGGGTGACCTATAAGAGCGGAAGGAGAAGCATTCAGGTGGACTACATCTTGTGTAGACGTTGTAATCTGAAAGAGACCAGTGACTGTAAAGTAGTGGTAAGGGAGAGTGTAGCCAGACAACACAGGATGCTAGTGTGTAAAATGACTCTGCTGGTGAGGAAGATGAAGAGGACAAAGGCAGAGCAGAGGACGAAGTGGTGGAAGTTGAAAAAGGAATAATGTTGTTTAGTTTTCAGGGAGGAGCTGAGACAGACTCTGGGTGGTCAGGAAGTGCTCCCAGATGACTGGACCACTACAGCTAATGTGATCAGGGAGACAGGTAGGAGGGTACTCGGTGTGTCATCTGGAAAGAGGAAAGTGGAACGAAGAGTAGAAGAGGTGACTGGTGTGGAGCAGGAAGTAGCAAAGATTAGCAAGAGTGAAGTGAGGAGGATGTTGAAGAGGATGAAGAGTGGAAAGGCAGTTGGTCCTGATGACATACCTGTGGAGGTATGGAAGTGTCTAGGAGAGGTGGCAGTAGAGTTTCTGACTAGTTTGTTTAACAAGATCTTGGAGAGTGAGAGGATGCCCGAGGAATGGAGGAGAAGTGTACTGGTGCCAATTTTCAAGAACAAGGGAGATGTGCAGAGCTGTGGCAACTACAGAGGAATAAAGCTGATGAGCCATACAATGAAGTTGTGGGAAAGAGTAGTGGAAGCTAGGCTAAGGGCAGAGGTGAGCATTTGTGAGCAGCAATATGGTTTCATGCCTAGAAAGAGCACAACAGATGCAGTATTTGCTTTGAGGATGCTGATGGAGAAGTACAGAGAAGGTCATAAGGAGTTGCATTGTGTCTTTGTAGATTTAAAGAAAGCTTATGACAGGGTCCTCTCTCGGGAGCTGTGGTATTGTATGAGGACATCTGGAGCGGCAGAGAAGTATGTTAGAGTGGTGCAGGACATGTATGAGAGCTGTAAGACCGTGGTGAGGTGTGCTGTAGGTGTGACAGAGGAGTTCAAGGTGGAGGTGGGTCTGCATCAAGGATCGGCTCTGAGCCCCTTCTTGTTTGCTTTGGTGATGGACAGGCTGAAGGATGAGGTTAGACAGGAATCTCCATGGACTATGATGTTTGCGGATGACATTGTGATTTGTAGTGAGAGCAGGGAGCAGGTGGAGGAGAATCTAGAGAGATGGAGGTCTGCTCTGGAAAACAGAGGAATGAAGCTTAGCCGCAGTAAGACAGAATATATGTGTGTCAATGAGAGGGACCCAGGTGGAATGGTGAGGTTACAGGGAGCAGAGGTGAAGAAGGTGCAGGACTTTAAGTACTTAGGGTCAACGGTTCAGAGCAATGGAGACTGTGGTAAAGAGGTGAAGAGGCGAGTGCAAGCAGGTTGGAACGGGTGGAGAAAAGTGTCAGGTGTGTTGTGTGATAAAAGAGTATCAGCAAGAATGAAAGGAAAGGTGTTCAAGACGGTGGTGAGACCAGCGATGTTGTACAGCTTAGAGACAGTGGCACTGAAGAAAAGACAAGAGGCAGAGCTGGAGGTGGCAGAGCTTAAGATGTTGAGGTTCTCTTTGGGAGTGACGAGGATGGACAGGATCAGGAACGAGTACATCAGAGGGACAGCTCATGTTAGATGTTTCGGAGATAAAGCCAGAGAGGCCAGATTGAGGTGGTTTGGACATGTTCAGAGGAGAGACTGTGAATATATTGGTAAAAGGATGTTGAGGTTGGAGCTGCCAGGCAGGAGGTCTAGAGGAAGACCAAAGAGGAGATTTATGGATGTAGTGAGAGAGGACATGAAGTTAATTGGTGTGAGTGAAGAGGATGCAGAGGACAGGGTTAGATGGAGGCGCATGATTCGCTGTGGCGACCCCTGAAAGGGAACAGCCGAAAGGAAAAGAAGAAGAAGAAGCTCTGTCATGCCTACTTAGATTATATATCAAAAGGAAATCTTTCTCCCACTATGAAACACGGTATCATCACTCTAATTCCCAAACCTAACAAAGATAATCTTTGATTAGATAGGTGGAGACAAATTACCTTACTATGTACTGATTATAAATTACTGGCACTTGTCTATGCTATCGTCTGAAGGAGGGATTATTGCATATTATTGACGAGTGCCAGTCAGCTTTCACGAGGGGTAGAAATATATGTAATCAGACAAGACTGCTTCTAGACTTGCTTGACTATCGAGATAACATTGGAATATGTTCAGAAACAATGGTACATCTGTTCTGGCAATGTCCCTATGCCATCACTTTCTGGAAAGGTCTATTTGTTGTTTCTGTATTAATGACTCTATTTGTGTGTTATTACTTAATCGGAAAGATTTAATAAAGTTATAAAAAAAAAGGCTTGTGGCCAGAGAGCCGTGCATCCTGTTTGCATATCCTGTGCACTTTCGTCATTGGCGGAGCAGTCGGTCAATCCCATCTTTCACGACTTGTGATTGGACTGTACGTCAGCAGACAGCAAAGCATTGGCCAAGAGCAGAAGGCCCTCCCTCCAGGTATTTTTTTAAAGTTACGAGGTTACGAAGCTTCGTTTTCGCTCAGTCTGAGTTTCAGAGTTTCAGAGCAGAGCTGCGTGACAACGCTGCCACAAATCACGTGAGTCATAAGCTTGCAACTGTGTGGGCGTATCTCCGCAAAGTGGGTGTTGTAAACTCAGCTCTGAAAAAATATTCTGCAGTAGGAGTGCAAATGTAATGTAATGTATTAAGTTTCGCCCTTTCGAAGCTCAGTGTGCAGTTTCAAAACTTTTCTTCACACATTCGCACACCAGTTTTCAGATCAACATTTACAAGGTGATCAAACTATACACTGGGAGAACAGTGACAAATTCGAAACTCTGAAAAATTGTTTGCGCAACATCGTAAAAAACATGTTACAGTTCTGAAGAAGGAAATTTCAAAAACAAGAATAATGTTTGCAGATATATTTTTATTTTTTTACATTTTGCAAGCTTGCAAATCTTATTTTTCTTACAAAACTTCAGATCTTTATTTTCAGTTTTGAATCATGGCAGGATTTAAATCCCATAGCTTCTAGGTACTTTTTTTTTGTATCTCCTCCGGCGAGGTTCCAAGCGAGCTGAGGCGATACTAAAATGTCACGTGAAAACACAGTAGACTGCTGATTGGTCAGAGAGAATCGTCACTATTCACTGCATCACCATTGCACGCGCCAGATGGAGTATCCTGAATAACCCCGCCATTTTTAAATAGTTTGGCCAGAGATTGCGTGATTACTACTATGACAACTCGGAAGAATATGCCGTGGTCAAACAAAACAACATTGGTCTTCTTGCTGTGAGAAACAGCGACATCCCGAGGATCAAAAACAGCATACACTTGATTTCCTCCATTGCCCTGTGTGTGTGGGTAGCGTTGGTGTGTGGCAGCAGTTCCTTGCGGCGTCGCTATGACGACCATTTACTATTGGAGGTACTATCTGCAATGGAAAACGGAGCGAAAAGCGAGCCGAGGCGAGTCGAGTCGAGTCGAGCTGGTACTGGTAATGGAAAAGTACCATATGTAGCCTTCGCTTTGGCCAAAGTGCTCTGAATGTCTTCAGTTTCATTATAGTAATGTCAGCTCCTGTATCAATTCCAAATCTAATTGGAGTTTTTCCTACCTTTATTTGTTCTCTCCAATGCTCAACACTGCCCTGATTTAGTTTAGTTACTGTCTTTACTATAAATGACTTCTCTTACTGACTTGGAGAAACATTTTCTCTCTCAATGACCCTTTTTACCACATTTTCTGGCACCTGGAGTCCCTGACTGGGCTTGCGCCACTTCTCTCTTTAACAGGCTTTTTCCCACCTCTCTACGATGGTCGCCAGTGTGTCACCTCCTGCACTGCTGGTTTATCTGCTGTGCTACATCCTCAGCTTACCTTACTGTCTGCACTGCAGTTTCCAATGTGAGGCTGGACATAAGCTGTAGTCGCCTAGAGAGCTCTTTTTCCAACAACCATTCTGTCTCTAATATTTTCATTTTTTTCCTTGGCCAAAATCACAGTTCTCACTCAGTTCAGTGGTCTGATAAATGACTCGGCTATTTCCCCCGGCTTTTGCACTAGTTGTTGAAAGACAGCATGCGCTCTCCTGTATAGTGTTTTTCTTTGGTTTGAAGTATCTATAAAATTTAGCTAGCAGAGCTTTATAGGACCTCTTTCTCCCCTCCTCCAAAGGTGAACAAGTTGAAAACATTTTCGGATTCGTAACCCATGGCGTTGATAAGTGTGCTAACCTGGAACTCGCCATCTTCGTTTCCCAATTTAGCAGCCATCAGTCAAATAAACTGCTGTCCGATACAGCTTATTTGTACTCAGAACGAGTGGGTTATTAACTCCACAACAATATCATAACATGGGCAGTACATGGAGTGCTGTCAAACAACCTTGCTCACTCACGTTTTCGTCACAGCATAGCTGCTTAATCTAGCTCTCTGATATGCTACACTGTATGTCTGTCTAACTGTATTATCCAATACCTTGACAGTATGGATACTGTATGCTTCTAGAAGTAGAAAGAGAAGTGTAAAATGGAGAGAAGTTAGGGGATGACTAGGATTTAACCCAAATTAATTCAAAAGAAATGCAGAATTAAAATTTTCTTTATGTTTTGGTGGTGGGGGCAGAGGTGGGCTGCCTGAAGAAAGAATAGAACATCTTTACAACCTATAGTTCTGCCGTCATCTTTGACTTTCTTTCCACACTGTAAGGGCCTAGTTTTTGATGATAGTTGCCATGTTGCATTTACTATGTGGCTATATATATATATATATATATATATATATATATATGTGTCGTGTCTGAATGTGTATGTGTCCCCCAGATGTTGTTACTGGCTCAATTCTCTGTGAGCAGGCATCAATGGTCACAGAGGGATGTAAAGTTGGACAGAGAGGGGCGATAGAGGAATTAGGGGGTAGGGATTTGACGAGAGGCGGATGAGGATTTATGCCAACTGTTCAAAGCTAGAGAGGACAACTAGTCTGGCCTAGTCTATACTGGCCATTACCTCAAAAGCCACTATTTGAACTTGGACTTCATTTGAAACAGGCTTATTATATACATACAAGCTTTCATTTCTACTTCCCAATGTTTTTTACACTATTTCAGTAAGAAACCTGTATTTTCTAATCTGCTCCTGTTTTAATTTGCTGTTGATGCTTACGCAACACTTACTCCATGTTTATCTGTTGTCTTGATATATTCAGTGCAATGCACATTTCACTAAATCCATCTTTACATCAGATGTGCTGAATAACAATGATGGCAACCTTACGAGGATCAATTGAAACTGAACTGGAAATGATTACGGCAGGAAAACTCTCGGGGTACTTGATTGTAACCCTGTTCCCTGATAAAGCAGAATGAGATGCTGCATGAAGTATACATATGGGAACGTCTTTATGTGAACCGGCTGTGAAAAGTGTGTTCAAATACATCAATGAAATTGAATCAACGGTACTATAGCCTCAGCACACCTGCTGCATGAGGCTATCACTAGATGAGCCCCAGCTGTCAGCCCTCAGGTTCTTTTGTTTGAAGACCGGTACTGGGGCATCATCAGCACGGCGCTGCAGTGCCGCATCTCATTCCGCTTTATCGGGGAACAGGGTTACAATCAATTAACCCAGAGAGTTCCCTTTCAAAAGCTTCACTCAATGGTGCATCAAGTATACATATGGGAACGAGAATACCCACGCTGCTGTGCTGATGGTGTACAGACCCCTTACGGTTGTGTAAGACAGTAGCTTGTGCTGCCGACGCAAGGACATGGGAGCCCAGAGTCGCATAAGCATCCAAGCTTTAAAATCATATGAATGTGTGTGGAGAGGACCAACCTGCCGCATCACAAACACTCTGTAAGGGGGTAGTGCTTGCTAAAGCAGTAGAGGAGGCAACCCCTCTGGTGGAGTGAGCCCATAAGCCTATTGGTGAAGCTTGACCGCGTGCCTCATAAGCAAGAGCAATAGCATTCCTGACCCAATGCCACATGGTTTGCTTGGTGGCGGCAAAACCTATATTATGGCCCCCAGGACAAACAAACAAATTCCTCCGACCTATGCCACTGGATGAGGCAGAGGGCAGAAGGTTTCCAGAGTGACAGGATGTGCAGTCAAGAAAGGAACCTTAGGCAGGTAGTCAGGATGAACATGCAAAATGACTTTCACCATACCTGGGGCAAAGTCTAAGCAGGATGGCGACACCGACAGCCTGCATATCCCCAATTCTCTTAAAAGAAGTTATTGCCATAAAAAACAAACATCTTTAGAGTCAGAAGCTTGTCAGACACTGTCTCTAAAAGTTCAAAGGGTGTCTCAACCAGACCCTCGAGGACTATAGCTAGGTCTCATGAAGGAATCATGGTTCTTACGGGAGGCCTCAACCGCCTGGCCCCGGGAATAAAGCGAGCCAGCAGAGGATGCCTCCCCAGCAGGACACTATATCCACCAGGGAATGGCAAGCCGAAAGAGCGGCCACATAAACCCTAAGAGTGGAGGGGCAAGTGCCTTCGAACATTTTTTCTTGCAGAAAGTCCAGAACTGAAGCAACCTGGCAGTTAACTGGATGTGCCGTGCTCCATCTGTCAAAGACACCCCATTTACTGGAATAACTTTTCCTAGTGGAGGATGCAAGCGAATGCACCTGTTTCTCCATCACCTGTGCTTGTGCCAGGTCCACCCTGGTCTTCAAGATCCCTCGGAATCTTGGGGATTGGGACCGGACTGAAGTCCGTACCCCTCTTGGATGGTGCGCAAAATCCAGTGCGACACCCTGGGCAGAGCTTCCCAAGTGAGCAGAAAGCTGCAGCAGAAAGCCGCTCGAGGCTGGTGCCAGTGGGACACATGGGAGCGGCTACCCGCTCAGAGGAACAGTATCTACATACATCTCCGCACCCAGAATCTGCGGTGTGAAAGCTATGGTGTCCTGAGGCGCTTAGGAGAATCTCAATACCTGCAGGCAAAAGCCCAGTGTTCCTAGTTGGTGCCCTACAGGGGCCAAACATGAAGGTGCCACAGGTTGAGCCTCGCCCACGGCGAGCCGCTGAGGAGAGACACTATCTCCGAAAAACATATTCTGTTTGGTCAACGAGGCGCTGTCAATAAGAGGTTGGACCCTTGTTGGCGAACCCTGGCTAGAACTTCCAGGGGCAGAGCAACTGGAGGGAAGGCATACAGGCGCATCTTTGGCCATGTGTGAGCCATCGTATCCAGACCCAACGGAGCTGGGGAACTGAGAGAGAAGTAGAGGGAACATTGCGCTGTCTGAAAGAGGCAAAGAGGTCCACTTCCACTCTGTAAAATCTGGTCCATATTTGACTGACAATCTCTGGGTGGAGTCTCCACTCCCCCATCTTTAAAGCCTGTCTAGACAGCAAATCTGTTCCCGCATTCAGTTGCCCCAGAATGTACACAGCCCATAGAAAATGTGTCTTGCTATCCTGTTAGATTCCGCGAGCGAAGACCTCCATGGTGATTATATATGAGAATGTTGCTGTACTGTACACCCACACTAAGACATGACAGCCCCTCAACTGGGGGAGAAAGTATTTCAGGGCCAGACATAAAGCCATCAACTCTAGGCAGTAGACAAGGTATGCCGAGAGTGGGACCCAAGGTAACTTGGCGATGAGTCTCAACCCGAGAGAAACTAGATGAGCTAGCACTATATCTCTGTGCTGAAGTGCCACCTCTCGTGATGTAATTCAAAATGCAAATGCCCTGGAGTCCCACAATGGAGACAGCGCTGCATCCATGCATTTTGTGTATGTGCGGGGTGATAAGGCTAGGCTGAACGGAAGAACCCAAAATTGATAAGCTTCACCCCCAAAAGCAAACCTCAGGAACTTCCTCTGTGGCAATATTTCTATATGGAAATACGCGTCCTTCAGATCTATCGTGACGAACCAATCGCATTGTTGGATTTGCGACACGACCATCTTTACAGTTAACATCTTAAACTTGAGTGCTTTGACCGAAAGGTTCAAGTCCCAAAGATCTAAGTTCGGATACAGCCCCCCATCCTTAATACAGGTATCTGCTGTATTAACTGCTGTGTTTCTTTTACGCGCCCCACCCCGCGGGCGCAAGACCATCAGGACTTCTTTATTAATAGTCCTGAGGTCTGCCCTGGGAGGCTACTGAGGACGGCGAGCCGGTCTTCAATCTTACGAAGGGGAGCATGACTCGCCACCGTCTGCTTCTTGACCTCCATAGCTCTTGAGGGATTTGAGTGCGAAGAGGAAGGAACTGTGAGAATGTTTCCTCATGCTTTTTGGCGTTTGGAGACGACAGAGTCAACTGCGCCTCCAACTAAGCCCATGGAGAGACCGGTGAATCTAACAGAAACACTCTCTCTTGTCCTTCAAGATGTCAGCCTGATATGCCTGTAACACCACCATGGTGTGGTGCGCAGCACCAGCCTGACCTGCAGCTTGATAAGCTTTACAAACGAGAGCCATCATGGGGAGGGTAGGTTTCTTAAAGGAAGATGAGAGACCGTCTCCGTCTCCGTATACCTACTTGATTTCGCACCCATGATAGTCGAAAAGATCAACGTCGAAGGCACAAAAACACGTAAAGAAGATGTACAATAGTTCATCATGGAGGTCCTCAAAGAAGGGAAGAGACTTATGTCTTTCTCCCTTCCCTTACTGGACAGAAACCCATCCTCAAGGTTGCTGCATTTGGGGATCTCTTGTTCACAAGGCTAGTCAAGCTGCAATCTGGCCACTGCACGAATAACCATGAAGGATTTATTAGTGTAAATCCACAGACCAAAGAGATTATTATTATCCCCCGCGCGAACCGAAGAGGCAACACGCGGGGAAGCAATGCCGGCACTCACCTGCTTACTCAAGCAAACCTCGTGCTCTTCCCCCAATCACACAAATGAGTAATCGTGCGTGTGTCCGTGTCTGCCATCGGGCGCAGGCACACACAACGCCAGGACTGCTGGCTCATTTTCAACTGCTAGATTTCTTACCTTCTGCCAGTTGAGAAACTAACTCCACCTTACTTGATTTCCAGAGAGGCTTGTTCACACACCACACAATATCGGTCTGAAAAAAAAAAGACCTGAGGGCTGACAGCTGGGGCTCATCTACTTATAGCCTCGTGCAGCAGTTGCGCTGGTGACATCAATTGAGTTGAGTCAATTTCATTGACATGTTTAAAAACTCTTTTCACAGTCGGTTCACGTAAAGACGTTCTCATATGCATACTTCATGCAGCATTGAGTGAATCTTTTGAAAGGGGACAGTATTTCTTTTCTCAGAGCAACAGAGTGGTGAGACATACAGTACCAGTCAAAAGTATGGAGACAAGTGTCACAAAAACACGTAAAGAAGATGTACCCATTTACTTGAATGAGAAACTGTGTCCAAACTTTTGACTGGTACTATAATTTTGTTATTTCACAGACATAATAACTGCTGTGGAAATGTACATGTGCAACATTTTTAATGCAAGCTATTAGTTCGTACTGGTCATGTTATTATTAAAATTATTATTGGAAACAGTATTTTAATACCCTCTTAACTGAGTTAATTGAGAATTTACGATATTCTATATACAGTACTCTACACTCCTTCCAATGTATATGTATGTATGTATATTCCTATTGGGGCTGAAACAATGAATCGATAAAATCGATAATATTCGATTATTAAAAGAGTTGGCAACTAATTTCATTATCAATTCGTTGTGTTGCGCGACTATTACGCCACTCAATGTTTGTTTTAGATTTAGATTTGGTGTAACATTAGATGGTGCCTAATAACCTTCACTGTAACAGGCAGACAGAAATATGCACTGATGGAGACAGAACATTTAGGTTTCTTTAGGACACAGACATGTAATACCCAGCATTGCGCCGATGAAATGTAGATAAAGACATCTCAAGTGAAAGTGCATTTGTGCAAATCTCTGATGTTACACTGGGGGATTTCTCTGGAGTATATAATGTAGTAAAAGTAATCTCATTCTGTTCCATTGTGCTGCTGGAATTGTTAGTATTGATGATAATAAGAAAGAAACACCATAATGGCATTAAGTGCATCCTGTTAAAATGGCTCTAAAGGATGTTTGCTGTCTTGGCTCCACAATAATAATACAAATATTATTTATAGTGCACTTTTAAAGCAATGAGCACAAAGTACTTTCCAAGGTCAGAAGATTAAAATATAAGCAACATTTTGTGCTTTGTGGCAGAGCGGGTCATCCACAAACCAGAAGGTCGGCAGTTCGATCTTAGCAAGATACTTAACCCCAAATTGCTCCTGAGGGCTATTTCTTCAGTATGTGAATGGTTAGATTACTTTGTAATGATGGGCAGTTAGCTCCTGCCATCAGTGTGTGTGAATGGGGTGAATGTGATATGTAGTGTGAAAGTGCTTTGAGTAGTCGGAAGACTAGAAAGGCACTATACAAGTACAGTCTATTTACCATACATAAAAGCATAATTATACATACATATACATAAAAGATAAAGATAAAAACTGTCAGTTACTGTTAGCGTGATCTTTTTTGCAGGAAAAAAAAAACTAGAGACTCCATCATCCTTTTAAGATTATTTGCATTAGAATATCAAAATATATGTACATGGGTTCTCTCCTCCGGGACTCACAGCACAGGCCACCCAAAGGTGTTAGTCCACAGCTGGGGATGTCATACTCATTGTTAATTTTACTCACTCATGCCATGAGGCTCTGTTATCATTACAGGCCTGCTTTATATCTTTGCTTATGGGGCATTAAAGGTCTCACACCCCCAGAGATACAAACACAAGGGGGTTTTATTACCCTTACACACACAAGACAGGAATCTAGCTGCATCCTATCACACAGCAAAATGATTATCTACTAAAGAATATATTTAAAGCATCTTAACTTCTGTATAAAATGTATTTCACCTCAACATTACTCAAAAAAAAAAATCAACCAACAACTCATGACCACAGAAGTGTAGTCTGTCAGCTGTTAGGAAAAGCCATTTTGTAAAATTAGGATTTAAGATGAGATTTAAAGCAGCGACAGAGTCAGATGATCTCACGCTCAGTGGAAGAATTGATGTAATATGTAAGAATCGTTTTGTTTTGGTCAACAGTCTAGCTGCTGAGTTTTTAACAATTTGAAGCTGTTAGTTAGCGTAGTTTCAGTGGTAAACAAGGCATTAACATTATAATCATGGCGGAAGGATATAAGAGCGTGTCATTTTCTCTGAAGTACGGAATTGATCTAATTTTAGAGATATTTGTCAGTTGAAAAAAAAACAACTGCGCTACTTTCGTAACATGTTGCTCCAGCATACCTGCCAACACTCCCTTTTTTTTTATCTCCTGGTGCCTTCCCATTTTGTTGTGTGTCTTGGGAAACCCCCGTAATTTGTATGGTCCTCAAACTTTATTATGAAAACATGGATTCAAGTTTTGGATGCTTGTTGCCAGATCGTCTTATGGAACACATCTACGCACACAATCCACACACTAGATACAATTTCAATCCATCTGTCACCGTAGCCTGGCAACCAAGACCCCGATCCAAGGGGCATGTACACAGCTGCTGTCTTTCCAAAGGCAGACTGGCCAGCAAAGTTACGTTAGCTGTTGTCAAAAATGTCAAGACACGACAGCGTCTCTATGGAACGAGATGTTGTGATGACGGATTATATGTCCCATGGGTAGCATGTGTACAGGGTAAACAGAACAGGTCCTTGTGGTAATCCATGTTTAGTCTGAGCAGTTTGTGAGATAAATTCACCAACAGAAATGTTCTGTTGGCTAAATACGAGGAAAACCAGTCTAGAGCAGTTCCAGTAAAGCCTGCCCACAGTTCTAGTCTCTCTATAAGGATGGCATTTTTGATGGTGTCAAATGCTGCACTGAGGTCAAGCAATAGTAACACAGAACATGCACCAGATTCTGCAGTTATCAGTAAGTCATTTGTGACTCTAAGAAGGGCAATTTCTGTATTGTGTTGCTTGCGGAACCCAGATTGAAACTTCTCAATAATTTTGTTGTTATTAAGTGCATGTTGTAGTTGACACTAACTTTTCTAGAATTTTTGATATGAAGGTCAGTTTGATAATTGCCTGGAATTTTCTTTCTAGTTAGAGGGATCTAAACCTGGTCCCTTCAGCTGCAGTTGACAACAAATGGTTTTGAAAAGATCTGGTACAGAGGTCAGAGAGTGAAATGAGTTAAACAGTTTTCTTAAGATCCTGCAGTGATATTGGTCTAAAGCAGTGGATGGAGGCTAAGAATTCTGAAAATTCAGTAAGAACATAGGATTCAAAGTTGGGGGTTGGTAAATGACAGTACAGAGAACTGGAATGTCAGTCAGTCAGTCAGTAATTTTCTACCACTTGTTCGCGTTAGGGGTCGCGCGGGTGACTGGAACCTATCCCAGTGACTTTGGGCCTTAGGCGGGGTACACCCTGGACAGTGGCCAACTCGTCGCAGGGCTGACACATAGACAGACAACCATTCACTCTCACATTCATCATATCCAAATGTTTATTACACAAATACATTTTTAAAGTGTTAGTCCAGCGATGGGGCTGATACAACGGATTGTGAGCTGAAGTTTCCCCGGTAAACACATCAATCCCTTCGGCTGTCACAGTCCCGCCTGCCCGGCCTGCTGCTTCTCATTTCTCCTCCAAAGCCCGCTTTGCTACCGGAGTGTCTCTGAGCTCAGGCAGAGCGGACAGGCCGGATGTCTGCAGGGCAGGCTGACACACACTGGCACACTGGATCACTCCACACACTGGTCCGGAGCGGGGTCCGGGTGCTCGGTGAGTGTTGAAGGGCAGCCCGCCCAGTGGACACCCAGATTGTCTGGCAGCCAAAAGACGTTACTTTGCTGAGTGACAGCCTATTCATTCATTGTTCTGCAATGTGTTATCACTTATACTGTGTTTATACTGGTGGAGGGGGGCGAGTGGCTCGGGTCCTCCTCGGTGGGCTTCACCTAGAGCTGCTCAGTTGTCTGTCTGGATCCATCCTCTTAACTTGTCCCTCTTCCCTTATGTTTTACATTCTACACTTTTCATCATAATTATATATACTACAATTTCATAATTTTCATCATAATTGTATGTAATATCCCTTCTACATCCGTCCTCTACACTTATTTTGTGCAACCTACATTTTGTCATTACAATTGTATATACTATGATCTTCTGTTTTGAATCTATCCGGTATATACAGAATCCGTTGCATGGTTGTCCGTCCTGGGAGAGGGATCCCTCCTCTGTTGCTCTTCCTGAGGTTTCCATAATTTTTGTTCCCTGTTAAAGGTTTTTTTTTGTTAGTTTTTCCTTATTCGAATCGAGGGTCTAAGGACAGAGGGTCTCGTATGTTATACAGATTGTAAAGCCCTTTGAGGCAAAATTGTGATTCGTGATATTAGGCTATATAATTCAAATTGAATTGAAGTGTTTTAATATAGCTGAATTCACGATATAGTTTCTCTCGTTTATATATATATATTTTTAAATTGGGAAGGAATAAATAGGTGCAGTATTTAATCACAGCCCATAAACACTACATGTTAACCAGCAGTCATTCCCATGCTGCTACCCTGGAGTGATAAATCATAATTTTATAATCACAAGATCTTCTGACAAAATCAACATAAAGGCAGGTTAATGACAACAACTCTGCTGTGTATTCAGCTATATTGGCACTTTAAATGAACAATCACCAAGTAAGTTATTTTACACTCTTCATAATATAGGTGACAAAAGATTTAGGTCTTAACTTTACTCCCACATTGAGCAACTTATGTGATAATTTTGGAAAAGCTCTGTTTAGCCCATACACACTGAAAACCCAAGCTGGAGTTTTAAGATTTATACACTCTGGAGGCCGGTTTGGAAAAAAATCTTTTCGGGGGGAGAAAAAAACTGTTTTAGTCTGGATGTGGGGCTGAAATGAAGAGAGAAAGATATGTTTACAAATTGAATCAGCTTAATGTGGATGGAAGCTGGGAGGTGAACTGCTGAATCTGCTCACAGAGTGACTCAAGGCTGTGCTCATCATGGCTGGAGAAATCCTTTAGACACTATGTTTCAACAAAAACCTCTCGGTAAATTTGCAAGCTAAGAAGACGTTGATATAGTGAACAGGATATAAACTTTACATTAAGATTATTTGAATTATTATTAAGTCTAGTTTATTTTGGTATAATTAAACTCCAAATTCACTCAATACAAGTGTTTTTTGCCATGTACATGATTTGTATGACGGAGCTGGACCTTTTTTGTCCATACCTAAGAGAAAATTGGTGAATGCGACAAATTCTCTTAAATCAATTGTACATTAAGAACGCATTTGTTGGTACGAGAAGTTCTTGCACGAGACCCATTGTCTTAAACAGGCCATGTAACCAAAACACTTGACTAAGCACAATTTTATTTTTTTATCTCTTTACCTGGGATTAACTTAGTTATTGACAACAGTCACTAATGTAGCTTTATCCTCAAAGGGAGGCAGGCTAGTGATGAAGTCCAGTGACATATGGGACTATGGTTGATGGAAAACTGGAAGGTGTTGCAAGACAGAGGCTAAAGCATGACATGAAACCTTGTGCTGGGAACGTACCTTGCATGCAGCCATACACTCCTGAGTATCTGTCTCCATTGTGGGTCCCCACAATTAAATTTTATTTATATAGCGTCAATTCATAACAGAAGTGATCTCATTGCACTTTTCCTATAGAGCAGGTCTAGACCATACTGGGCACCACGATACCTTGCATTCGTGTTCCAAGCCCACTTGGGCTTGGACCCCTATTAAAAATAAAAATCTGAGCGATTTTTTAATAGAGTTCCCACCACCACTGGCACTGGGCACCCTTGCCCTTGTTGACTTGGACTCAGCACTTGCCTTTGGGGAATCCCTGATGTCACAAGTGTTGTTCTATTTGGTGAGATCGACCATTGGAGGGCTAATGGAGCGAATCAATAACGATGGTCACTCAGAGGTGTATATCCCCCACAATGCATTGTAGTTATGCATTTGGTGCAAGAAAATACATCCATGGTAGTAATATAGGGCCTACGTAAAAACTCCTGTTGCCTAGTTAGTTTCTTAAGAAAAGCTCATTGATAGCTTCATATTTTACTGAAAAATGTCATAGAAATAATTTCTTGGATTGTTCAGGTTGTGATTTCTTTATTCCCAACATTATCTGTAAACGAATGGAAAATGTGCTGTTTTTCAAGATATCATAAACCAAACTTTAAAGGAAGCAGAAACATTTGGCAAACATTGACAAAATCTGCCTCTCCAAAGTTAATCTCATACAGTTCACATTGCCGCCAGCGTTGTTGGGTTCTCCACTAGCCCAGCCAGTGAAGACAAAATAGGAACCACCGATTGTAGTGAGTGTATCACCGATGCTACTTTATCTTTTTCATAATATTTCTTTTAGATGGTTAGCTTCTACCAGGTCAGTGTAACCCTTATCAGTATAAAAAATGACTACTTTATTTTTTTAAACATTGTGTTTTTTGTTCGTCAGATCAATTTTTAATTAAGGTTTCGGAGTCATTTTCACATAGTAGTCATTATAAAGTCACAAACGGAAATTTCTAAATCCGAAACGATGCAGGTTGATGTACACCTATAACTGATGTGTACATATTGCAATTATATGCAGAAGATGCCTTCGCCTCATTGAAATGGGTCTGGAGGTATTTCTGATGATTTGTAAAAAGCAGTATAGCACTAAACCTATAACTGGCGGTCAATCCATGATAGTTTGGGCTGAACGTGTACAAGGGGCAGGTGCATTCCATTTAAATCCCCTGCTCCTCCCCCGCCCACTTTCTGTCCGCTCTACAAGTGGCCTCTGTGTGACGTATGCTGTTACGTAATACCAAGGCCTGAGGGGAAATGGAACTACTAATGAAACACAGCCTTAGTCTCATGACCCTTCTGGAACTGGGCAAAAAACAAAGGGGAGAGAAGAAAAAGCCATTAAGCCAGATGGGTGGAACTGGACAGACAGACTGATACTAGAAAGGGAGATAAGCTCCATTAGAGTTTCAATGTGTCAAATAGAATAGCTAATGTTGCTAGTATGCACACAGACTCACGTACACACTTACATGCACACACACTCAAAGAGAGTGCTACACTGTATGGATGGGGAACGCTATGATGTGCTTGGTGGGGTGTGTGTAAAACAAACTCTCTCTCTCACACTCACACTCACACTGTTGAAGAAGACCTCTGAAAAGTGTCTAATTTGTTCAATGTTACGTTGCAGGAAGGATAGATTTGTAATTAACCCTTTTTAAACCGGGCTGCTCTCAGAAGCATCAAATACCCCTTTTCCACCGAGGCGGAGATGGTGCTAGTTCGGAGCCAGAGCCAAGTTTCAAATCGGTTCTTTGTGTTTCCACAGCCAAAGCACCAGCTCGGAGCCAGGAAAAGTGGTTCTTCAGTAGCACCAATGCGCTGCTGAGCTAGAAGTAAGCACCGCTTACTGCGGCAGCTGGGGGGCGGGGTTACCGTGACTGACAAGACGAACGGTTTTCACTTCTGCTTCTTACACCAAACATTAATACATTTTTATTTAACTGCAATGTGATCGTTTATCAGCAGCGTTGATGTTAGGAGGGTAGCAACATGCCGAGGCTAAAGTTGAAACATTATTGTTAGAAATAAGTACGTTCCGTTACTCTCACTTGTAATCTCAGTCTGTACAAACTACGGCGAATATAAATAGCAACGCAACATCCGCGATTGTAGACGGTGTTTGTGTTTGGTGCTAGCGTTACCGGGAAAGATGTGACGTATACAGTCACGTGAGACCTGGCTCTAGCACTGGCTCCGAACCAGCTCCTGGTTCATTTTTGTGGAAAAGGTGTAATACAGGCTTTCCTGATGGCGGCGACACGTTCATTAATCTGCTGCCTGTAGCACTCTCAGAGAAGTGGACTATGCTAGCAGGCCCTTAGCCCTCTGGGGAAGATGTGGCTAGTTTCTCTTTATGGTGTCTGGTTGCTACCGTGGGCCCCTACACGGCCGCCCTCACTCACTGGCCTTGTCCCAGTCTTGAGACAATGTATGAACACTGAGGTTATGCGGATGAAGGGGAGAGAAGCGGATGGTAGGCCCTCTTATATGATTCTATCCACTGGCCTGATGCGGATGTCGCAGGAAAGAACCACTCCCTGGGGTGCGCCCTATGACGATTCCTTTTATTGCCTGCTAAGGGTCTCGAAAGGTGGGGGAAGCACTCCTGCGAACCCGCAAACCTGCCTTGGTCGCTTGGTCACAAAAACCATCTCTGAATTTAAAACACTAACCAACAGAAATCCTAACATGCCATAAGGCTCTGTCAAATTAGATCACCTATCTATTTCGGGGAGTGGTTCCTTCTCAGGTTTTCTAACCCATAAATCTATGGTGTGTGTGTGTGTGTGTGTGTGTGTGTGTGTGTGTGTGTGTGTGTTGAGTGTGCGTGCGTGTGTGTGTGTGTGTGTGTGTGTGTGTGCCTAAAGGAAATTAGTACTGCAGCCGTAATGCAGAAGACAAGCTGAGCTTACCTCTCGGGGGTGATGCGGTGTCCTTCTTTGAAGAAAACCCTACCCCTATGGTCCTTTAATACTATTCCTCATAAATAAACCACTATCTAAGAGCTTATTGCTTTTCATGAGATTTTATTCAATCAGCCAGAGCATAAATGTTAAAATAAAAAATAAATTAGCTTCTCACATGCCTTTAATGTAAGGTTTAATTATTTGGGTGGGCCTTTTGTATTTTAGGTGTCTGACCTCAGTTTATATCTCACATAGTATAAAATATATATCTCAAAAAATTGTAGCTTTAATCTTGCTACAATTTTAATTTCAGCTTCAGATTCTATTTTATATCACCTTTATTATCGCTCCACCTTCTCTGCGTGATATCCCCCTTATTTTCATAATGCTACAAGTAGCATTGTTAGTAAACGGAAAATGCCCAAACCAGGACAAAGGCTATTAGGATTAAAGGAATCACCTCTATATAGTTCCAATTGATCTAAAATTTAGCATCTGTATCCAGCTGACACCAGGTAAAAGCAAAGACCGTCTGGTACTGAAATCTGCTCGGCTTGTAAACCTACTTATAAAAGAAGGCGAAACAGCAGCCTACAGTCACAGAACAAGACAGCACATACTTATCACGCGTGTAGCTGGAGGTGTCTGCTGCTGTAATCAGATATACACATATGAGAGCGGAAGGGAGGGATGAGGAAATTAATACTTTGACTTTGTTAAATTATTTGATGCTTAAAGGATTTTTTGCTTGAATGTAATGATTAAATGCTTTCATGACCAATTATGAAGTCTATAATAGGCAAACTATAACACAAATAGTGTGTAATAAATCCTTTAAATTCTTTAAATGTGTTTCTCTTATTGATAAATAGTTGCCAAAAAGGCCTAAATGTCAGGATTAAAGGCTGACCGCTGATATTGTCATGCTCATGAAAAAGAGGAACTGCATGCTTATCTCACCCCCACACGTCTTACTGTCTCTCTCACTCTTTTCCTAACACACACACACATATATATATATATCCTACAGTTATTTAAATATAGGATTACAAGTACCTGGGACTATACATAGACAATAAACTGGACTGGGCCAAGAACACTCAAGCTCTGTACAGGAAGGGCCAGAGCCGCCTCTATTTTCTGAGGAGGCTGAGGTCCTTCAACATCTGCTGGACAATGCTGAGAATGTTTTATGAGTCTGTGGTGGCCAGTGCTATCCTGTTTGTTGTTGCATGCTGCGGCAGCAGGGTGAGGGTAGCGGATGCTAACAGACTCAATAAACTGATCCGTAAGGCCGGTGACATTGTTGTGGTGGAGCTGGACTCTCTGTCGGTGGTGTCAGATAGGAGGATTCTGGCCAAACTACATGCCATCCTGGACAGTGTCTCCCACCCACTCCATGACGTGCTGGTCAAGCAAAGGAGTACCTTCAGCGGAAGACTCATCCTCCCAAAATGCACCACAGAGCGCCACAGGAAGTCATTCCTGCCTGTGGCCATCAAACTCTATAACTTCTCCCTCTAAGTGTTAGTCGATATGACCATAAGTCACTAAATTGGACACTGATCATAAACATCTCTGAAATACTGGACTTAATTTGGGAACATCCAGTGCTTAAACTACTGTACAATACATTCGGTTTTAAATTTAATTTGTGATACTTATTTATACTTCTAGTACGGCTGTGCAATATCCTCTGTCCCATTATATATTGTTAATAAGCTACACGTAACTTGACAGTTCATGCACTATTACTTTATACTATAATATTAACCTCAACCGTTTGTACACTTTGTACATTACACTTATTTAATTTTAAATGTATACTTATACCCACTTTGTAGTTGCCTGTATTATGTGTATTATATTTTTGCTTTTTGCTTAGTACTACTATTCTTGTGTGCACTGACGTGATAGTGAGCTGCTGTTACAAAGAGTTTCCCCTCGGGGATTAATAAAGTATTTCTGATTCTGATATACTGTTGGGGTTTACCATGGTTAAAGGGGCACCAAACTGTATAGGTGCAATCATTTAGATTTGGCTATCAAGATTATCAAAGATAATCAAAAATAATGACTTTAATTAATAAAGAACACCCTTCGAGAGAAATGATAGCCAATTCATTGATTTAGTCCCATAAAATACACTAAACTATCAATTTGGAACTAATGGGAATTAATAATTAAATTAGTAACTTTAACCAGAATTACTATTAACAAATAGCAGGTGAAGGATTTGGAATTCAACATAGAAGAGGTTGGCAAATTATTCACTCTTGTGCAACATTAAAGAAACCAGCGTAATTATGCACAAACATTTATTTTTAAGGATAAACATATACACACTAAACTATGTAACAGAGAGACTGTGTATGTGTGTGCGTGTGTGTTCAAGAGGGTGCTTGGATGTAAAATAGAGGCAAACAAAAGGATTAGGGATGTCACGATACCAAAAATCTAGTAGTAGGTAGGTACCACCAAAAGTACACATTACTCGATACCACAGTGTGTTAAAAAACACACACACATAAACCTTTAACATTATTTCCTTTATTCAAACATTTGAAAATTATAAAAAAAAACACAACAGTAGTAGAAACCGTCACATAATAAATAAAGCAATTAAAAAAAAGATATATAATAAATATTTCAACAGTTAAACAATAAAAAAACACAACAATAGTGGCACGTAGCCTTCAAATAATAAATAAAATGAACAAAAGTTCAACTTTTTTTAAGGCACAGCTTTATCATTACTTACCAGACAAGACACAGGCTGAATGGTGATACATTGTAGCCCATTAGGAGGTAGTTTATTACTATGCAAAGTATTTCCATATCCGACTCTTACCCCCTTTCTTCTAAACGAGTCGGGGTGGAGTTAAAACTGTCACCATTTTCTGTATTTTTTCCTGTGTGCTTGTGCTTCTTTTTCTTTATCACTTGTGTAGTGACTAAGACACTTACACGTATGTGTTGCCACCATCAGTTCCAGAAGAATTACAACCTTGGTACCTTTATTACATACAGTACCTGCGCTACTGCAGAAAAACAAGTACTGTCACGTTTTAAGAATGTTGGTACCGACTTGGTTCTGAAGTATGGGTTCTCGTGACATCCCTAGGTCACACCTAGCTAAAATGGGAGTAAGGTTATGTAGTAGTTGCATGGCTAGACAAAGGGAAATGCAAAAATGGTAGGTCACAAGTGTGCAACGAGCGGACCTCCCAATATCCAGGCGTGGAGTGGACACAAAAGAGAGAGAGACCAGATGGTCACTGAAGACCTTACTGACTTGGTGACTTCTGGGTCACATGTCAGACTATTGCATTCATTGTCTCTCAGGACTGTGGGACAAAAGAGAATGCAGTCTCCAAATCAAACCTCAGTTGAAAACCCCCACATGAACTAATCTGTGGAGTTCCAACGATACATACACGTATACAGCCAAGAAATAATTCAGTGCCTTTTTTGAATTTTGGTCTTTTTTGTGTGGGGGTGGCTTGTCTCCTTCGGGTTGGTGGAGAGCTCCTGCCTCAAGTGGAGGAGTTTAAGTATCTTGGGGTCTTGTTCACTAGTGAGGGAAGGATGGAGCGGGAGATCAACAGGCGGATCGATGTATCTTCTGCAGTGATGCGGTCTACCGGTCTGTTGTGGTAAAGAAAGAGCTGAGCTGCAAGGCGAAGCTCTCTATTTACTGGTCAATCTACGTTCATACTCTCCCCTATGATCATGAGCTTTGGGTCATGTGTTATGGTTAACGGCGGTTCTAGGTTGGACCCAAAAGACAAGGCTGGACACGAACGTAGAGGCGGTAGGATAACCAACAAGGTTTATTTAGTGGTATCAGCGAGGTTGAGGGCTGGGAAGTCTGGCAGCGGGATAGGCAGGTACGTGGAGGTGGAGAGTCAACACAAACTGGGACTGAAGAATGCCGGCTGGTAGACTGGAGCTCCAAGCAGTAGTTGCAGTAGTTGCAGGAGCCGGGTGAAGCGAAACACGTAGGTGGATGGTCCAGATGAGAATCCACGGAGCGAGACAGGCAGATGGACAAGGCAGATGGGAGGATATCTGGATGTGGAAACAGAGGCTGTAATTAGTTCCCGCATAAATGCAATAGATAGTTCTTCGAAAACTTTCTTCAGTAGAAGGAGCACGACGTAAGTACCACTAAGGAGACAGTACGATCTGGTGTTTAAATACTGCAGGAGGTGGTGATGAGCTGAGATGAGCTGCAGGTGTGCAGGTAGGCGGAGCGCAGGTGAGTGATTGCAGGTGTGGAGGAGAGAGAGACTGGTCCGCTCCGTGGATGGCTCCAGACGAACAACAACAAACGAGACAGACAAGAAACACAAGGCAGGGCAAAACACTGGGAAACATGAGGGAGTTTAGGGAAAATATTCCCAAACCCTGACATCATGACCAAAAGGACAAGATCCCGGATACAGGCAGCCGAAATGAGTATCCTCCTTAGGGTGGCTGGGTTCTCCCTTAGAGATAGGGTGAGGAGCTCAATCACTCAGGAGGAGCTCAGAGTAGAGCTGCTGCTCCTCCACATCGAGAGGAGTCAGCTGAGGTGGCTCAGGCATCTGTCCTGGATGCCTCCTGGACGCCACCCTGGGAAGGTGTTCCGGGCATTTCCAACAGGGAGGAGGCCCTGGGGAAGACCTAGGACACGCTGAAGGGACTATGTCTCTCGGCTGGCCTGGGAATGCCTTGGTATTCCCCCGGAAGAGGTGGAGGAAGTGTCTGGCGAGAGGGAAGTCTGGGCGTCTCTGCTTAGACTGCTGCCCCAGTGAACCGGCCCCGAATAAGCAGAAGAAGATGGATGGATGGATGGGAATGCAAGACAAGAGTAACAAGATATTGAAGATAATATGATTATTATCTTCACATAAAATGTTCGACATCTGGAAACAGTGTCCTACCACTTAAGCCTAAGCTTTGAGCACCAAGCACCATCGATGTAAACACAAAGTCTGCCTCCCCTCATTCTGCTGAACATGTTCCTTTTGTTGAGTGCTTGATCCGGGATGTTGGGGGGGGGCAGGTCTTTACACTTTCAGAGCCCCATTTTGTCAAGATCAGACATTAGCCAGGAGCAGCCTTAGGTCCAAACTGGGCCGGCTCGGCTCCTATCCCAGCTCTTCCTCACACAGCACCCACCGTAGTGTCTGGTTCGGTTTTTCTGGCTGGATGGATTGTCTAAAGGTCCACTGCTCTTGAAAACAAAACTCAGCTTCCGTTTCCGATGAATAGGTAATACGTTTCAGCAATACAGCCAGAAAAAAATAAGTTAATAGATCAAAACAAAAATGTAGCGGAATTTGAACGAGCTAGCTCCAGCATCTACATGCATCCATTAAAATCTTCTGATTCAGTCAATTTTAACAAATGTGGCTTAGCCCTTTAGATCAAATCCATTTAGACATCATCAATGCCACACACATGGATACTGGAATGCTTGGAAATGTAAAAGATCAACAGGACGCCAAAAGCCCACATCAGGACATCAATGGAGCTTTTGGAAAACAACTACACAAGCAAGTCATCTTGATACACTATCCCCACTGTTGTTCTGCAAAGGCCTGAACACCCTCAGCCAGATATCCACAGAGTGGCTATAGATACCATTCTCTGGGGTAGAGCAAACATTGTTTAAATTCTCTACATGGATTACATCAAGCTGTATGCTATGAATGAGAAAGAAATCAACTCACTAATCAACACTACCAGGATCTACTACAATGAATGTCATTGCAAATGGAAATCATGCGGAGGCAGCAAGGAAGTCAGCCATAGCCCAATATCTACACAGAATAGGGCAGATCTTGAAAAGTCAGCTGAGGGGGTAGAACAAGGACCGAGCCCTGCCAGATACCCTGCTTTTATAATAAACTGGCCAAAGGGAGAGACAGAGGCCACTGATATCAAGACAAGGAAGCTCCTCACAATGCATTCAGGGCATCACCCCAAATCCAGCACCTGAGACTGTACATTAAGCGGAACGAGGGGGACCAAGGACTAGTGAGTGTCAGAACGACTGTCCAGGAAACAACAAAGATCCAGGAGTATATCAGAAAGATGCCCCCAAATGATGAACGGCTAAGAGAATAGCGAATACCTTAAGCAGCAGCAATCCGAGGATGACAATGATGAGGTGGAGGATGAATCCTCATGGTGAGACAAGCCCCTGCACGGCAGGTACCAACAACCGATAGAAAAAGTGGCTGGGATCAAGAAATCCTACCATTGGCTGGAAAAGGCTGGACTAAAGGACAGCACTAAATACAGGACCATAGGCGCAGACTGTGCAAAGATTCCCCCTGAGACAGTTCAGCACATAACAGCAGGGTGTAAGATGCAGGCAGGAACAGCATACATGGAATGCCATAACCAAGTGTACAGGAACATCTGCCATGAGTATTTGCCATGTAGGATTTCCAGATCCAGACTGACAAACTGGTGATGACTAACCAATCAGACATTGTGTTGATCGACAAACAGCAGAAGAAGGCAGTGGTAATAGATGTAGCAATCGCAAGTGACATCAAGATCAAGAAGAAGGAAAAAATAAGCCTATCCTCCCATGTGGTGGAAACAAAAGAGTGTTTGCAAGGAGCATGCCTAAACTCCAGGCCTGACTGAAAAACAAAGAATGAAACAGTTAAGGATCCAGAACAGAGCCGGCCGTTATTTCACACTGAGGTGTGAAATTAATATGAAATCTTGCTTGAAGCCAATGTGAGGTCTCAGTTGAACACAAACAATGGACTCTTATTGGACCAGATGCGCAAGACAGTGCATGAATCATGGCACACGGTTACGATGACACCGAGGTTGACACCGATGACACCAAGGTTCATTTGCAGAGCGCATTTGCACAAACAAACTACGTCTGGGTACCCCATGCCAAAAAGGAAAAAAAATCACTCTTGCGCACCTTCTCTGGATCTATATGACATTGGTGGAATGATCTGCCTGCTCCTACAAGATCAGCTGATTCTGTAGCCACCTTTAAAAAGCACCTGAAAACGCATCACATCCGTCAACAGACTTCCTTTCCATCTCTTTTCATAAAACAATTTAATAAAAAAAATCATTCCTATCTTTGGATTTGTATACTGTGCTGGGTTTTAACAAACAATTTTTTGGTGCACTTATGCATTTTGTAACCTTTTGTTGTTATAATTGTTTCCATTGTCTTCCTCATATGTAAGTCGCTTTGGATAAAAGCATCTGCTAAATGACTAAATTTAAATTAAATGTTATGCCCAGCATTACACTCACCTCCTCGCCATTTTCCATTGTAACTTGATTACTACAACAGGCACATCTTTCCCTATAGTAACTCATGTTATCTCAAGAAGACGCTTTTCATATGAACTTTCAAATGAACTTTCCCTCTCTTCCCGACTGCTGATTTCCCCTCACCTGCCAGCCGAAAGAACAGCCCTGACACAAGACTCACTGACAGCATCGGACCAGGCATCGTCAGTACCCAAGCCTGAGAGAAACAGGCACATAAAGCAAACTGAGGCATTGATTGCTGGACAAAAGCGATCTCCAAATAAGAGGATATGTGTCTGGGCAGAGATAGATTTTATTACTGTGTGTTATGTCATCTAAGCTTTATTTTATTCACAGATACACCCTTGGACTGGTTTAAATCTTACCTCTATGGCGGCACTCAGTTCATCCAACTCATATCTTTCAAATCACAGGTATCTCCTGTCACTACCGATGTTCCCCAGGGCTCTGACCTGGGGCCCCTTTTGTTTATCATCTACCTACTTCCTCTTGGACGATATCTTCCGTAAATTTAACATCCATGTCATCTATGCAGATGACACCAAATCCACTCTGACAAAACTTGACAGTTTTTCCTCTTACCATTGATAACTCCTCAATTTCCCCTGTCAAGAACCTGTTTGTCATCCTCAACAGCACACTATCTTTTCAAGCTCATATTAATAATATAATAATCTGATCTGCATACTTCCATTTACTCAAGTAACTAATATAGATAACTGGTTCAGAACTTTTCCCCTCATATCATCACCAGAAACCCTTCTATTAATCATATTACTCCTGTCCTTCAGCAGTTTCTTGCTCCGCTGTACCTCACTGACCTCCTTCACATCAACACATCCACCCGTATACACAGGTCTTCTTTTTCTATACACCACATGGGGTTTAAAGCCATCAGCTGCTCTGCCTCCCACATCTGGAACTCCCTTCTACCAGATATCCGTAACAGTGTCTCTCTTCCCATTTTAAAGTTTTGTATAAAAACACATCTTTTTAAAATGGCATATTCAATTTGATCACTGTTCATCTGTTTACTCCAATCGCTTGACTACATACCGCCACCGATTTTACGCATTACAACTTTGCTTTGTTTCGTAAATTTTATTGATTTATTGTTACATTTTTATTTATTTGTTATACTGTGATTTAATTCTGTCTTGTAACGTGACCTTGAGTGGTTTGAAAGGAGCCTATAAATAAAATGTATTATTATTATTATTATTATTATTATTATTATTATTGTTGTTGTTGTTGTTGTGAATTGTGCTTTGCTTATTTTGGGAAGTGACGGCCGCTGTGCTTCTCTGTACATTTTAATTTGTGTTAGAAGTTGCAGTTGGCCCCACTGCTGGGTGCTAACTGCATTAGCTTTAACCACTGTTAAGCTAATAGCCACATTTTATAAGACTTAAGTCCAGTAATCAGACCCCATACGGAAGTCTGCTGTTTGATTACCATGTGATAAAGTGATGCCTATAACATCTTCCACAGCATTTGATTTTCTTGTGCTTCTCTGTGTGTTTTCTTTTATGTTAGAAGTTACCGTTGTGCCATGCCAGGGTAACTGTGTTAGCCTAAGCCGTTGTAGAGCCAATAGCTGTACTTTATTGATTACATGGTGGTGCCCCGGAATTACTAATCTATATTAATAATTTAAACATATTCATCCTTTTAATCATATTCGTTGCAATTTCTGCTAATAAACAGACCTGCCCCACCTGAAACCCAACAACATGCATCTTCTTTAAACAAGATCCTTTCATGTTATGAAATATTTGTCTTATCATTATGACAAGTCATAATGATAAAACACAGTCAGTTTTGTTATGATAAGTAAGCTTTCTTGTTATATGAATCGGAATGCTATTGTAACAAGAAGCATACTGCATGCTATTGTAATGCGATCAAGTCAAAGTTTAAAGAGGAAATTGTAGCCAGTGGACATGTCAGGTTCTGTGTGTGGCTGGATGTTGGTCAGTAATCTTGTTAGTCTAAAAATGTTTTTTGAACTTCATCTGTTAATGAAGTTTACTGAGCAGTGATGCATTGAAATGTGCCATGTGGGTGGCATATTATCCATAGTACCATCCACTGCTTCCATATTGTGAGGCCTCAGTACTGTACATACTGGCCAAACTATGTTAAAATAAGAAGGTCTAAATGATTCAAAAATCATCCCTGTCTGCAATCGTCTTTGGTGCACAGGCATGGTTAAGTTTTTTGTATCTTATATCAACCAAGATGCAGAGGCTCCTGTCAACAGATTAAGGCGAAGTATGGCATCCTCTAGAGCATGGTGGTCTAGGGCACACATTTGTGAGGTTTCATAGCCTGGACCGCCCTGATACTCTGTGGCACTTTTGTCCTGAAGTGTGTCCTCTGGCACACTTGGACAGGCATCCCTCCAGCATGGCGAGGTTGGGACTGCGTTCCCCACGGCGTCAGCCGACGCAGCGTAGAAGTTCCCCTTTCAGGGAACCATGGTTACATATGAGACGTTTCACACTATTTCACTGATCTACAGGTGGTAGTATTGTGCATATAATGCATGATAGTAAAAATGGATGTAAAAAATACAGGATTTCAAATATCTAGACAAAATAGACTTTGCAACTGTTTTATGAAATGCATTCATCACGTGTTCGACCTCAAGGATACACACTAGTGCACCTTAAAATGCACGTTTGGAAGCTCTGTCATCAGAACCACCACAAAATTAGGCTAGAAATGCAAATACACTAAACCTTTTATTTTATTTTCAAGCACTGATCCATCCAACAGTCCTACAAAAATATTTGGTGCTAATTTTTATTTCTTGCTGCAACACTACAAAGACTTTATAGAGGGAGAGCACACTCATACACGCTCAACACAGATATCAAACATGATCAGATCAGCTAGATTCCAGTTGCACTGATGTGATTAGTCAAAATGTTCAGTAGTAATGAGCTGAATTGCATCAAAATGATTGCACTCTAGAACCAGTGCCAGTTAGACTGTTTTAACTTCCAACTAGTAATACACCAAATCAGGCCAATGATCTGGCGTTTTGAGATAATCGGCACTGGCCAATGCCTGCACTCACGAGGCTGATTAACAAAAAATGTCTGCAGACACATCTGCAGGCAGCTTTGTCAGTCTGGCTGCTGTGGAACAATGTTAGTGCTCCCCCTTGTGAGTTCTGGGAAGGTGGTGAAAAAAATAGTTTCAAGCCTTGTACTATAACTCTCATGCATCCTGCTTTGAACGTTTGCCTAAATTTCCTCAGTCACTATCATCTTTTCTAAATGTTAACACATTTCTCCCATCCTAAATGACAGCCAATATAATCCAAAATCGTTACTAGCTAGCCTTAAATATACATTATGTTATAATGTATAGAATAATGCAGTCGAATGATGTCACTTCTAACATACTATACCCTGCTCTCCCTTAGCTACCAGTTCTGAAATCTACTTCATAACCCAATGTATTTTTCTATTTTCTTAAATAGTAAAAATTCCATCTTAAACAGCATGTTACCGGCTAAGATAACACTGTATATTAGATTGTAATGTTAATTTGTCCTCTTTTTAATTTCTTCTGATGTTCTTTTTTTGCATGTCTATTTGCATGTTTGCATATGAATTTACAAATGTTCTATGTAAAAGTATTAATATTAATAATTCTCTCTGGCGTATTCAACTTACTTTATGTGCGTCGTAGGGTGCACTTGACTAATTTTGACATCCATAATCCATGAAAGTGCTGCTGTACCACTGCTAGGCATTGCAGACTTGGTAACATTAGGAAATCTTAGGATAATTTCTGCTGTCATTGCATTATTACGTAGAGTTTTAGTCCAGTGATGTTAGGTTACTTTATCCCAAAAAGCCAAAGAAATATATACCAGAAAATGAATCAGAAATCAACTGAGGAGACGAGGAGCCTGAACCATAGCCCCCACCACTTATTACATTATCAAAACTGTCATTAAAAAGTACAGAAAGAATTCTGTAGCTGCAAAATTATAAATTTTACTGACATCTGATTCCAAATGAGCTGCAGTATGTATTTTGATGGTTAATCTTTTATTAGAGAAGACTGTTATTAAGAGGCAGAGGTGAAGGCAAACCACGCACCTCATACGCCTTGGCAATGGTCTCAATGATCCCCCTGGTAATGGTGTGTTTGATAGCCGGGCAGCCCTTATGAGGGGGCCTGAAGCATACCAGCAACTGGTCCGAACTACGCCACTGAGATGTCCACTGGACATAAATCTTGAGGGCTCTGACTGGACCAAGCAGCCGCAGCCTATCCTGTTCCACGACGGTAGAGAAGGATGGAATGCCTGCAGGACCACAGGCCGAGCCACCACAGTGGGTACCTTAGATACATACCCTGGCTTGGATGCAGGATGGCCTTAACTGCTCCTGGAGCGAACTACAGGTAAGCAGGGGCCACCGACAAGGCCTGCAGATCTCCCAAGAAAAGTCATAGCCAGCAAAAATGCAAATTTAAGGGCAGGCACCTGACTGATGCATTGTCCAAGGGCTTGAAGGGCGCCATGGACAATCTGTCTAACACCATGGTTAGGCCCCAAGCGGGAATCCTAACCCGACCTCTTCCTTAGGGTACCACGGTGGAAAATGGTAATAAAACAGTGCTTTCCCAGAGAGCAGCCATCCTCCAAACTGTGGAAGGCTGTGAATGCCGCCACGTACACCTTAAGTGTAGCGGGGAACTCCAGCACTGAAGCCACAGGGCAGTTAACTGGATCCTGATGGTGCTCCCGGCACCATACAGTGAAAATCTTCTACTTGAAAGAATACAGTTTCCTCATGGAGGGAGCTCTAGAGTGTAGAATGAGAGACCAGCAGCTCGGAGGCGGGTCCCCTCAGGGGCCACACCCAGAGCTTCTCCATCCCCAGTCGAGGATGAAATATCTCGCCGTTGGCCTGTGAAATCAAATCCTTCCTGACGGGAATCGCCTACGGGAGACCGTCCAGGAGGGCTGTCCAAAAACCATATTCGGGTAGGCCAGAACAGGGCCATGGGCAGAAGCCCCTGTTCGGCGAACCTTCTCTAGAACCTCCGGGAGCAGAGCAATCGAGGGAAAAGCGTACAGCTGCAGCCTCGGCCATGGCTGCACTATGGAATCCACCCCCCGGGGTTGCTGGATGCACAAGGGAGAACCAGAGGGGACAGTGAGCGTTCTCTCGGGATGCGAACAGTTCCACTTCCACCCTTCCAAACTTCCACCAGATCATCTGCACCGTCTTGGGGTGCCTGTCCCCGGGTCTCAGCCCCTGCCTTGACAGGACGTCTGCTCCCATGTTGAGGTATCCAGAGATGTAATGTGCTCTCAAGGAGAGCAACTTCCCCTGTGACCAAAGGAGGATCCGATGTGCCAGTCTGCACAGAGAGAAGAACTCAGATCCCCTGTCGGCTTATGTAGGAGATCACCGACATATTGTGTGTTTGAACAAGAACATGGTGGTCCCTGAGGTCTGGGAGAAAATACCCTATGGCTATCAGAACCGCCAGCCTATCTAGGCAATTTATGTGCCAGAGATGAGGCATCAACCACAGACCTCGGGCTGAGCGGCCATCCATGACCGTGCCCCATCCAGTGCTGGAGGCGTCCGTCAACACCATTTGATGATGATACACTGCTTCTAGCACTAGAGCCCTGGGTCAGGAACGCACCCAGTGCGACACCCCAAGCAGAGCTTCCCAAGCAGGCAGGAAGTCCCTCAGGGGAACCAGCTGCTCAAGGCTGGTGCCGTCGGGACTCATTGGAGTGACCTCGGCTACCCGAGGTGCCCCTGCAGTGGAAAATAACCAAGCAGCAGTGTCTACAGATTACTCCGTAGAGAGCCCTGGATGTAGAGGGCGAAGCCTCTCCAGGCTGACACCCGGAAACTGCAGTGTAGGAAATACGGTGTCCTGAAGCGCTTGTGCGGCAGGAAGCAACCGATGTGGGACGTCTACAGGCCTCTGTAGAGGATGCAAACCCCGCCTGACTACTGCATCTCCATGCAGGCGTGAAGAGGCATGAAACTCGCCCTGCCCAAAGCGCCATAGGCAGCGGGGTTAAGAGACCGAGTTCCCAAGGGCTCCGTGGGGGAACAAATACATGCTCGACCCCCTAGGGGGGGCGCTCTCAGGTCTGCCTTCTCCCTTCTGGGCCTCGAGTGAACACGCTGTCAAAAGCCCCTATAATCGTTGGGGAGGGGCACGCTGCGCCACGCTCTCCTTCTGAGCCAGCATGTAGGAGCTGTGAGACATAGACCGCGGGGGTTGGGCTGCCCCTGGGACCTCTGGTGATGGGGGATAAAACGCTGAAACGCTCACCAAAGAGGCCAGGAGGCGAGAGCAGGGCATCGAGAAGAAAGGTTCTGTCCTTGTCTCTGATACACGACAGGTTTAACCACAGGTGGCGTTCCATCACTATGAACAAAGCCATGGAGCAGCTTGGCCGTCTCCTTAGTGGCCTGGAGCGACAAATCTGCGATGATGTGCAAGCCCACACTGGCCTGACCCACCGCCATGTAAGCTGTGCAGCAAGCAAGGACGATGTAGTGCAGCAAGGCTTACTAGGCAACGTCGGAGCCTTGAAGGACAATGCAGCCTCCGGCGATAAATATGGCGCCAGCATCTCCTCAATGCATGACATGACGCTGTAGCCATTCTGCTGGAGCCCGTTTATCGAAGAGTAATGGCGACCAGTGGGACTTGAAAGCCATGACGAAAACAGCCTAGACCAGGATCTCGACACCTCAGCATGGAGTTCCGGAAAGAACGGCAGCTCGGGTGTGGAGGTGGAGCACGGAGAAAACGCTCAGCTTACAACAGCGATGAGTCTCCAGCTGCTCCGCTGACCAGGCGATGTAAAGCCTGGCCACAGCGCAGGTAAACACCTCCAGCAGCTCCTCATACTGCGGGGACTGGCCTGATGAGCCACCCACGTCACTGCCTTCCATGCTAAGGACGTCCACCTCCTCGGAGCTAGACAGCCCCAGCGCGGGTCCCACATCTGGGGTGGGAGAAGCCGCGGACTCACTGCGGGCTTCTGGATCCTGAATGCAGGTGAAGGAACTAGCAGACGAGAGCTGAGAAAGGGCCGAAGCCTTTCTCCTAGATCCATCGGCAATTCTCACGAGTGCAGGTGCTGGGCTGCCTCAACCATGTGGAGCACAGCTGGCCACTCTACTCTAAGAGCGGCAGCCGTGAGCAGAGCATTCTCACATGCAGTCAACCCTCTCGAGAGCTGACAGAGCGTGTTCTCGGCCCAAACAGCTAACACATACATCTTGTGTGTGGGATTAATCACGGGCAGGGAGGAACACACTCCCAAAACCGCTTCTAAACTCATCATTTTTGCTGCACAGAGACACAGAGCGCTTGCTGAAGATCAGAAGACTGATGACAACAGTGAAGCCTGCTCCCTTTATAACTTCTGCCGGCGTGCAAAATACAAAGAAAATGGGGACCCACTTGTGACAAAACTTCTCCATAGTGCTACTAGAGGCCTTAAACTCCACAGGTTAACCTTAATATGCATCTGTTAATTTAAATATAATAATTAATGTTTATTAAATTTAAATATTACTAAAATTCACTCTGCAGCAATGGTCAGTCAGCAATAATAAATCAGTTTCAACAGTCATGTCATTTCCATTTCCATTCCTTTCTCCCATATTTCAGCGCCTCCACACCTCCAACACCTTAAAATACATATTTCGCTTTTTGGCACCTGAAAAGGGCTGCAAATTTTAAATCATTTTGCTGCCCAAACTCTTTAAATTACCACCTGAAAGAATGTTATGGGAAGCTGAAATGTTTTAGAGCAGTGTCTTCAAATGTCCCCTGTTCTGCAAGGTTTGCCTTTCTGTCTTCTGGCAGTTCCTTAGCATTTCCTCAAGCAGTAGTATGCTCCATGACACAGGTGCATCTCAATTCCCTTAATTGCATTAATGTTTCCCTCACTTGAATCTTAGTCCCTCCCACTAAAGAGAAGGGATGCGAGGGTGAGCTGGTGATACTTTTGTCCCAATAGCACATTGATGGGCGAATTCACAAAAGGATTGCGTAGCTTTTGCAGCCGCCAAACCTGCATTAATAAGACTAAAAGAAACTGTGTAATTCTCAAAGCACCTGCAAAGGGTGAACTGCACCCCTAACTGCACTGCCAAGCAAATAATGTCTCGGTGCTCTGCTGCTTTTTGCAGGTATGTAAATTAGATAATATGCACCCAATTGGCGCAAATGCAGGAGGTATTTCTACCACCGGAGATGCGGAGTCTGGATCTGTGATTGCGGGCCACTTGCTGGAACAGTGCTGTTGTGTCTGTGGTGGAGGGGAGGTGGTGTGGCTCGGATCCTGCATTATTTGGAGCTGCTCAGTTGTCCTTCGGGATCCATCCTCTTCCCTTATGTTTTACAATCTTCACTTTTCATAATAATTATAAATACTACAATTTCATAATTGAAAATTATGATGGACTAGTACATATACTATTATTTCTGGATCCTTCCTCTACACTTATGTTTACAACCTACATTTTGTTATTATAATTGTATATACTATGATCTTCTGTTGTGAATCTATTCTGTACACGTGACATCTATTGCATGACTGTCCATCCGGGAGAGGGATCCCTCTTCTGTTGCTCTTCCTGAGGTTTCTTCCATTTTTTTCCCCCCTGTTAAAAGGGTTTCTTGGGTAGTTTTGCCCTCGCCAATACGACAGTCCAGGACAGTATAAATGAACAGTACACAGGCTAGGAAGCACCAATCCTAACATTGCGACACACCAACACAAAGGGGAGAAACTCCACTAAAAGCCTGTACCAAGCATCCACAGCTGGAACGAAACACAATTACAACCTAGGCAATTATATTCATTATGATCAAAAATGTGAAAATATGCAAATCACACTTAGAAATTTCTAAGCTTTCTTTTGAGACCAAGATTATGCATACAGCCTTTGTTGTTGTTAAGATATACTCCATTTATTTGGGTATGTAATTTCGGACAAGAGTTAGAAAAAAATGGGCTCAGTAATGGAGAGATCGAGGGATAATCGAGAGATAATAACACACTATAAGGTGGTTATAAGCAGGTATAAGGATATTTGTCACACTTTGAAATGTCTTAGCTTTCTTTTGAGACCAAGATTATGCATATAGCCTTTGTAGTTGTTAAGATATACTCCATTTATTTGGGTATGTCATTTCGGACAAGAGTTAGGAAAAAATGGTCTTAGTAATGGAGAGCTCGAGGGCAGAGGGTGTCGTATGTTTTGAGGCAAGTAGTCTTCCGACTACTCAAAGCACTTACATTTACATTTACATTTAGTCATTTAGCAGACACTTTTAATCAAAGGGACTTACATATGAGGAAGACAATGGAAGCAATATATTCAGACACATTTGTACACTGATGGCAGGAGCTAACTGTCTATCAGTACAACAAAACTAACCATTCACTCACACACCAAAGGCACAGCCCTCGGAAGCAATTTGGAGTTCTTGCTCAAGGACACTTCAACATGTGAGCTGGGGGAAGCCGGGATCAAACCGCTGACCTTCCTCTCAGCCACAAAGCCACAGCCGCATTTATAAGGGGTGTCACACCCGGAGTTTCCACTGATCATGGCAGCAGTGAGATGTTTTCCTGTGCAATAACTGTTGTTATTACAGTTGTGTTCACTTTCAGTTTTACCTCAAAATAAAGTGGTTAAGATAATCATTATTTTGCATGTTAACAACTTGTCTAATTGTCAGACTGCTCGTGTTTCTTGCCCCATCAGACTTTGTTGTTCCCAAATCTCTGCAATTTGGTGAGTACACTGCTAACATAACCAATAAAGATCAAAGCTACAAAAATAAAGCCAGTTGTAATAAGCCATTTGCGTAAAGGCTTTCTATCTTATATTATTTTAATGTTTAAAAATAATAATTAATGTTTTGTTTTCTCATGCTATCAGAATAAGAATTTGTTTGTCATCTTGACATAACAGGATTTGTTCAAACCCATGGTCTTCAAGGCTTTCTGTACTGTATCTTAGTGTGGCCTGCACAAAAAACCCACAATGAGCCAATAATTAGGATGGTGCCATGGGCTGTGCATTGGGACCTATGGGTTTAGTGTGGGTTTGCTCTAGTCCACACCTCCAACAAAAAACCAACAGTGGCCCCAAAGGGGCGTGTTTGCTGGAAAACTCCTATACTATCTTCCTTCCCTGAGTATCATTTTGGATTTCTTCCCCGTTTTAAGCCTTCTTTACAAAATTTTACGCACATTTTGCTTTCAGCATTGAGGTGTAAGAGGAAGGCCACCCCATTGCTCTCATCTTCCATCTCTGGAGAGATCCTGGAAGAGGCAATAGTGAAAAAGACAAGAAAAAGAAACAGGGAAAAATCATAGAGCATAAATATTCCAAACATCTCAAAGCATATCCAATCCATGACACACCCTGGCAAACTACAGCTTCAAACAATAACATACAGTTAAATCAACCTTGCTCTTATAGGATGTACAAAATTAAAAGGTTGCACAGTAATTATTACAGGATTCTTTGAATGTATCACAACGATCAATGGTTTCTATTTTTAAACATTCAGTTTGAGTGCAGGTCATACTATGTTATTCAGCATAAAATTTAGTTTCAGATCTAAAGCTGCAGTAAATCAGAAATGAAACAGGCAAACATCTACAGTTATATCATTCAATTTAATCTCTATTTTAGATGAATATTTCAATAGAGTGCTGGCTGCTAGAGCCTTGTTGCTGGAATGCTGTTCATAAATGTCATGGCTGGTTATGCAAATAAGCAGGGAAAGGACCCAAACACCGACAGCGGCAGCCAGATGACTTTTAGTGGTTTATTTAGCATTCAGGCTTACAGATAGACAGGCAGGCTGGTGCTGGTGCAGGTGCAGCTAGACAGACTGACAGGTAACAGGCACACAGGGAGATAGGTCCAGGTCCAGACAACACAAAGGCAATGGAAAACTGGAACACGCAGCATGAAACTAAACCCAGTAGAGAAACTAGGATGAACTGAACAAGGAACAAAGGAATCACACAGACTAAAGCATCTTAGGTTACACATGTAACCATGGGTCTCTGAGAAGGGAATGAGATGCTGTGTTGATGACGACACTATGGGGATTGACCAGCGGGCCATAACCTTGGATCCGGGCCATAACGTTGCCTCAGGTCGTTACGCTAGCTTTTCCCCAGTATAGATTACTAAGTATGGCGTTGTATTAGATCCCTCTTCAACAAAACTTTTTTGTGGTGATTTCAATTTACATATTGACGATTTTTAAAAAAATCATTCATTCTTTTAACTTCATCCTTTTTATTGGTGTTATCTTTGTTCATATCTCCTTTTGAACATATTCTACTGTGAGCCTTGTTCTTTCATTCCATATTCTATTAGGATTCGGATAGGGCAGGTTTGGTTATTAGCAGAAATATCAAGAGACAGGGACAAAGACTACAAGAAAGTTGTTCAGAACAGAATAAACAAATGGTGGACAGGCAAATGGACTGTACTTGTATAGCGGCTTTCTAGTCTTCTGACTATTCAAAGGATCTGCACCATCATATCTTCACTCGCTAATACAGACCTATGTTCCTGCCACCCTGTAAATTAACAACGTCTAGTGGCACCATGCCAAAAATGAAAAAAAATAAATCACTCTCGCGCACTTTCTCTGGATCAGTTCCATATTGGAGGAATGATCTCCCTGCTCCTACAAGATCAGCTGATTCTGTAGCCACCTTTAAAAAACGCCTGAAAACGCATCTGTTCCGTCAAAACCAAACTGACAATCATTAACTTCTAACTTCCTTTTCAACTTCCTTTTCAACTTCTAACTTCCATCTCTTTTCTTAAAAAAAATGAAAATAAAAACACTTCCTATCCTTAACTTTGTTTACTGTGATAGGCTTTAACAGACTTGTTTCTGGTGCACTTATGTTTTTTGTTACCTTGTGTTCTTAAAATTGCTTCAATTGTCTTCCTCATATGTAAGTGGCCTTGGATAAATGTGTCTGCTAAAGAAGAAGTCATGGATATTTGTTTTGGTCTTGACTAAATGAAACAAACTACTGTCTGAGTGAAGAAGACAACAGTCAGCCAACTTGAAATGATCTGTTTCAGGCAGATTCATCCACCACATTAGTCAATGAAGCTGGCTCCAATGTTATCATGTGAATGTGCGGAATGTTGGTTAGGCTATGTGATAGCAGGTGGTTATGTCCGAGGGAGGGATGGTAACTCCTGTTTCTGTTTAAAGATGGTTTTTAGTGTCAGATGTGAATGTCCTTGATCTTTCTCTGGTCGTCCACTAACTCCTGGTCCATGACCTTGGACCTCTTCCCAGTGGATGCTGTGAGCGGTTTTGGTCTGGTTCACAGACAGTTGATGTTGTCTGTTTCTGGTATTCATTCTCTTGTCCAGGCTCCTTGCTGGTTTTCCCAGTTAGTGTTCACCACAGCTGTCACAAGTGATGTTATACGCCATTACACTTCCATGTTTTTATGAAGACATTGAGGAGTTCCTGTTGCCAACTAGTTTATATGATTTTCTGGATTCCAAGGGTTAGATTATTTTCAAAATATAATCTTCAAAGAACAGTATTTATACTTAAAAAGGAACTTATATCATGGAAAATATGCTTTGAAAAGTTCATATGATTTTAAATATATTTAAAGCTATAATAGCAGAAATTCTGACAAAACGTTTTGGGCAATGCCCTGAAGAAAAGCCATTTTCTCCTCATCCTTCTCTCATCCCTTATCTCTTATAGTGAGGGACATATGGTAGCACAACTGAAATACAAATCGATCCTTGCACATTAGTTTCTGTTGTATCATTAATTTTGCCAGTATTAGGCATGCCCTATTAGTTTTGGTCCTGCCTGCCAACATTGTGAAATGAAACAACACAGTGTTAGCTAACACTGCTCCTAAACCAGTGCCAAGTTCCCCACTGGTTCTCCATACCACCACTGCTGGCTGTTACTGTATTGCTCTTCATTCTTGCCTGTTCTCAGTCCTTTCGATTCAGATTTCAAAATTATAGGCCTGCCAACTGTCACATGTTAACGGTGATAGAGCTCTAATCAGGGCTTAAAATTTAGGCTCTTTGCCTTTTGTCAAGAATGAGTCATTTATACATTTTTGTAACCTAATTTAGTCATGACTAACGTAGGTAACAAAGAAATAAAATAAGTCCTCTGTAACATTGTAACATCTCAGCACTAAATAGGACTAAGCATACACTTAATAGGCCTACGGGCAACATGGTCAAAAGTTTTCCACACCTCAGACTTTGCTTTCTTTGCCGGTGCAACTAAAACGTAATAAGTATGTAAGTTAAGCCTTTATTTGTCCCGCAGTGGGGAAATTGCATTTAGCAACAGCAGGGGTACAGTAGTAAAGCAGCAGTATGGCACACACTACAACAGAGAACCTAAAATAAACTAAAATACACTATACAAAAGTGGGTTGAACAACTATGCTAACAGGTATTGCATGTTTTAAAAATTACACAGTGAAATTGCACATTACTTGTGTAAATATTGCAACAGTAAAAAGAGTTGTTGGTTAGCAGTGTTCATTGTGCAGTCTCACTGCAGCAGGAAGAAAAAACCTACGGAATCTTTCCTTCACACACCGTGGTAGAGCAGTCTGTCACTGAAGCTGCTCTCCAGAGATGACAGTGTGTCCTGCAGGGGGTGTGACTCATGGTCCAGCATAGATGACAGTTTTGCCAGGACCCTTCTGTCACCCACCTCCCGCACTGAGTCCAGAGGACAGCCTAGTACAGAGCTGGACTTCCTGATGATCATGTCTAGCTACCTCCTCTCCCTCTCATTGATGCTGCTGCTCCAGCAGACCACACCGTACAGGATGGCTGATGCCACCACAGAGTCATAGAAAGTCTTCAGGAGGCCTGCACTCAAAAAGACCGCAGTCGCCTCAGGAGGTAGAGCCTGCTCTGACCCTTCCTGTACAGTGCATCCGTGTTGTTGTGTTGTCCAGTCCAGTTTATGATTCAGGTGAACACCCAGGCACTTATAAGAGTCGGCTCACTTCATGTCCATTCCTTGGATGTTCACCAGTGAGGGAACAGACCGTTGTTTGCAGAAATTCACCACCATCTCCCTGGTCTTCAGTGCATTGAGGAGGAAGTGGTTTGGCCAACAGCAGTCCTCAAAGTCCCCAAAGTCTTCTATACTCTGCGTCATCGCCGACAAAAGCAGAGTCGTCAGAGAACTTGAGCAGGACACAGCTGTCCATGTTGTGTCTGAAGTCTGCAGTGTAGAGGGTGAAGAGAAAGGGTCCGCGCATCGTGACCTGGAGGACACCCACACTGTAGGTCAGGGGGTCAGACACAAAGTCCTGGGCTCTCACAAACTGGAACCTGTTTGTCAGGTAGTCCAGGATCCACCAAGCCAGATGCAAGTCCACTCCAGCCCGCTCGAGCTTGTCCCTCAAAAGCGCCGGCTGAATGGTGTTAAATGCGCTGGAGAAATAAAAGAATAAAATCCTCAAAGTGCTGCCAGGCTTCCCCAGGTGAGTTAGAGCTGGGTGTAGTAGGAAGAACACAGCGTCCTCCACTCTGATTCCAGGTCGGTAGGCAAACTGAAGCAGGTCTATCACTGAGCTCACCTCAGAGCGGAGGTGGCCCAGGACCAGTCTCGCCAGTGTCTTCATCAGTGTCTTCATCAGATGTGATGTGAGAGCCACTAGCCTGAAGCTGCTGAGGTCCCTAGCGTGTGGTGTCTTGGGTACTGGTACTACACAGGAGGTCTTCCATAACTGTGGTACCACCTTCAGCTTGAGGTTCAGGTTGAAGACTTGCCCCATAATCCCACACAGTTCATCTGCACAGGATTTCAGGAGCCTGGAGCTGATGCCGTCTGGTCCAGCTGCCTTACGTGGTTTGATCCTTCTCAGCTCTTTTCTCACCTGGGCCAATGTAAAGGACAGGGCTGGGCTGAGGGGGTGAGTGAGTCCATGGGGCAGTGAGGAGGTGGTGAGATGTGCAGGGCCAGAGGTGTGAAGGGCTGAGGAAGTGGGGCATTTTGGGTGACGAGGTGTGGAGCAGCTGCGTTTGTGGAGCAGCTGCGATTTATGAATAAAAGACTTATTAAACTACTACATACACAATAAACCACTAACTACACACTAACTACACACATAACTAATAACTGTACTTAATGTACAAATTAATGAATAAATGCAACCATGAATAGATATGAATAAATGCAATGAATATACACACAACTAATGACTACTGAACAAACTAACTAACAAATAAATTAACTAATGATAGGCTAAATGCAAACATTATTGAATGCACCAAAAGGGTGCCCTGGTAGCACATTTCCAATGTACCAAGGTTGTATATATATACATATATATATATATTAGGGCTGTCAATTGATTAAAGAAATTACTAATTTCTCACACAGTTTGATTAATTGAACTCAAAGGAAGTATATTTAAAATTCAATTACTATTGTTTAATAGCATCTTTGCAAATATGAATAAAACAAAGATTCATGAAAGTTCAGAATGTTGAATCTCTTTCAGAACAAAAACAACAACATAGAACAACAACAGCAACAATTCAGACCAGTCAGTTTACATTATCAGGGGACAAAGCAGCTCTCTTCTTTTGGATGATGTGGCTTTAGACTGAGAACAACCTCTCACAAGCCACTGTGTTCGCAGGGGTTGACAGGTACTTGCTTTTGCAATGTGTGTCAGTCTGGCATGTGCTCCTTTCCTCTTTGACAAGCATTGTAGTGTACACCCCACCATGTCCATTTGGGGCTCTGCTTTGTAGCGGTCCACACATTTTTCTATGGACAAGACACAGAGGGAGAGGGAGCACACACAGACACAGAGGGAGAGAGAGAAAAAAAAAAGGCACACACGGAAGACAGACACACAGAGAGAGAGAGTTTTCTTCTTGTGTTTTTATTTTGCATGTGCTTTGGCAATGTTAACATCTGTTTCCCATGCCAATAAAGCCTAAATGAATTGAATTGAATTGAATTGAATTGAATTGAATTGAATTGAATTGAATTGAATTGAATTGAATTGAATTGAATTGAATTGGGGGTGCACGGTGGCAGAGCGGTTAGCGCCACTGCCTCCCAACAAGGAGATCGTGGGTTCGAATCCTGGACCAGACCACGACCTCCCTGGGTGGAGTCTGCATGTCCTCCCCGTGTTACCGTGGGTTTTCTCCGGGTTCTCCGGTTTCCTCCCACCATCCAAAGACATGCTTTAGGTTAATTGGTGACTCTAAAATTGTCCCTAGTGGATGAATGTGTGCGTGAATGGTTTTCTGTCTCTGTGTCAGCCCTGCGACGAGTTGGCCACTGTCCAGGGTGTACCCTGCCTAAGGCCCAAAGTCACTGGGATAGGCTCTAGTCACCCGCGACCCCCAACGGGAGAGAGAGAGAGAGAGAGAAAATGTACCAGCAATGTTCAAGTAGTTCCTCCAGCATTTGCAGTTTTGCAAGCTCCTGTGCAGTCAACATGGCAAGTACAACTTTTTGTTCTCTTAATTTCTGAGTGTCTGATGGACTGTGCTTAAAGTGCCCGACAATCTTGCGACATTTGGCCAGAAGACTTTCAAATCCATTGTCGTGAAGGGAAACCGTGACCATTCTTTGCGGACTGTTGGCTGTGCAGGGCAGGTGTTCAAATGCAAGTAGTCTTGCGGCTGCAACCATGTTCCGAGCACTGTCCGTGCCAGGTGTGGTAACTTTTCCTTGATACTTTTCCATTCTTTTACATCATCCAGAAAATGATCAGCACATGCCTCAGCAAAATTTCGCTCTCCTTTTTTACTTATAATTAGTGCAAACGATTGCAGATTCCATTCATTATCAGTGATGTGCGCTGCAATGTTTAAGTAATTGTCATTGCTGACAGAAGTCCAATGGTCCCCTGTAAGAGCAATGTCCTTTGCTTTCTCAACCATGTTCATCTCCCGTGCCGTCTTGCCTTCACACAAAGTATGTATTCTTGACACGAGGGTTCCTCTCGAGGATGAACTATAAGAGGTGTCTCACGATGCAAATTGAATGACTTCTCTCAGTCCATTATCTTCTACTATACTAATTGGGTGGCAGTTTTTAATTATCCAATTAAACAAAGATTAGTTAGCTTCTCAGTTACAGGTTTTGTTATTCGGCCATGAGTACTACACTCCTGTAATGTAGATTGGCGAAGCCTTGTAAAGATAGTTAGGGTAGGGTGTTTTGCTTTGAGGATGAATTACGTCTGCGGTAATTAAAATCAACTCTGCATACTGTGAAGATTACTTTTGTTTTCTCCAAAGGTCCATCGGGTAAATTTTTAAAGTGAAACTTTTTGCCTAAAACTAAGGATTTTGCTCCACACATTGTATACAGTTTGGTGGCTGGCACATGTCGCTGACATAGGTCAGCCACCACAGGAAGTAAAACAAAATGCAGCTGCGTTAAGTGCGTTAATTGTTTTAAAGGAGTTATATATTTATAATGAACGCAAAAATTAACGCGTAAATTTTGACAGCCCTTATATATAGGCACATTAATGAGGAGAATAAAATCAATACTACTTAGTGTCCATTCCAGTGTCTAGTGTCAGTCTATTTATCTCTTCTCTGAGAGGGATGAACAGGTTAGATATGTGCATATTAACAGCTTTTGCATCATTATTTACTCCTTCTTTTCTTTTCGGCTGTTCCCTTTCAGGGGTCGCCACAGCGAATCATGTGCCTCCATCTAACCCTGTCCTCTGCATCCTTTTCACTCACACCAATTAACTTCATGTCCTCTCTCACTACATCCATAAATCTCCTCTTTGGTCTTCCTCTAGACCTCCTGCCTGGCAGCTCCAACCTCAGCATCCTTCTACCGATATATTCACAGTCTCTCCTCTGAACATGTGCAAACCACCTCAATCTGGCCTCTCTGGCTTTATCTCCAAAACATCTAACATGAGCTGTCCCTCTGATGTACTCGTTCCTGATCCTGTCCATCCTCGTCAATCCCAAAGAGAACCTCAACATCTTAAGCTCTGCCACCTCCAGCTCTGCCTCTTGTCTTTTCTTCAGTGCCACAGTCTATAAGCTGTACAACATTGCTGGTCTCACCACCATCTTGAACACCTTTCCTTTCATTCTTGCTGATACTCTTTTATCACACAACACACCTGACACTTTTCTCCACCCATTGCAACCTGCTTGCACTCGCCTCTTCACCTCTTTTCCACAGTCTTCATTGCTCTGAACGTTGACCCTAAGTACTTAAAAGTCCTGTACCTTAAACCTCTGCACCCTGTAACCTCACCGTTCCACCTGGGTCCCTCTCATTGACACACATGTATTCTGTCTTACTGCGGCTAAGCTTCATTCCTCTGTTTTCCAGAGCAGACCTCCATCTCTCTAGATTCTTCTCCACCTGCTCTCTGCTCTAACTACAAATCACAATGTCATCCACAAACGTAAATAGTCCATGGAGATTCCTGTCTAACCTCATCTGTCAGCCTGTCCATCACCAGAGCAAACAAGAAGGGGCTCAGAGCCGATCCTTGATGCAGACCCACCTCCACCTTGAACTCCTCTGTCACACCTACAGCACACCTCACCACGGTCTTACAGCTCTCATACATGTCCTGCACCACTCTAACATACTTCTCTGCTACTCCAGACTTCCTCATACAATACCAAAGCTCCTCTCTCGGCACCCTGTCATACGCTTTCTCTAAATCTACAAAGACACAATGCAACTCCCTATGACCTTCTCTGTACTTCTCCATCAGCATCCTCAAAGCAAATACTGCATCTGTTGTACTCTTTCTAGGCATGAAACCATATTGCTGCTCACAAATGCTCACCTCTGCCCTTAGCCTAGCTTCCACTACTCTTTCCCACAACTTCATTGTATGACTCATCAGCTTTATTCCTCTGTTGTTGCTACAACTCTGCACATCTCCCTTGTTCTTAAAAATTGGCACCAGTACACTTCTCCTCCATTCCTGAGGCATCCTCTCACTCTCCTGTTAAACAAACT
>CM022483.1:15041973-15072214 GCA_011952105.1 Coreoperca whiteheadi
CACTTCCTGACCACCCAGAGACTGTCACAGCTCCTCCTTGAAAACTACACAACATTCTTCCTTTTTCAACTTCCACTTCGTTCTCTGATTTGCCTTTGTCCTCTTCATCTTCCTCACCACCAGAGTCATTTTACACACTACCATCCTGTGTTGTCTGGCTACACTCTCCCTTACCACTACTTTACAGTCACTGGTCTCTTTCAGATTACAACGTCTACACAAGAGTGCTTCTACCTCCGCTCTTAGATGTCACCCTATGTTCCTGCCTCTTCTGGAAGAAGTTGTTCACTTCAGCCAGTTCCATCCTCTTTGCAAACTCTACCACCATCTGTCCTTCTGCGTTCCTGTCCTGAAGACCAAACCTGCCCATCACATGCTCATCACCTCTGTTCCCTTCACCTACATCTCCATTGAAATCTGCACCAATCACCACTCTCTCACCTCTGGGGATGCTCTGCATCACTTCATCTAACTCACTCCAGAATTTCTCCTTCTCTTCTAACTCACATGCTACCTGTGGGGCATAACCACTCACAACATTTAACATCACCCCTTCAATTTCCAGCTTCTGGATAGCAGTCTGATACTGTTTTCACCTCTAGAACATTCCTCACAAACTTCTCTTTCAGGATAACTCCTACTCCATTTCTCTTCCTATCTGACCCATGGTAGAACAACTTGAACCCTGCCCCTAAGCTTCTAGCCTTGCTACCTTTCCACCTGGTCTCCTGGACACACAGTATGTCCACCTTCCTTCTCTGCATCATGTCAATCAACTCTCTAGCCTTCCCTGTTATAGTCCCAACATTCAAAGTCCCTACTGTCAGTCCTACATTCTTAGCTTTCCTCTTCTCTCTCTGCCTACGAACACACCTTCCTCCTCTCCTTCTTCGGCTTCGACCAACATTAGTCCAATTTCCACCGGTGGCGGTCGTTGTTAACCCGGGCCCCAACCGATCCGGTATGGAAGATTTTTAATTTGGCATGTGTTTTATGGCGGATGCCCTTCCTGTCACAACCCTCTGCATTTATCCAGAATTGGGACTGGCACAAGAAGACACTGGCTTGTGCCCCCCTGCGGTTGCATTGCATCATTATCTACTCAAAGAGTCTAAACACTCCAGGCTCTAAGCTACAACAGGTGGAGTGGGGACAAACTAAAGCTATCGTAACACACCCTAATAGTCTAACATAATATCACGTAACCTAGACAAATCTATTTATGGTTAAAAACAACTGTTATGGTTACAAAATTAGTTTAAAATATTCTTAGAAATATGTTATTAGGGTTGAAAGCAAGGGCCTACACTAATGAAACTGTGTCCTAAATTACTGTACATGCTGTCCTAAATGATCAAAAATGCCACTGAAAATTTGTTTTGCTAATTACAAGAAAATCGTGAGCCATGTTTTGTAAAACTATCAGAATTTCTTCAGATAAAGAAACAGTTTCTGTTATTTCAGGGTTTATTGTCCCTGGATATTTTTTATGACACATAACATATCAATTAATGTACATTTCAGTTGTACAAGTCAGTCTCTTTATCCTTTGTGTACCGAGTCCTGAGTTCCAGTTTATGGAAACCACGGCTCATGAGATGTTCCCTGAAAATTGTAGTTGTAGGTTGTGCTATGCACGGGGGTCAGCACGGGGTCGGGGAAAGCAAGTTGTAATTGACTAAACTGGCTTAGGTTGTCAGAATGGGCCCTTAACCCTTGTTCTTCATACTCTGGGAGTTTGTGTCGTAAATAAAGAAATTATCATTCAACATTCTGTATTAGCATCTTCCCGAGTCCTGCAAAGGTCATGTGACGGCAAAGGTTCCTGGGAGAAGTTTATCAGTTCTCTGGAAAGATTTGAAATTCTTCATCATCACCATCTTTATGATGCTACATACTGAAGGTCCGCAGACTGTGCAGAGACACTGAAGACAGACAGGTTGTTGTAGAACAACCAGAAGTAGTTCAGCCCAACTGATCACTAGGAGTGGTTCCTATCTGATACCAATTAATACCATGACCTGAAACACTGATATCGATTCAGATGCTTTCTACTATTAAAAGTGAATGTGTCAAACAGATTTTTTTTTCAAAATCTTTAAGGAACAGCTTCTCTGCTGAGTGAGAGGGTTGAGATGAAGCTCATATTATACAAAGTTTGCAAAGCTTAAATCATCAGCCTAAATTCATGACTCATGACAAGGAACTTCAGTCAAGCTTATCCAGTGGTCCTGCTAACGTCAGTGAATAATATTCTAAGACATCTAGTCATTCACATTCGCATCATTTTCTAAGTCATGTTACAGCAAATCAAAAATGATAATACTTTTGGATTTCACTGTTTAAATGGTTGATGATTGTAAAAGAATATCATCAGTAGCTGTTGATTTTTGTATTGTACTGGAATCTTCACATCACAGGGAGGAATGCTAGGAGAAAAAACAAACACAGTGAGGCTTTATGAAATGAGGTTTATGGGAAACTAATTGTGCTGAGCATGCAGCAGGAGATCTCCCCCAGCACACGTATCCCAGCCACATGAAAAGTCAACAGCTTTTTTTATGACTAGCATACTCAAAGCCATCTTCTCTAAAGTATTATTGTTATTATTATATAAGCCATTTATGAAACAGTTAAAAAAATAGTCAGTGAAACATCTTTCTGTTACATATACTGCAAAGAGTGACTTCAGTTTTATTTCACATTGGCAAAACTCAGCAACTGCATGTGTTTGATCTCCCCTCATACTGCGGCAGCGAGTGAGTTGAATAGCGAGTGGGTGGGGGAGGGACAGTCCCCAGTGGAGCTGGAGAGAAATGGTGCCGCACAAGAAAAAGTTCGACCAGAAATATGAAGCTGTGTGTGGTGGCAAGTAGGGTGGCCAGAGTTCAGCCTTTGGTGGCTGTGGCCACCACTGACCACCCACTGACTCCACCGTTGTGTACGAGCAACCAAACAAACATTCACTGGGGAAATGTTGTCCGCAGTCTTGTGATTTAACAATAATATGCCTCGCATGGCAGCACCATTTGTTGGGGTTTACCATGACTGAAGGGGCACCAAGTTGATGTTGGTGCAATCAATTAGATTTGGCTATCAAGAATGTCAAAGATCATAAATAATGCTTTAAATTAATAAAGACCTTGGGGCACTACCCTTGGATAAAGGAAATGATAGCCAATTAATTGATTGAGTCTGATAAAATACACTAAACTATCAATTTTGAACTCAGATTCATAATTAAATTAATAACTATAACCCAAAATTGTCATTAATAACCAGTAGGTGAAGGATTTGGAATTTGAACATAGAAGAGATTGGCAAATTATTCACTCTTGTGAGACATTAAAGAGACCAGCATAATTAAACACAATAATTTATTTACAAAGGTAAACAAAGCAAAAACACACAATATGAAGTATATGAAACTAAATACACTAAACTACAGACAAAAGATGCGTGTGTGTGTGTGTGTGTGTGTGTGTATGCATGCGTATGCATGTGTGAGTCCAGGAAGGCAGCTTGGATGTAAAATGGGTGGAGCAAAAGGGAAGCTAATTCAAACGGACAGTGAGGCCATACAAGCTAGCGTGTGGCTCTGCTAAAGTTGCATTAGTTCAAGCGGCGGTGAAGCTAAGCATTAGCTGCATGGCTAGACAAAGGGAAATGCAAAGATGCCAGTAAGGCCATGTAGGTCACAAGTGTGTGGGGCGTCTGCTGGTGGCCAACTAGATGTGTGTGCTAGCAGGTTAAGGTGATCTGTAAGCTGACAGTGCCAAGTTAAGGAGTTAGTTGGCATGCAAAGACCCTGTGTGTAGCATAATAACTAGCAACAATTTAGCAGTGGCTACCGGGTTAACTAACAGATTGAAACGCATCACAACAATAAATCTTAATGAAATCACATCAGTAACGTCACATATGCAAAGTTGACTAAATGGTTCTGTACTTAACTACGCTAAGCACCCTGTTAAGCTCATAGGGTGGCTGTGGCTTCCACTAATCGGAAGGTTGGCGGTCTGATCCCAGGCTTCCCCCAGCCACATATCGAAGCATCCTTGAGCAAGATACTGAACCCCAAAAATTGCTCCCGAAGCTGTGCCTTCAGTCTGTAAATGTGTAAGTCGCTTTGGATAAAAGCGTCTGCTAAATGACTAAATGTAAACGTAAACATGCTATGCCCAGTGGTTATCAGTCCATGGGGAAGAAGAAAGGTTGCTTTGGGACGCTGTTGCTCCGCTGTCCGACTTCCAACTGGGGAGAATTGCTTCTTAAATTAAGCTAGCAGACTTGACACTAAAGTTGTTGCAATAATCTTATGCTGGATCTCACATCGCTGCCATAGGAGTGAGAGTTCAGTTCCAAAGGAAGACAGGCTTCTTTGTTGGGGCCTTCTGCTGGCTGGCATGCGGTCAGGAGGAAGCATAGGGCAGACGACTTGAATCCGATTTGGAGGGGAGCGCAAAGAGAGGCGTGTGCCTTACACTCAGGATGAGTGCGGGGAGAAAGAGAGGGCTTAGTGACTTCGGGGTCACATGTCAGAAAGACATCAGTGGTGTGTTCACTGTCTCAGGGATTGTGGGACAAAAAGAGAGTACAGTCCTAAAATCAAAGTTCTGTAAAAATCAACCACATGAATGAACTCATCTGTTGAGTCCCAGCAACAGATAACCTCAGTTTGCAGGTGGATGCAGGGGTGAGATGCGGCTTTGGAAATATATGAACAGCAGGAACAGAGCTTTTAGGTGAACACTGTGGCAGCAGGCATGGCAGCAAAAGAGTGAGGGGAGCACTGACAGCTAAAGTACACCGCCATCAAGGGTGTGTAGGATATAGGTTGAAGTGAGAAGAGTGTTATTTGACTGTAACGTCAAACTTGAGTTGACTGCTTGAATTATCTCACAGTCTTCGCTTCATTCCTTTCAGCAGCAGTAGTCAGGCTATAAAACCCAAATGTAAATTAAGCAACATTTCCACAACCAATTATGTAAAACTGGACTATTTTCAGTTGCTTATTTTTGAGCTTCTTAAAAAATTTTTATTTCTAATGAGCCAGCTTTAAGATTTTGTTAACATTGCTTTACTACTTAAGGTTGCCAGAGAATATATTGCCAAGAAACTGAAACTTTTTCACATTCCAACTGGTTTCCAAGCAAATAAGTACCCTTGGCTTTACCTAAGTCTATTAGATTAGAAACCTTCCTCCTGTATGTCGATTTGTTACTGACCAAACTACTGTAGTGTCATCAACAAATGACTGTTATTTATTTTATCCATTTTTAAAATATATTTTCAGTTATTTCAAAGTAAATTTAAAGTGTGACATTAGCTACTATACTACGACGATGATGATTACTGCCATTGTACACCCCATATTTCTCTTATTTATCTCTTGTCTATCTTTTTATCTCTCTCTTTCTTTCTTCAGGGTCATCGGTCAACCAATCAGCTGACCTGCTCTCCAACACCTCATGCAACATGTCCACCAATGATTCAACATCCTGCACTCCTGTGGATGATGGAGTGGGGGCAGGGAGTCCATATAAAGCTCTGGAGATGTTTTTCATTGCCTTGGTTACAGGATCTCTGAGCTTTGTGACTGTAACAGGAAATATTTTAGTCATGCTGTCCATCAAAGTAAACCGCCACCTACAAACTGTCAATAACTATTTCTTATTTTCATTAGCATGTGCTGACTTGATCATTGGTGCTTTTAGCATGAATTTGTACACAGTCTACATCATTGTTGGCTACTGGCCGCTTGGTCCGGTAGTCTGTGACCTGTGGCTAGCTTTAGATTATGTTGTCTCAAACGCATCAGTGATGAATTTATTGATCATAAGCTTTGATCGCTACTTCTGCGTGACCAAACCCCTAACGTATCCGACAAGAAGGACAACTAAGATGGCAGGGTTAATGATCGCAGCAGCATGGATCCTGTCGTTCATCTTGTGGGCTCCTGCCATCTTGTTCTGGCAGTTCATCGTTGGACAGCGAACAGTGCCGCCTGGAGAGTGTTATATTCAGGTACAGTACATAAAACTTTACTGATCCTTTAGGAAGATTCATCAGGTAAAAATAAATACAATATAAGCATATTGTTTGCCAAATTTATGAGAAATATATTGCTTTCTCACTTCTCCTTTTATAAATTTGAAAGTGCAATCATTAGGGTTGTATGGAAGCTTATAGGGGGCTATAGTGAAATGATAATTTAACTTGAAAATTAAAATGTAATTCCACAATAGCAATATATTTTCCAAATAAGTATGTTATCTGAGAAAAAATCTAAATGAATGACTCAAGAGTTGTAACTATAAAAATTAACAATAAGATATAAAAAAAATTAAACAATGGTTAGGTTAGGTTACTTGCCAAATGTATTACAAAATCTATGTTTATGAATTGCCAATTATGTTGACATGACCCTTGATTTGATTAATCTTCTAATATAAATTATTTTAAAAGGAGCAGGTCATTGTGTAGGTTGTGATATTAATCAGCTCCTCCACCCTTGCAAAATCTAAACAATAAACGCTTGTTTTTTTCAGAATCAGAATCAGAAATACTTTATTAATCCTCGAGGGGAAACTCTTTGTAACAACAGCTCACTATCACGTCAGTGCACACAAGAATGGAAGTAATAAGCAAGGCAAAAAGCAATAATATAATAGTACTATAATACAGGTAACTACAACGTATAAAAGGTATAAGTATAAATTTAAAATTAAATAAGTGTAATGTACAAAGTGGGTTAACTGGTTGAGGTTAATATTGCAGTATAAAGTAATGGTGCATGAGCTGTCAAGGTGCGTGTAGCTTATTAACAATATATAATGGGACGGAGCATATTGCACAGCCGTACTAGAAGTATAAATAAGTATCACAAATTACCATCTATAAAGGCCCTCCTCTTGGCATTCAGGCCTTTGTTACCCACGGTTTATTGTTAGGATAAAAATTAACCATTTTAGTTGGGACAATGGAGTCCACACAGAAGTTGATGTAGCCCAGTGAGCCCTTCCATGAGGCTCACAGAGTGCGTCCTAGTTTGTCACCTCAAAACATTCCTGCAGTGTCTCATAGGCGTCCTCTGACCATCTCCTCACTGTCCTTGTGGTCACAGGCTGCCTTTTAACCAGAGGCATATAGCAGGATTTGAGGTGAACCAGGTTGTGGTCTGACCTGCCCAGGGGGGGGGGGGGAGAGCTGTATGCGTCCTTAACGTTAGCATACAGCAGGTCCAATGTCCTCTCCTCTCTAGTAGGACATTTATATTTACATTTAGTCATTTAACATTTTATCCAAAGCGACTTACACATGAGAACATTCACAACATGGTTGAAGTCGCCCGATATTAATATGAGTGCACTCGGGTGTTGAGTCTGGAGTTGTGCTATGGCAAGTATACAAGTTGAGTCATAATAAATAAAGTGAAATGACACAGGGAATAAGTACTGAAGACACTTTATTTAATACTTTGTAGAAAAGCCTTTGTTGGTGATTATAGCTTCTAGACGCCTCTTGTATGTAGCGACCAGTCGTCTGCTCAGGAGTGATTCTGGCCCATTCTTCAACACAAATGGTCTTGAAATCTTGAAGGTTCCTTGGGCCTCTTTTTCTATGGGATTTAGGTCAGGTGATTGACTGGGCCATTCAAGCAACTTGATTTTCTTTCTTTGAAACCACTTCATTGTTTCCTTGGCCTTGTGTTTGGGATCATTGTCTTGCTGAAATGTCCACCCTCATTTAATTTTCAGCTTTCTGGTAGATGGCAGCAGATTTTTATCCAGAATGTCTCCATTCATCCTGCCTTCAATAATATGAAGTCTGCCAGTACCCCTTGCCGAAAAGCAGCCCCAAACCATGGTGCTTCCACCCCCAAACTTAACTGTTGGTATGGTGTTCTTGGGGTGGTGAGCAGTGCCATTTTTTCTCCAAACATGGTGTGTAGATTGACTGCCAAAAAGTTAAATTTTGCTTTAATCTGACCATACTATAGTCTCCCAATAATCCACAGGCTTCTCCAAATGCTCTTTTGCAAACTTTAACTGAGCCTCAACATGCTGTTTGTTCAGCAATGGAGTCTTGCATGGTGAGCGTGCATGGATGCCATGGTGGTTCAGTGCATTGCTTATAGATTTCTTTGAAACAACAGTACCTGCTGATGCGAGGTCTTCCTGAAGTTCTGCCCGAGTGGTTCTTGGCACTTGGAGAACTCTCCTGATTATTCTTTGGACTCCTCGGACAGGGATCTTACGTGGAGCACCTGATTGTGGCCGGTTTATGGTGAACTGATGCTCTTTCCATTTCCGGATGGCCCCCACAGTGCTCACAGGAACATTCAGCATTCTGGAAATGCACCTATAACCATTCCCATCAAAACGCTTTTCAACGATAAGGTTACAAAGATCTTGAGAGAGTTCTCAAGATTGCTTTTACCCATCATGAAGTCCTCCTGGGTAATGGGAAGCCTTTATAGGTCATCAATTAGGACTAAAGCAGCTAATATCAATTAGTACTGATAGGGGGCAGGGTTTCTCTCTCAATACTGACAGATTTCAGGCATTCTCCTGGCTTTCTATGCCATTTTGCACCTTGTTATCTTCATGTGTTCAATACTTATTCCCTGTGTCATTTCTCTTTATTGATTATGACTCAACTTGTATACTTAAATGTTCTGATTTCTTTGTATGAATTCAATATTTGGCTTGATGGCTACATCTGGTGGAAATTTTGTGTCAATAGCCCACTTAGAAATCCCCTTACTGATAAAAATGCTGATGTGCCAAATAATTATTTTCCCCACTGTATGTAAAATAGGGTCTCAAGCCATCGCCAAATATGGATTTCTGCATCTAAACTCTTTCTCTGTGGAGAAAATTAATTGGGACTCTACAGAGAGTTCCCCAGCAATGTATTTTTGTAGGCCATCCCAGAAGTTAAAATCGCCATGAGTTCCCTCAACAAATGTCGGAAAAATTACGATATCAACAATGGTTGTTTCTAAAGATAATCTTCACAAGTGAGAGCCACATATGACATTTTTGAAGCATAAATGCAGAAGGTAGTAGTAAAAAGCTACCGTCACACTAAATGAAACTACTACAAACCGCCGCATTTACCCTGAAGACTCGTGTAACTCAGCTGCTCTCGGACAGTCGTTGTAGTTTCTTATACCTACTAGTTAGCAACTTCCTTCTTAAGGCATACCAAAGCTTCAGAATTCACGAGTTGGATATTAACAGGTGTATTTTATGAACAAGCACAGAAAATCTCTTTACTTTGTGTTAACCACAGACCTTATTTTATGGATTTAACCAAAACCCCAATCAAAAACTGACCAAAGATTGAGCTGAGGGAACCCATGACTTAGTTCTCTTTGGAGTTCTGTTTATGTCAGATAAGGTGTATAACAGTGATGTCATAGTGGAAAAGGTAAACGCACTATCCGCTGCATGTCCATCAGACCTTTGACAACTCATCCAATTAACATCTTTCATGTCTGATCTGACTCTAAGGGTGAGAAGTGCTCAACTAAATAGCTGGAGATCTTGCAGGCACTTAAACTGCACTCAGTGTTCCCCAATGTTTTTGTCGCACTTTAGCACTGGTGCCCCCCAGGGATGTGTGCTCTCCCCAGTGCTCTTCTCCCTCTACACCAGCAACTGCACGTCAGGAGACCCGTCTGTCAAACTCCTGAAGTTTGCAGATGACACAACGGTCATCAACCTTACCCACGACGGTGACGAGTCTGCATACAGACGGGAGGTTGAACAGCTGGCCCTCTGGCGCGGTCAGAACAGCCTGGAGCTGAACATGCGCAAAACAGTGGCGATGACAGGAGAAGCCCTCCAACACTGGCCCCCATCACCATACTCAACAAAAATTCTACTGTGGAAACCTTCAGGCTTCTGGGACCCACAAGGATCTAGAGTGGGCATCCAACATCAACACCGTCATCAAAAAGGCCCAGCAGAGGATGTACTTACTGCACCAGCTCAGGAAGTTCAACCTGCATCAGGAGCTGCTGATCCAGTTCTACTTAGCAATAATCCAGTCTGTTCCCTGCACTTCCATCACTGTCTAGATTGGCCTGTTTGGATCGGCCACCAAACAGGACAGGAACAGACTACAACGGACAGTCAGGACTGCAGAAAAGATCATCGGCGCCGACCTGCCCTCCTTTCTGGACTTATACATGTCCAGATTCAGGAAAGGGGCAGGAAACATCACTGCAGATCCATCATATCCTATACACAACCTGTTCCAACTTCTCCCGTTTGGTAGGCGCTACAGAGCACTGTATGCCAAAACAACCAGACACAAGAGCAGTTTCTATTCACAGGCTCTCACTCTGATGAACAGTTAACAACAGTCACCAGTGAAATTAACATCTACTGAGCCTGTACATTTCTTTCATGGTTTATGTAAATAGAAATACTTTTAAATCTACGCATGCTGTACAAATCAGAGATATTCTGTGTATATCCATCTACCTCATGTACATAAGCTACTTGTTACATTAATCATATTTATCTCAGCATTATTTGCACTCACTGTTATACTGCTGTGTACGTACATAGAGCGCACAAAATTCCCTTTATGTGTACAAATACCTGACCAATAAAGCTGATTCTGATTTTACTTATTCCCTTGAATATGAAAGGGGAAGCAGGGAGGGTAGGGAATAGTATACCTATTTTTGTCGTACTCTTAACACTTTGATTGTTGGGTCCCAATAGTAATAACATTATCAAGCGTTTTGGAATGTCAGAGGTTTAAACAACCCAGCCAAAAGAGTCAAGGTATTTTCTCATTTGCAAGGCCTAAATACTGATATTATGTTCCTGCAAGAGACACATATTAAACGCACAGATGCCCTGAAATTGAGATGCAGTTGGATAGGACAAATATTTCAGTCAATGTTTTCAGCTAAAGCACGAGGCGTGGCCATATTAATTAAAAATAATATAAATTTTCAAAATTTGTTGTTAAGATCTAACTGAAGAAATGGACTCAGATGTGGGCCAGAGTCAATGTGATAGTGTCTTTTATTAAAATAAACAAGTTGTGTAGACACAGGGGGCAGGAGTGGACGGGCAAAACGTGGAGACAGGCAAGTGTGGGTTCAGTGGAGCAGATGTGGCAGAGCAGGAAGGCTGGCACGGACCTAGACATGGAGATCAGAGTTAGTACGAGGAAAAAATAACAAAAACTGAGTACTCACTGACAGTGGCGCTGATCAATGTTACAGCACGGTAAAAGGACAATCTGGCAGGGACCGGGTGTGGAGCAGAGCTCTAAATATCCCAGCGCTTTTTTTTTTTTGATGGGTAATGGCAACCAGCTGTGAAGACCAGAAGGTTCCATGCAGCCACTCACCAGGCACTGAGCTGGTTGCGGAGAAAACCATCACATTTATCCACCAAAATTGATCCTAATGGTCGCTTTGTGGAGCGTAATAAGTGAGGAGACAGAGACGCGTCGAGTCAGTTTTACTCTCCACTTCAAAACTCAATCACTCCACTCAACAGCGAGGGATGTAAACTTCACCAAACCCGCGAACCCGGAACTACAAACCAGCCACCCCTTCCTTAAAGGTACAAACTCTAGGTGAATGTCTCTTTCCGCTCTCTTGTGGGTCACCACACAGGCCCCCCCAGAATTCACCCATAATAACAGGCCCCGACCAAACAGGTACCCCAAACACAGACACTAGACACTAGTGCAAAACAGAACAGTCCATAAGAGTCAACGTACAGGGGGACAAACCCGGCGGCCATACCGGCTGCGTTTAACAGGAGAGGGGCCAGGGGCCAGGGGTGGGGCCAGGACAGGGCCAGGTGCACGTGCCGGGGTCGAGGCTGCCGCAGGAGGATGCCCTCTCCGTGGGGGCTGGGCAAGCTGAGGTGGTTCGCCAACATCCACATGTGCAGGCTTGAGACGGTCTATTGCCACCCTCTCCGGCCTGCCCCCCATATCTACAATAAAGTTCTTCGACCCCCCGGCCAGGACACGGAAGGGCCCATCGTAGGGGGGCCGCAGCGGGGTACGATGGCCATCGTGGCGGATGAAAACATACTTGGCCGACGGTAAATCCTTGGGGAAGGCCATGTTGTGACGTTGGCATGGGAACAAAGGCGTCGGCAATGCTCCGAGACACAACCCGATGGGAGGCAACCGACCACGGGGCCGTGGCATCCGGAAGAAACTCCCCCAGAACGCGCAAAGGCTGCCCGTACACCAGCTCGGCCGACGAGGCTTGAAGATCTTCCTTGGGGGCGGAGCGAAGGCCCAGCATAACCCATGGAAGGCGGTCAGCCCAGTCGTCGTCCGTAAGGCTAGCCCTGAGCGCAGCCTTCATGTCCCGGTGAAACCGTTCACAAAGTCCGTTGCTTTGTGGGTTGTAGGCTGTGGTACGGTGGACCTTGACCCCCAGAACCTCGGCGACTGCTGTCCAAAGCTCTGATGTGAACTGCGGACCCCGGTCCGAGGAGAGGTCAGATGGTGTGCCGAAACGGGCCACCCAAGCCATAATGAACGCCCGGGCCACCGCAGCAGATGTAATGGAGGACAGGGGAACCACTTCTGGCCACCTAGTGGTCCTGTCCACCATGGTGAGGAGGTAAGTATAACCGTGGGAGGGGGGCAGTGGGCCCACCAGGTCCACATTCACATGATCAAAACGCCTCTCTGGCACTTTGAAGGGTGCCAAAGGGGCCCTGGTATGTCGAGTCACCTTAGCGCGCTGGCACGCTACACAGGCAGCAGCCCAAGCCCTAACGTCTCTCCGCAGGCCAGGCCAGACAAACTTAACCCCCACCAGCTTGGTGGAGGCCTTCACCCCAGGGTGGGAGAGGCCGTGGATGGCATCAAAAACCTTTCGCCTCCAGCCCGCAGGAACCATGGGGTAGGCCCATGGAGACGTCACAGAGGAGCTTAGCGTTGGCCGCGTCGAACACCACATCTTTCAGGAGCAGCGCTGTGGGGGCCGTCCTGTAGGCTTGCACCTCAGAGTCCATGGTCTGGTCCTCAGCCATGGCTGCGTAGTCGAGGCCCAAGTGGACGGACCCAGTGACCGCCCGGGAGAGGCAGTCGGCGACGAAATTGTCTTTGCCAGCCACGTGCTGAATGTCCGTGGTGTACTCTGAGATGGCAGAGAGCTTGCGTTGCTGTCGACCAGACCATGGCTCCGAAGACTTGGCCATGGCGAACATTAGCGGCTTGTGGTTCACGAAAGCCGTGAACCGCCGGCCCTCCAACAGAAAACGGAAATGACGGGTAGCGAGGAAAAGACTCAGCAGCTCCCTGTCGAAGGTGCTGTATTTCCGCTCGTTGTCACGTAGCTTCCTGCTGAAAAAGGCCAGCGGCTGCCAGGCTCCGCCCACCCACTGTTCACACACAGCCCCCACGGCATAATCAGAGGCGTCCGTGGTAAGAGCAACTGGGGCGGTCGGAGACGGTTGCGCCAGCAGAGCAGCATTGGCCAGTGCAGTTTTGGCAGCATCAAAGGCATCAGTCATTTCTGAGGACCAATCCAACACATCCGCCGGTTTACCGCCCCTTAAAGCATCATATAAGGGTCGCATGAGCAGGGCCGCATGGGGAAGGAAATGGTTGTAGAAGTTCACCATGCCCAGAAACTCCTGTAAGGACTTTACTGTACGTGGACGCGGGAAACTGGCTACAGCGTCCACCTTGGCAGGGAGGGGGACGGCCCCCAGCGGGGTGACGTGGTGGCCGAGGAAGGTGATGGACGACCGGCCAAACTCACACTTGGCCGGGTTAATGATAAGACCATGTTCACTGAGCCGGCCGAACAACTGCTGGAGATGTGCCTGGTGGTCGTCTGTGGACGCGCTGGCCACCAGAATGTCGTCCAAATAAACAAACAGGAAGGGCATGTCCCACAGCACAGAGTCCATGAGGCGCTGGAACGTCTGTGCTGCTCCCTTGAGACCGAAAGGCATCCGTAGTTACTCAAAAAGGCCAAAGGGTGTGATGACTGCTGTCTTGGGGACATCCTGCAGGTGGACAGGCACCTGGTGGTAACCGCGAACAAGGTCCACCTTCAAAAAGATGGTGGCGCCGGCTAAGTGGGCAGAGAAGTCCTGTATGTGCGGCACTGGGTACCGATCAGGAATGGTGGCGTTGTTCAGTCGACGGAAATCACCACAGGGACGCCAACCGCCATCAGCTTTGGTCACCATGTGCAGGGGTGAAGCCCACGGGCTGTTGGAGCGTCGCACGATGCCCAGGTGCTCCATAGTGGTGAACTCCTCCCTGGCGATTGCGAGCTTAGCAGAGTCTAGGCGCCGGGCCCGTGCATAGACTGGGGGGCCCACCGTGGTGACGTAGTGTTCCACGCCATGCTTAGCCACCGCCGATGAGAATGTGGGCGTGGTGATGTCAGGGAACTCAGCCAGTAGGCGTTGATACAGGTCTCCGGTGGCGAGCGTGTTTGACAGACAAAACGCCCCCGCCCCTCCCAGCGTGCAGGGGTACGAAGCAAAAGAAAGAGCGTCGATCAGGCGGCAATTCGTAACATCCACCAACAGTCTTTAAGCACAGAGGAAATCCACCCCCAGTAGAGATGTAGACACCTTGGCCATGACGAAATCCCAGCCGAAACGCCGCCCGCCGAAACACACTTCCACATACCTTGTGCCATAAGTACGAATGGGTGTACCATTAGCGGCATCCATCGGGGAGCCATGCCCGCCAGTCATGGTGTCCACATGCTCCGCCGGCAGGATGCTGCGCTGAGCCCCAGAATCGACCAGCAGCCGTCGGCCGGACAATGCGTCAGTGATGAACAACAGCTTGCAGTCACGGCCAGCGCCCATAGCTGCTAGTGAGCGCCGGCCCTGGCTTTTCCCTGGGCACCTAAACTGCAAGGCTGGCGACACTGCTTGGCCTTGGCCCCAAACCGGGAATGGTAATAACACCAACCGTCCTCACGCTGTCGGCGCGCTGTAACAGCTGCCGCAGTGTCCGGTTCGTCCACTGGAAGTGGAATTGGGGCAGACGTGTGGTGGGGGGGCAACAGCGCATGGACAAACTGCTGCCTGTTGGCGAGGAAAAGTCTGTCTGCCTCCGCAGCCAGCGCCCGGTAATCTCTGGAGGAAGGGAGCGGGGAACTGGCCAGTGTGGTGCGCACAGGTGCTGGGAACTGCCGCAGGAATAGGTGGGCGAAGAGGAATGATGGATCCGCCACGCCCAGCACAGCCAGCATCCTCTCCATTAATTCGGACGGCTTGCTATCGCCAAGGCCATTCAGGGACAGCAGGCGGTCTGCTTTCTCCAGCTCCGACAGTTCAAAAAGGTTCAACAGGAAAGTTTTAAGTGCATCGTACTTGCCGTCTGCCGGAGGAGCCTCTAATAGTGCCATAGCCCTGGCTGTCATCGAGGCATCCAAAGCTGCAACCACATGGAAATATTTCGTAACATCCTGTGTTATCCCTCTCAGTTGGAACTGAGCCTCGATGTGCTGAAACCACGGCCGTGGATTGTGCTGCCAAAAGTCCGGCAACTTGATGGTAGCAGCGTAGATCGCGCCGACATTAGCCGCGCCGCTAGCAACGGCAGGCGCCGCAGCGGGGTCACCAATTGTGGAGCGTAATAAGTGAGGAGACAGGAGACAGAGATGCGTCGAGTCAGTTTTACTCTCCACTTCAAAACTCAATCACTCCACTCAACAGCGAGGGATGTAAACTTCACCAAACCTGCGAACCCGGAACTACAAACCAGCCACCCCTTCCTTAAAGGTACAAACTCTGGGTGAATGTCTCTTTCCGCTCTCTTGTGGGTCACCACAGCTTCAGAATTGCGACTGGGATTATTTTGACTCTTCATGTCCCCCTGATGAGAGAGGTCAGGGGGACCTCGAAAGGGGGATGTATGCAGTCCTGTCCAGTCCTGGACAGTCCAAATGAACAGTACACAAGCTAGGAAGCATCAACCCTAACATCCTACACACCAACGCAAATGGCAGAGGCTCCTCTAAAAGCCAGTACCAAGCATCCACAGCCAGAACAAAACACAATTACAACATAGGCAATTATACTCATAATGATCAAAAACCCACAAATATGCAAATCACAATTCCATGATTTCGTTATTTTCACCACTTCCAGCAAATCCACACAAGCTTTACACCCTCTGAAAGGGCAGACTCTGCAGAAAACAAAGATGGCAGCCACGTTGCCGTACGATGAAATATCTGCGATCTACAGTCAAAACTGTAACAAAAAATCATAACCATATCATAAAGCATGTCTTACCTTTGCTGTCTTCTGGTCAAAAGTTATATTCCGATTGAAAAAGACAGTTCTAGCGTGTTCTCTCGTGTATTATGGTCCCTTTGAAATCAATGGCGGATCCCAGTGTTTTTCCATAAGCAATAACAGTCGACTCAGAGGGGGGAGGGACCTCACAAACAGAATACACTGGCTCTGGCCTTACTGCCTTCTGGATGGTGATTGGTGATGCTAAGCCAACCGTGGATGGTTTCAATCGATTCTATTGGCTCTAACGGTCACAAAGAGGTGTCATTTATGCAGATCGGCCAATGGGCTGCTGAGCTGTGACTCTTTGTCAGGCCACACAGAGCAGCTCCAAATGCATACTGTATGTACAGTGAGCGTGCCTAGGTGAATCTGCGCCAGATTATGAGCTCAAAATGACTCAAAAACAGTTGTATTTCATGAAATGAGTTACTATAATGATATATTAGTGAAATATAATTAGTTTATACTGCCTGGAACCTAAAACTGGTCAATGGCACATCTGGATCCAAATGCCATATTTGCTGGTTCTGCCTGGAAATCTGTGATAAAATGTGTGTTAAACTGCTTAGGTTCATTTTTTTAGCATCTACTTTTGCACAGTTACTTAGCAAATATTATTTTAATAATTCCTACAAAGTTTAGGCTTATTCCTTGATGATTCTAATGTGTTTTCACTATAAATGATGTGGGGTTTTTTTAGGCGGAGGTAGAAATTTCAATTTTCTACTGCTTTCCAGATGCATATTATCTGAGACGTCCCCTTTCGAGGGAACTCAACACTGTATCAATAATGACACTATGGGGAACGAAATACCCACTCCGCCATGCTGACAAATGGCCTGCCAGAGTGTGAAGCAATTAAGGCACAACTAGGACACAAGTGCTTGAGACCCCGGAGTGTCCGGGAAGTCCAAGCTATAAAATTTCACAAAGATACATGGGGAGGACCATCCCGCAGCCTCGCACAGGGATGTCCCTGTTCACCATGCCCTCAAAGATGCCATACTTCGTGTGAAGTGAGCATTAAGCAGGCAGAGGTGAAACAGCCCACAAACTTCATACGCATTGGAGATAGCCTCAACAATCCACCTGCTTACCTTCTGTTTGGTGGCTGGGCAGCCCTTCTTGGGGGCTCGAAGCATACCAGCAGTTGGTCAAATTTTCTCCACTGAGAAGTCTTCCAGATGTAAAGCTCAAGGGCCTTGACAGGGAAAAGAAACCTGAGCCTCTCTTGTTCCGCCAATGCTTGGGGAAGATGGAAAGCCTGAACCACCACCACATTAGTGGATACCTTAGGTACATAGCGACACTCTCCTTTTGGGCCTGCCTGTACAAGGAGGTGGACGTACAGGGATACATGCCTTATCCGCTCCCCTGTGGTGCTTGTCACGACGGAGGATAACCCGCTGGAAAGTGGGGCCCTGCTTCTGCGCCTCCTGAAACCTCTCGACGGCTGAGCTCACCGCATTGCTGAAGAGACCAGGAGGCAGAACAATTTGTCCCTCTCCTTGATATCCGACAGGTTAAGCCACAAATGCCTCTCCATAGCTGCCAAGGCGAGAAGACTGTGGAGAGACCGATTGCTAAGGCTATCAGACAAATCCGTAGCCCTGCGGAGCTCCTTAAGCTCCTCAGAGCCTATCCCTATCAAAATCCCCTAGCAGGTCAGCCTGATACGCTTGCAGGATGGCCATCGTATGCAGGCACGTTTGACCTGCTGCCATGAATGCCTTGCTCACCAAGGAAGATGTATACAGCTGGATGAATAAGGCTTCTTCCAAGAACGGCAGCCCCCGACGCGGAGGCTGTGCTGCAGATTGCAAGAAGCACTCACCCAATATGCTGTGCCGCTGCGCTTCCTTCTTCTCCACCGGTCAGGCGATATCTAGCCTGGCCACAGCGCAAGTCACAACCTCCAACAACTCCTCGTAATGCAGTGAGTGGGCTGGTGAACTAACCACATCACCGCCCTCTATACTGACAATATCCACCTCCTCGAAGTTGGATAAACTCGGGACTGAGGCCATCTGACCTTCTTCCCCTAGATCCATCTGCGATCCCCACGAGTGCAGTTGCCGGGTTGCCTCAGCAGCCGCGTAGCGCGCAGAGCTGGCTGCTCTCATCTGACAGGAAGGTGCTCGCAATCTTTGCAATCAGCCCCCTGGGGGGCTGAACAAGAATGCTACCTTCCCAGACAGCTAAAACATAGATTGTGTGTATCCCTTGTTATAAAGCAAGGGCAGGGAGAAACACACTGTTTAAATTGGTTTTCACTCGCCACATGGACTAAATGTTTATGCTCGAACAAACAAACACATAGCAGCTGCTGAAGAGCAGAAAGTTGATGACAACAGTGAACCCGGCTCCCTATATAGCTTCCGTTTCCACTGGCATTTGTTGACCTTTGGACCAATCAAGATTTGACTAAGTTGCTATTTCGGCGGAGGACCGGCTGTGTGCGTTGCGGCAGGGCGGGCGCCCGCTGGAGTAGTATGTGGAGGAGTTTGCTGAGCTTGTTCCTTCGTTGAGCTGGCCTGATGCCTGCCTAAATGCATTTTTTCTGATGGGTCTGGACGTGGACATGATTCGGTACCGTGAACCAGCCTGTTCCTTTTCCCTGGTAGACTCCATAAATTTCTTGTTCCTTAATGGTTCCAATGATTAGATTGAAGAAGTTCCAGACAGAACGTGTCATCCACGTCCAGTCCCCTCAAACTCATGCGGCCTGGCCAGTTCAACCACAGCCAGCCTCCTTCACGGATCCCTACAGCGGGTCTCCCCACTCTGTCCCGCCTGCACCCACGCCTAAAGGGGTTGCTGAGGCGCTAGGGTGAATGGGTCCAAGGATCTCCGCCAAGCCGGAGCAAACAGAAATGGAGGAGGGCTCGCTCCTGGTCCAGTACCGGATTCCGCTCCGGACCTCGCTCCTGCTCTAGATCCGGATGCCGCTCCTGATCCCCACAAGCCGTTCCTACCACCCCGGAATCTCCCAAAAGTAATGAGGTTTCCAGGGCGCCCACCTCCCCTCCCCGGTTGTCTTGTCTATGGCGCGAGGTCGCACCTACCGGGGGGTACTTTTACAATTCACGCCCTTCCCTTGCCCTTTCTCCTCCCAGTCCCACACCTGTAGTCACTTCACAATCAGCACTCCTGCTCTTCCCTAATTCCCTGCACCTGGTCCTCGTCATCTGCGCTCCCTTTATATTGAGTCACCTCCCTTGACTCCCTGTCCATTCTTAGTTCAGGTTAGCTTATGTTGGTAGTGTGTTCTGTTCCTGTCTCCAGTCTGTTAAACACATCTTTGTTACCATCCTCATTCGACTCCTCTCTGCACCGCACCAATGCTGACAGTCATCATAGCATGCACTCAATTAACTCAAGACATGACTTAATTCAGTATAATCTGAAATACCATGGATAAGCGCAATAGGCATTACCTCATGCCACAGTATCACAGTGGCAGACTCACGTACAGCAGTCAGGTTATAAGGTATAGCTATCGGCTCCACAGTGGCTAAGCTGGATAGAAGTAACTGGCGTAGCCAGTACAAACAGTAACTTCCAACACAAAAGAAAAACACGCAGAGAATCGTCAGAAAATCAAATGCTGTGGGAGACGTAATAGGCGTCACTTCATCTGGCAGTCTTATTACTAGACTCAAGTCTGATGGAATGCAGCTATTAGCTTCACAGGGACATGGTTAACTCAGTTAGCCAAATGGACTTTTAACACAAATGAAAACGGCACAAGGACTGCACAGTGGCCAATAATTCCCAAAATAAGTAAAGTACAATTCACAACAATCAAGCTTAGAAAACACAGTTATAAAAAAACTATCTCTGCCCAGACACAATAGCCTCTTACTTGGAGATCGCTCTTGTCCAAGCAATCGAGAATCAGTCCATTTTAATCAGGAGTTTTCTCTCAGGGTTGGTGTTGACCAAGCCGAGTCTGCGGCTATCAGCGGGTATATCTCAGCTCCACTTCACACCTCGGTGTGGAACATGTTTAGTAGAAAAAAAAATCCAACACATCATAAACATAACTTAATGACCCATCATATCCATGTAGCCTGTCGCTTACAGACAACTCAAATGCTCACTGCCACCTCGGTGTGAAAACCCTTTGTCTCTCAGTCAGACCTGGAGTTAAGGCTGAACCTTGACAACAGGCCTCAGTCTTTTGTTCAATTCAATTTTATTTATACAGTCCAATATCACAAATCACAATTTTGCCTCAAAGGACTTTACAATCTGTAACATATGATACCCTCTGTCCTTAGACCCTCGATTTGACTAAGGAAAAACTACCCAAAAAAATCCCTTATAACAGGGAAAAAAAAAAGATAGAAACCTCAGGAAGAGCAACATAGGAGGGATCCTTCTTCCAGGCGAGACAGACATGTAATAGATGTCATATGTACAGAATAGATTCATAACTGGAAATCATAGTACATACAAATATGATTACAATGATGAAATTTTTGTATAGAAAATGTTGATGAAGATTGTAGTATGTAAAACATAAGGGAGGATGTGATGGTCAATGGTGTCGAATGCAGCACTAAGATCTAACAAGACAAGTACAGAGACAAGTCCATTTTCTGATGCAATTAAAAGGTCATTTGTAATCTTCACCAGTTTTGTCTCTGTGCTATCATGCAGTCTAAATCCTGACTGAAAATCCTCAAATATACTATTGTTATTTAGAAAGCCAAATAACTGATTAGCAACAGTTGTTTCAAGGATCAGAGATAAAGGGAAGGTTTATATAGGTCTATAGTTGGCTAAAACCCCAGGATTAAGAGTGGGCTTTTTAAGCAGAGGTTTAATTACAGCTACTTTTAGATAGATTGATCATATCTAGTAAAGAAGTGCTAACTAGGGGTAAAACATCTTTAAGCAGCCTAGTTGGAATGAGGTCTAAGAGACAGGTTGATGGCTTAGATGAAGAAATTGTCGATGTTAATTGAATAAGGTTGACAGGAGAGAAGCAGTCAAAGTACACATCAGGTTTCACAGCTCCCTCCAAAGCCTCTATGCTACAAGATAGATGGCACCAGCTGAGGGTAGGATGTGAAAAAAAATTTTCTCTAATAGTTAAAATGTTATCATTAAAGAAGGTCATAAAGTTCTTACTACTGAGGTCAAAGGAATAAATGGTTAATTGGAGCTGTAGCTCTCTGTCAGCCTGGCCACAGTGCTGAAAAGGAACGTGGGGTTGTTGTAGGTTGCTCTGGCATTATGGAAGGCCTTCCATATATATTTTAAGACTATCTTGCCAGGCTAACCGAGATTCTCCCAGATTGTTGGAACGCTATTTCCTTTCAAGGTATCGTGATTTAATTTGCAGGTTTCGGAATTATACCATGGAGCTAACCTTCTTTGTTTAATTTTCTTCTTTTTTAATGGGGCAACAGAGTCAAGTGTTGATGGCAGTGAACCTGCAGCACTATCAACAAGATGATCGATTTGGGACTGACTGAAATTAGCATAAGAGTCCTCTGTTATATTGAGACATAGCATTAAGTTAAATTCAGATGGAATCACTTCCTTAAATTAAGCTACAGCACTATCAGATTGACATCTAGTGTAGTAGTTTTTGCCTAGTGGTGTGTAGTCCAGTAATAGGACTTCAAAGGTTATTAAATAATGATCCGTATAATAAAGGATTCTGTAGAAAGACTGTTTTGGGGGCGGCTGAAGCTTGGTGGCAGAGCAGGTCGTCTACCAATCAGAAGGTCGGCGGTTTGATCCCAGCTTCCCCCATCCATGTGTTGAAGTATCCTTGAGCAAGTTACTGAACCCCAAGTTGCTCCCGAAGCTGTGCCTTCGGTGTGTAAGAGATTAGTTTAATTTTTCCTGATGGGGAGTGTATGAATGTGTGTATGGGTAAATGTGATAAGTAGTGTGAATGCGCTTTGAGTAGTCGGACAAATAGAAATACGCTATACAAGTACAGTCCATTTACATTTATATTAAATGTTCAGTTTCAATGCCATATATCAGAACAAGGTCGACGGTGTGGTTAAAACAGTGAGTGGGTTTATGTACACACTGACAGAAGCCAATCAAGTCTAATAATGAGATAAACGCAGTACTAAGACATCATTTTCAACTTTCACATGAATATTAAAATCACCTACAATAATTGCTTTATCTGTTTTATGGACTAAACTTGATAGAAATTCTGAGAATTCAGATAAAAACTCAGAGTAAGGACCAGGAGCACGGTACACTATAACAAATAGAATATGCTGGGTTGGGTGTGAAAGACTTAGAACAAGGCTTTCAAATGCTAATTTAGTTTAGGTTTAGGGTTGATTTATAGTCCTGAGTCAAAATTGGCTGCAACTCCACCTCCTCAGCTGGGTCCTCAAGGAATGTGAGTAATATAATGACTGGGGGGAGTGGATTCATTTAGGCTAACATATTCTTCATGACCGAGCCAGACTTCAGTAAGACAAAATAAGTCAATATGATATTCTCATATTATATCGTTTACCAGTACAGCTTTGGCTTAAGATCTGATGTTTAGGAGTCCACATTTAAATCTCCTATTTTAGGGTGCAATTTATGGTGTATAATATTTATGTATAACTCCTCTTCTGTTAACTTTTGATTTTATTAATTTAAGGCAGAAAACATCATTATGGGGTTATGGGTGGGTAACTGCTCTGGAAGCGCAGAGAAGCAACTCTGCCTCCTGGTCTCAACTATGGGTCATGGTTTAGGTCCACTAATAAACTCGGCCAGATTTCTAGACTACCATGTTTCCCCCTAGACGGACGGCTCCCAGATATCCCTGACAAAACAAGTTCAACAAAAGTTAAGGGATGGCTCCCAGATGTCTCTTCAAAAAACAAGTCCGAAACCAAAATTCAAGGGATGGTTCCCAGATGAAAGTTCAAGTCAAGCTGGGTTTATGTAGAGAGTCTCGAGTAAGGCCAAGTGGAAGACCTCAGGGCACAGGGAACTTCAGGCAGACGACCAGGGGGCAGGATAGAAACGGGGCAGAAAACCTCAAGTGGATGGTCTGAGGGCTGAGCAGGAGAACAGGGCAGGTCTGGAGGGCAACCAGAAGGAAGGATTGAAAGTGCAGAGCAGATCCAGAGGATGACCTGGAGGCAGGACCGAAGGGAAGAGCAGGTCATGACCAGACATGTGGAGCAACTCCAGAGAGTGGCGAAGACAGAAGACCTAGGAAGGCCAGACAGGATGCCAGCAGCGATGACAGAAGCCTTCTGGAGGCCTGCGTTGAAGACGAGACCCCTCAAGAGGCCAAAGGCAAAACCCCCAGGAGGCCGGCGGAGAAAGCAGAACTCCTCAGGCTCCTGCAGCACAGAGAGCTCAGCAAGCTGCTATAGCCCAGCAGGTTCACGAGGCTGCTGCAGCTCAGGAGCTTCAGGGGGTTGCCGCAGCTTAATGCGTTCAGGAGTGTGCTGCGGCACAGAAAGTTCATAAGGTCGCAGCAATCCAGCAGCTGCGGGACATGGCTGCTGCTATCCATCAGTGGCAGGACTGTGTGCTGCAGCTCCGTGAAATCAGCTGATTGCTGAACACAGGTGGTTCAGAAGGCTGTTGTGGCTCAAAAGAGAGTTCAGAAGCCCGTTGCAGCCCCACAGAGAGTTCAGAAGGCCATTGCGGCCCAGCGTCAGGCTATTTAGGAGAGGACATCAATTTTCTGTGGAATACTTAAAATGTTGGCAATTAGGATCAAGTTCAGGTAACATGGCAAATAAATATACATTTCCTGTCTCACTATCTATCCAAAGAGGCTAAACGTTTTGTTAATACAGATAATGTTAACATCATATTTATTTCTTTACATAAAGAACAGTTACGCATTGGGAGAGGGGGGAGTAGGTGGTAATTTACTAGGCTGGTTTAGAGTGTTTGTACTGATGAGACTTAAATCCCCATAAATCGCGAGATTGTCCATCTACCATTAGTGGCCTAGGTCTGGCAAAGGTCGTGGACAAAGGAGGCTGCTTGGAATGTTAATCAGTCTCTGGACAGGCATGGATTATGACCTAGAATTCTCAGAAAAACCTAATTCTTTCATTAATAGAAGGTCCAAACTGTTCATCCAGTTCGGTTGATCACTACACTTTACAAAGAAAGGACTGATTTCAGGTATGTTGTATTGGTGTCACGGTGTCAAGCAGGGTACTCAGGTACCACATCAGGAATAGGACCAAAATGCAAACTACAAAGAAGAAAATGTGCAGTTCAAATGTTTTAATGAACAAAGTCATTATACAAAAAGGCTTACGGGATAGTCAGGCAGGCACAGGACAAAACCAGATAAACAGTCAAAAGGCATACAAATTCAAAGGGGGGCAGGCAGGAAATCCAAAAATGAAATATAAATCCAAAAACACTGAGAAACTCTGGAAAAGGGTTGGAGAAAGACAAACTGGCACAAAGGAACACACCAACTAAATACACAAGTGAGGGGATGATAATTAGACAAAGGTGAAACTAATAAGGGCAGATTATCAAAATTGGCAAAACACAAAAAGACAAGAAGTAAAGTACCCCAAGACACAGGAAGGAAAGACTTTATGAAAATATAAACAGGAAATAACTAAACTAAAACCCCAAATTATAAGAATTTGATTGCATTAGACTGTACCCAATACCCAATAAACTGGTAACTCAGTGTATACAATGCATATGAGTAAACATTTTTCTGTAGATGATGGAAGGGTTTCTTTCTTTCTTTCTACAGTTCCTTTCTAACCCTGCGGTGACGTTCGGGACAGCTATAGCAGCATTCTATCTTCCTGTCATTATTATGACAGTCCTGTACATCCACATCTCCCTGGCCTCCAGGAGCAGGGTCTCCAAACACAAACCAGAGAAGAAAGAGAAGAAGGGAATAAAGTAAGCATCACAGCAATCAACTAATGGCGTTTACACATGTTACAAATAACTTAATGAAACAAAAGACAAAAACACAAAAGACAAGATGACATAGAATTAAATTAAACTTGCAATAAACTAAACCTTTTTCAATTTGTTATTGCATAAAATCAATATCGGAAGCAAAAGCGCAAAAAACAGTTATGGCTTATATTTTTCATAAAATCTTTCGTCTTTGTCTTTAACATAACAGTTTCTCTTGGGTGACATAATCCTTAAATAAAATCCTATCTTATGTCTCTTAACTAGAAGCCTCCAAAAAATGTTTAAAACAATATTCCATCCAAAGATCTGTCTACCAAATTAGGTTTTCTCCACTGTGAAAATACACTGTGTACACTGTGTTTCAGTGTTTACGGTATGTTGAGCACTTTATTTTGGTATGTGCACCTGATTAGTGCAGAGTTCTTTGGTATTCTCTGGATTCGGATTCAACCATCACTCGCTTAGTAAATGTTAATAATGAACAGGTTTCAATGAAAAGGTTATGTCTGCACACTCCATGCTGCAAAAGTTGAATGACAATGTTTCCATCCTACTTGGATCTTCATCAGGTCAGAATGTTTGAAAAATGGAAACCATACCCATATTTATACATCATGCACATGAATAGGCTGACAAGCTCTATGATGGCAGATGTGGTTAATTATCCAAACCGCCCAGGGTGATAAACATCCGACAACAATTAACAGTTTAATGAAGCCATACTTAAAAATAGAAAGCATTTCAAGATATATGCTTAATATCTTATATAAAGTAAAATTGTGATTTGTGATATTGGTCTATATAAATAAAAATGACTTGACTAAATAAACATTATATCAGATTCATCATCCCATATATAAGAATCTACATCACCTACATTCAAAAGTATATTATATGAAGTTAGAGGAAAATGAGAAGAAATCTTAAATTCATGTATAGAAACTGGGTCTTCATAAAAGGCTAGATCAAATCACAATAATGAAAAAGACACACCTGTTGTATTTATAACATGTTTTCATTTTTACAAAAATGTGTCATGGTCTAAAAAATATTCATATATATATAGGAAGAGCCATTATTATACTAACATCTTTTTGTTTTTTACTTTAGAGAAAATGTTTGAGCTCATACTCGATTCAGAACTCAGAAAATATAAAAACTTTGGAGTAAGACAGTATTTAAATCACCTAATCTTCTCTGAAATCTAACGTGCTCAATGCCAATGTATCTGAGAGAGACCACTGGATGATTTGCCTCTCTGAAATGCAATACCAGGTTACAGAGGTCCTGGGCACGAATTAAGCTCCTGTACACTGCTATCCTGGTTTGTATTAATGTTATTGTTTTTATCGGGTGTGTGTGTGTAGTACACTTATATGCGAAATCTGGGAGTGCATGAACCACACCGATAATTCTCTGGTGGAGGATCAAGTAAAGTAATGTTTTTAGCAGGGATGCGATCAGATTTCACCAGCATTTGACTCAGGTTAGGGGGATGTTGTGATGTTGATGTTAATATACTTACTGTACTGGATCAGCACTCAAAAGAACCTTTTCAAAATTTTGATAGTAAATGGGATCTGACAACTGTCTTTCAACTACTTTGATCTAATCTGTATGTTTGAGTATGTACATTGAACCACCTTTATCAGAAGGTTTTATAACAATACTGGTGTCATTCTTCAGTTATGTCAAAGCTTCACATTCCTTTTTAGATAAATTGTTGTACACCTTATACTCTTCTCTTATTCAGAATACCCATGACATCGTTTTCCACAAGTCTACAGTAGGTATCAATGGAAGCATTGCTAAATTTTAAGGGGTAAAAGGGGGGTTTAGCCCGAAATGGGAGTGGAAACCCTGTTAACTACACCTGCCATCATAGCGCGTGTCAGCCTATTGGTGTGCATGATGTATAGATATGGGTGTGGTTCCATTTTTCAAACATTCTGACCTGAAATGTTATCATTATTAAACTTTTGTGGCATGGAGCAAGTCTGCAGACATTACCTTTTTTCATTGACACTGTTTTCTGATAGCCTTCTGATAGTGATGTGCATATAATTACTCTCCTTCAACAAGAGGGTCAATAAATCACAAACTGGCACCAGATGCATGTCACCCAGACAATTAACATTAATTAATCATATATAAAATGTGCTTCACAATGAATTATCATATGTGCACAATTAGTGATTTATATCCATTTGTGGATTTCATAATGTATAGATCTGATGCTTTGCGAAAAAAGAATGGCCTTTCTAATGTTTTTTTTCCAGAATTCCCAGCTTGATGAACAGTCACCTGTTAAAGCAGAACAATAACAATGAGACAAGTCCTCAGGCTAGTCCGCGCTCTACCCCCAAACTCAGTCTGGACTCAACTACCACTGCTTTGGAGGCTGTGAAGAATGGCAGAGTGGAGGAACCAACGCCAGTTCAGCAACAGCCTCCAGCACAGCCCAGTCCAGGACTCACACAGGTACTCATACACCATTAACATCACTGCTTACGTATGCCAGACTTGTGAGTATGAGAGCTTCATGGCTTCAGTGACCACTGGAAGCATTTACTGTGTGGTAGCTGTAACTAATCTGAACCTTCATAGTTCCTTAGTAGTATTGCTCCATTGTGCAAATCAATTAGTATATCCATCTATTTATGTATCTAGGAGGAAAAAGAGAGCTCCAACGATTCGTCCACAGCTTTTATTCCCCCTACAGAACCAAAGGACAACACCATCAACAAGGGGATACCTGAGGTTCGTGTTCAAAAGTTGTTATCATTCCATGCTTTATTTTAACATCTTCTTAGAAGTATATCATCTTTGGGGTTTAAAACATTCATAATGTCATCAAAAATAACACAGACATGACAGATGACTACTTCGACAACAAAGCCAGTGCTGGAGTTTACCATGATTAAAGGGGCACCAAGCTGTGTAGGCTCAATCAATTAGATTAGGCTATCAAGATTATCAAATATAATCATAAATAATAACTTCAATTAATAAATACCTCGGGGCACCATCCTTCAGAAAGAAAGGAAAATGATAATAAAATACACTATGCTATCAAATTAGAACTCAGATTAATAACTATAACAATACAAACACAATAGAAAGATTAATGTTATATATACTACCTACAAACAAAAGGGACGTGTGTTTGTTTGTGTGTACGTGTGTGTCCATGATGGCTGCCTGGACGTAAGATGGCGTGAAACAAACAACATACACAACGTGTGTGTTTCTTTTATTATAGCCCCGTATGTCTCGCTTGCGCGAGGGTACGTGATCAAGAAACGTGAGCTGGAGCTTTAACGTTCCTCTCCGCCTATGTGAGGTTGTGTTTAAGGCAAACTGAAGTATATGCATGTTTAGGGCAAATTGAAGTATTTGTGCAAGATCTGTAAGCTAACAGTGCCAGGTCAAAAGGAGTAGGTTATCATGCAAGACCCAGTGTATGTGTGAACATCTCTAACATCAACTTAGCCTGTGGCTACCAATTAACCTAACAGATAAAACATCACAACAATTAACCTCACAAAAACATCAGTAATGTCATACGTACAAAAGTTAACTAAACGGTCTTCTGCTTAGCCAAGTACACTGTTAAACTATGCTTAACCCAGTGGTTGCGTTAGCAGTCCCTGGGGAAGAAGAGAGGTTGCTTTGTGATGTTGCTGCTCTAGTAGCTTGCGTCCGTCCATCGTGAACGGGCTAGGCGGCAGGAGAAGTGTGGTTCTGTTGTGGAAAACATCTGTTGCAGTGCAGTGTCCGTGTGCTGGTGATAAATAGTTTTTTTCTCCACCTTACATTTTTCTTGGCCCAAACTTCCTGTATTGCTTCTTAAAATTACCTGGCAGACAGTGTGTAATAGCCATTGGAGCTAAACTTTGTTGCAGGAATCTAATGTAGTGTCTCGCATCGCTGCTGTGAGAGTGAGAGTTTGGGTTCTGAAGCAAGGTAGGCACAGGTTGTTAGTTATTTATCTTGTTTTCTTAGGTTAAATAAGTCACTTTCTTCAAACAGTGGGTTATCTCTTGTGAAATGTGTTAAATATTCAAGGCATTTTTTAGTCATTATACAATAGAATTCGCATGAGAGTGCCTAGTGGCCAGGTCTTATCCCATGGGGCCCAGCCGGGCTCAGCCCAAAGGAGCGACGTGGGGCCGATCTCCTGTGGGCCCACCACCTGCAGGAAGAACCGTAAAGTAGAGCTGTAATCGGGCCTTAAAGTTAAGACCGGGCCCGACAGAATTCGGATTGACCGCAACAAATACATTTTTACTGACAGCTTTTCAAAAGCCTGAACCCATTTACAGCCTTATTACAACATTTACAACATTATTCAAATGTGCGCATGCGTTCTTCTTCTTCTTTAATTTTACTGATGGGCTACAAACCAACTTTAAAGGTGTATGCCGCCACCTACTGTATCAGAGTGTGTAACATAATGACTTTTTAACACAGAAAAAACAAAGAGAAATTGGGGGTGAAGGAGCCTGAGCTTGTGTGGGAGGTTGAGAGATACCGACTAGAGATAGTGGGGCTCACCTCCACGCACAGCTTGGGCTTTGGAACCCAAATCCTTGAGAGGAGCTGGAATGTCTACTACTAGCAGAGTTGATGCTTGGAGGGTAGCAACATGCTAAGGCTAAAGTTGAAACATTATTGTTAAAAATAAATGTTATGTACGTACCGTTACTCTCGCTCATAATCTCCATCTGTACAAACTACGACGAACATAAATAGCAACGTTTTGAATGTGTTTGTGTTTAGCGCTGCCGCGCTAGCGTTACTGGGAAAGATGTGACGTATACAGTCACATGAGTCCTGGCTCTGCGCTGGGTCCGTAGTCAGTGGAAACACAAATGGGTCCTTAGAAGGCTCGTCATTCGAACCAACTCCGAACTGGCTCTAGCACTAGCTCTGAACCAGCACCTGGTTCATTTTGGTGGAAAAGGGGTAAGTAACACCTGGAGGGGTGTGACTGGGAGGAACGCCCCCCCCCCCCCCCCCCCCCCCCCCCCCCC
>CM022483.1:15127399-15181915 GCA_011952105.1 Coreoperca whiteheadi
CACAGTATGTCCACCTTCCTTCTCCGCATCATGTCAATCAACTCTCTAGCCTTCCCTGTCATAGTCCCATGTGTTTTACGTCGGATGCCCTTCCTGACACAACCCTCTGCATTTATCCAGACTTGGGACTGGCACATGAAGACACTGGCTTGTGCCCCCCTGCGGTTGCATTTACTAATAATTAGTAATGCTTTACTTAATTATAATTATTAACTAAAGTTTAATTATCTATAAATTTCCCATTTATTAATGATTGTGATTATAAAATGTTGCTAACACAATAATTTACAGTGACCTTGATAAAACTATTGACAGTGTGTGACTTCAGATATATATATATATTTCATGGCGGCTGTGGCTTTGTGGAAGAGTGGGTCGTCCACCAATCGGAAGGTCAGCGGTTTGATCCCGGCTTCCCCCAGCCCAAGTGTCGAAGTGTCGTTGAGCAAGATGCTGAACCCCATATTTCTCCCCAGGCTGTGTCTTCGGAGTGTGAATGTATGTGTGAATGGTTAGTTAGTTCGTTTGTACTGATGGGCAGTTAGCTCGTGCCTTCAGTGTATGAATGGGGTGAAAGTGATATGTAGTGTGAAAGCACTTTGAGTAGTCAATTCAATTCAATTCAATTTTATTTATATAGCCCAATATCACAAATCATATTTGCCTCAAAGTATCCTTGAGCAAGATACTGAACCCTGAACTGCTCCCGAAGCTGCGCCTTCGCTGTGTGAGTGAGTGTGACTGGTTAGTTTAATTTGTACTGATGGGCAGTTAGCTCCTGCCATCAGTGTGTGAATGGGGTGAATGTGATGTAGTGTAAAAGCGCTTTGAGTAGTCAGAAAGACTAGAAAGGCGCTATACAAGTACAGTCCATTTACCATTTAAAATTTAGCTGGCAGACGTAGTGTAACAGCCGTTGGTTAACTTTGTGCTGGAATCTTACGCAGGCGCTGCAGTAAGAGAGTTTGGGTTCTGAAGGAAGGCAGGCAGACTTCGGTGTTGTAGCCTTGACCTGGTTCTCCGTGGGTAGGTCTGCTGTGCAAATTTATAGAGAATCACAATGATCCTAGCAAGAAAATCAGACTCAATTGCGTTTTCTTATACTTCATTATTCTATTATCCATCTTGACATTGTATTCATGTTAGCTGATTTCTGCTTCAGAGGGGGTTACTTACAATCATTAGCAAGTGATAGAAGATATAATTCCTAAGATTGTGGCGCATACAGATGCGGCGGCGAGTAGCTCCCTCATTTGTTCCGGCATTCTAGTCAATTTATGCAGTAATTTTGTTGCCAAAATGTGGAGTTGGGAGGACAGGGGGAATTGAAAAATTGGACTCTCAGGATTCTCTGGAGGGTCAAATATGAGCAGATGTGATTGAATTTGTTCACATATATTGTTAACAGATGCTTTAGGTGATTTTCTTTTTTTAGTACTCGCTCAAGGGGGCAAAATTGGGTTAAAAAGTGGGGGAGACAATAAAGCCAGGGGTCTGGGGGTCCTCCTCCAGAAGAAATTATTTGAATACCATATTCTGCATTTCTACATGCTTTTATCATATTCTCAGCTACATAGAAGCAACGCAATTTGTAAGATGGCTATCATGCTTAGTAGAAAAAGCTGTCTTCCTCTCTGCATACATAACCCTACTGAACAGCACATGCTGTGGTATTCAATTAGGGATATACAATATACTTTCAAGAATAGGACTGGTAGAACTATGGCACGTTATTTGTGGCACTATCAACAGATTCTATTTGGAACTTCAATCACAACATTTAAGAAATGTATTAAAACATGGTAAATTGTACTTGTATAGCGCCTTTATAGTCTTCTGACTGCATCAGACAATGGACTTGTCTCTGTACTTGTCTTGTTAGATCTTAGTGCTGCATTCGATACCATTGAGCATCACATTCTATTACAGAGACTGGAACATTTAATTGGAATTAAAGCAACCGGGTTAAGCTGGTTTAAATCACATCTATCAGACCGATCTCAGTTTGTATATGTTAACGATGAATCATCCAAGCACACCAAAGTTAGTCACGGAGTTCCGCAAGGTTCTGTGCTGGGACCACTTCTATTTACTTTATATATGCTTCCTTTGGGCAGGAAGAATGTTGTTTAGTTTTCAGGGAGGAGCTGAGACAGACTCTGGGTGGTCAGGAAGTGCTCCCAGATGACTGGACCACTACAGCTAATGTGATCAGGGAGACAGGTTGGAGGGTACTCGGTGTGTCATCTGGAAAGAGGAAAGTGGACAAGGAGACTTGGTGGTGGAACCAGGAAGTTCAGGAGTGTATACAGAGAAAGAGGGTAGCAAAGAAGAAGTGGGACACTGAGAGGACTGAAGAGAGTAGACAGGAGTACAGGGAGATGCAGCGTAAGGTGAAGGTAGAGGTGGCAAAGGCCAAACAAAGAGCATATGAGGACTTGTATGCTAGGTTGGACACTAAAGAGGGAGAGGTGGATTTGTACAGGTTGGCCAGACAAAGAGATAGAGATGGGAAGGATGTGTAGCAGGTTAGGGTGATTAAAGATAAGGATGGAAATGTATTGACAGGTGCCAGGAGTGTGATGGGAAGATGGAAGGAGTACTTTGAAGAGTTGATGAATGAGGAAAATGAAAGGGAACGAAGAGTAGAAGAGGTGACTGGTGTGGAGCAGGAAGTAGCAAAGATTAGCAAGAGTGAAGTGAGGAGGATGTTGAAGAGGATGAAGAGTGGAAAGGCAGTTGGTCCTGATGACATACCTGTGGAGGTATGGAAGTGTCTAGGAGAGGTGGCAGTAGAGTTTCTGACTAGTTTGTTTAACAAGATCTTGGAGAGTGAGAGGATGCCCGAGGAATGGAGGAGAAGTGTACTGGTGCCAATTTTTAAGAACAAGGGAGATGTGCAGAGCTGTGGCAACTACAGAGGAATAAAGCTGATGAGCCATACAATGAAGTTGTGGGAAAGAGTAGTGGAAGCTAGGCTAAGGGCAGAGGTGAGCATTTGTGAGCAGCAATATGGTTTCATGCCTAGAAAGAGTACAACAGATGCAGTGTTTGCTTTGAGGATGCTGATGGAGAAGTACAGAGAAGGTCATAAGGAGTTGCATTGTGTCTTTGTAGATTTAGAGAAAGCGTATGACAGGGTGCCGAGAGAGGAGCTGTGGTATTGCATGAGGAAGTCTGGAGTGGCAGAGAAGTATGTTAGAATGGTGCAGGACATGTATGAGAGCTGTAAGACCGTGGTGAGGTGTGCTGTAGGTGTGACAGAGGAGTTCAAGGTGGAGGTGGGTCTGCATCAAGGATCGGCTCTGAGCCCCTTCTTGTTTGCTCTGGTGATGGACAGGTTGACGGATGAGGTTAGACAGGAATCTCCATGGACTATGGTGTTTGCGGATGACATTGTGATTTGTAGTGAGAGCAGGGAGCAGGTGGAGGAGAATCTAGAGAGATGGAGGTCTGCTCTGGAAAACAGAGGAATGAAGCTTAGCCGCAGTAAGACAGAATACATGTGTGTCAATGAGAGAGACCCAGGTGGAACGGTGAGGTTACAGGGAGCAGAGGTGAAGAAGGTGCAGGACTTTAAGTACTTAGGGTCAACGGTTCAGAGCAATGGAGACTGTGGAAAAGAGGTGAAGAGGCGAGTGCAAGCAGGTTGGAACGGGTGGAGAAAAGTGTCAGGTGTGTTGTGTGATAAAAGAGTATCAGCAAGAATGAAAGGAAAGGTGTTCAAGACGGTGGTGAGACCAGCGATGCTGTACAGCTTAGAGACAGTGGCACTGAAGAAAAGACAAGAGGCAGAGCTGGAGGTGGCAGAGCTTAAGATGTTGAGGTTCTCTTTGGGAGTGACGAGGATGGACAGGATCAGGAACGAGTACATCAGAGGGACAGCTCATGTTAGATGTTTCGGAGATAAAGCCAGAGAGGCCAGATTGAGGTGGTTTGGACACGTTCAGAGGAGAGACTGTGAATATATTGGTAGAAGGATGCTGAGGTTGGAGCTGCCAGGCAGGAGGTCTAGAGGAAGACCAAAGAGGAGATTTATGGATGTAGTGAGAGAGGACATGAAGTTAATTGGTGTGAGTGAAGAGGATTCAGAGGACAGGGTTAGATGGAGGCGCATGATTCGCTGTGGCGACCCCTGAAAGGGAACAGCCGAAAGGAAAAGAAGAAGACTCCATAAAGTTTCATTGTTATGCAGATGATACCCAATTATATTTATTGATTAAGACGGATGAAACTGATCAGTTAGTTAAACTTCAATCAAGCCTTAAGGACATAAAAACCTGGATGACCAGAAATTTTCTGATGTTCAACTGACAAAACTGAAGTTATTGTACTTGGCCCTGAACGCCTCCGAGACTCACTGTCGGCAGATATAATTGCTCTAGAGGGCACTGCCCTGGCCTCCAGCACCTCTGTGAAGAACCTCGGAGTTATCTTTGATCTGGATCTATCCTTCAACTCCCACATGAAGCAAACTTTAAGGACTGCTTTTTTTCACCTACATAACATTGCAAAAATCAGGCACTTCCTGTCTCGAAATGTTGCCGAAAAATTAATCCTTGCATTTGTTAATTCAAAGATTGTAAGTAACCCCCTCTGAAGCAGAAATCAGCTAACATGAATACAATGTCAAGATGGATGATAATAGAATAATGAAGTATAAGAAAATGCAATTGAGTCTGATTTTCTTGCTAGGATCATTGTGATTCTCTATAAATTTGCACAGCAGACCTACCCACGGAGAACCAGGTCAAGGCTACAACACCGAAGCCTGCCTGCCTTCCTTCAGAACCCAAACTCTCAATCTTACTGCAGCGCCTGTGTAAGATTCCAGCACAAAGTTAGTCAACAGCTGTTACACTACGTCTGCCAGCTAAATTTTAAGAAGCAAAGGAGCAAGTTAGCACCAAGCTAAGGAGGAGAACCAACGACAGATGAGCAACCAGCTTCCTCGATCTTTACAAGTGACATTGCACAGCAACAGACGCTTCCACAAGAGAACCAGCACTTTTCCCCATTTGGCCCTTACACGACCGACAGACATTAGTTAAGGGAGCAGCAATGTCCCAAAACATAACCTCTCTCCCCACGGACTGGCAATGCAACCGCTGGGCTTAGCATAGCTTAACAGGGTACTTAGTAGGGTGGCCAGACATCCGGATTTTGGCAGGACAGTCCATATTTTCAGACCCCTGTCCAGCATCTGGTGCAGCCTCAAGCACTAATTTATCCTCCTTTTTGGAGGACGAATTAGAAATGTAGAATCTCTATTGGGATGCAGCAGCATAGCGTCTAATGCCGTAAGATCTCCGGTCAAAGAAATGATTGGCTGAAAGCGGTGTCAAATAAATATCCGATATATCATTGGTTAAAAATGTAAACAAGCTTCCACTTGCTGGCTACAGGCCACGTCATATCATCACGTCAACATGCCGAAACGTCAAACCTGCCAGATTATTTTATTTATTTATTTTATTTCCAGAAGTCCAGAAATGTTATGTTTTCAGGCACTGTGCACTTTGTAAGACTTTTTTGAAACAGACATCACAATGTCTTGAATAAATACAAATACTGTGAACAAAAATTTTTTTGCCTCTTCTGTTACACTGAGGTCTTCATCAAATTGTCTGGGAATGAATAGAGTAGGCTATTTCAGAATCACTGTATCATGATACCATCGATATGATGGACAAAATTGTATTAAGAGTACATTGTAGTTGCGAGTGCGAGTCCTATGCAATTATTCTTGCCTCACTAAATGCCGCATAGTGTGTTCCTTTTTGGTGTTATGGAAATGGCCACCCTAGTACTTAGCTAAGTACAGGACTGATTAGTTTGATGATGTGTTTTCTGAGGTTTGTTGTTGTCATGTTTTATCTGTTAGGTTAATTGGTAGCCACATGGAATGTTTACGTTAGTGATGTTCACCCAGACACCGGGTCTTGCATTCAACTAACTCCTTTTAACCTGGCAGTGTTAGCTTACATATATTGCACATACACTTCTAATTTTGCCTTAAACACAACACACACACACACACACAGGTGGAGAGGAACTTTTAAAGCGTCCGCTCACATGTCTCTTGTTCTGACCTTGGGCACGCGACACAAATACGGAGGCAGAACACAGAAACAGAACCATGTTCTTTGTTTGACGCCATTTTACATCCAAGCAGCCATCTTGGTCATGCACACAAACACACACGCACGCAGGCACGTACACACATTCCTTTGTTTATAGTTAATGTATATAGTGTTAGTCTTTCTATTGTGTTTTTACTTTGTTTATCTTTTTAAATAAATGCTTGTGTATAACTATGCTGGTCTCTTTAACGTTGCACAAGAGCAAATGATTTCCCAACCTCTTCTATGTTGAGTTCCAAATCATTCACTACTAGCTATTAATGGTAATTCTGGTTATAGTTATATTTTAATTATTAATCTCGGTTCCAAATTGATAGTCATTATTTATTATTATCTTTAATAATCTTGATGGTCAAATCCAATCGACTGCACCTACACAGTTTGGTGCTCTCTTTACTCATGGTAAACCCCAACTACATTCAACACAGGTTACAAAAAATAGAAAACACAATGACAATGCCAACATAAACCACATAAACCACCATGTTCTGAACAGACACATTACAAGCACTAACAAAAAGTAATATTTGCATTTTGGAACATGAAACAGCTAACTTAACAAACTACTCAGTCCAGCACTAGGCATGATGGGAAATGTGGGCTGTCACACAGATAATTGACACTTTTAACACCCATGCTTTCATCCTTCCTCAAAGAACTCTTTCGTCTAAAAAGGGTTCGTTGGATGAAATGGATTCTTAATGGAACCCTTAACCTTACAAAAAACCATTGGAGAACCCTTTCTTCAAAAAAAGGGTTCTTAAGAATCAAATGATTCTGGGTTTAACGTTAGCCCTTTCAGGAAGAACCCTGTTGAAACCCTTATGTTGTTAGTGATTTTTATGGTCATTTTATAATGAATGACAAAGTGTTACTGTTGGCAGGCAAATGTTGTCAGTGTTCAGGTATAAAAGTTGATTCTGAGATGTTTATGAAGTGTTTTGGTTGCATTTTGGACATGTGATTAACTATTGTTAATTGTATAGGGAATCGTATAGAGAGATGTTAGTTAGCAATTGTAAAAAACCTGTAATATTGCAGGTATTATTGTAAACCTCTCATATTGAAGAGAAGATGTGACTGTATGTGTTGGTTTGATTAGAGGGGGAGGTGGACATAGAGGATGAAACACAGCAAGGACAGAGCCAACATGTGAGAACATCACAGCAGAGATGTGTAGAGGAGGGTTGCACCATGCCAAAATATGTTTTGTGTATTGAAAGAATCAGATATCTGACAGGAATATCCGTATAGCCAAAAAGGTGTTGGAGGGGATTCACATTTTGTTTTTCATTTCTAGATAGTTCTTGATAGACATTTATTTGTTGTATTCAGACAGTTTTTTGTTTTTTTTTCTGTTTTCTAGTTAGTGTTACATTACTGACACACACAGTATCGTAAATAGGGAACATACCCAATAGATTGAACACTGACAGTGAGAAACCTGTGAACAGTCAGTTGACTGTTGTTTTTAAATCTAAATGAGAAACACAATTTATACATATTGACACAGTTCTTTGACATTTGACTGTGTTTTAAGTACCGATAAAGGAACATGTTACTTTGGTGACAGTGATGAACTAATTGATGAAGTTATTTACTTTTGACAGACAGGTGAAGTATTTTGAATGAATGACAGCAGGACAGATTAAGTGTTGTGCTGCTCTGTATTACATTTACATTTACATTTACATTTACGTTTAGTCATTTAGGAGACGCTTTTATCGTAAGCAACTTATATATGAGGTTGATAATGGAAGAAATTATAACAACACATGGTAACAAAAAGCATAAGTGCATCAAAAACTAGTCTGTTAGTCTGTACAAAGCTTTTATGAAAAGAGATAGAAAGGAAGAAGTGATTGTCAGTTAGGTGTTGACAGAAGAGATGCTTTTTAGATCTTTTATAAGCAGGCAGATCATTCCACCAATGTGGAACGGATCCAGAGAAGGTGCGCGAGAGTGATTTTTTTTCCATTTTGGCACGGTACCACAAGGTGTTGTTCATTTGCAGAGCGCAGGGATCTGGCAGGAACATAGGTCTGTATTAGCGAGCGAACATATGATGGTGCAGAACCAGTGGTTGTCTTGTAGGTCAAGAGCATCGCTTTGAACTTTATGCGGGCGACCTAACCTAATGGAATTATTGCTCTTAGTGTTTTGAGAACAATAACAGGGTTTCAGAAAATGCACCTAAGCAATTGAGAAAAACTGTAATACTAGATGCTTTCATTTGAGCCCTTTTATTGTAGTACACAATGACGGTTTTCAATGAATTTAATTCCCTGACTTGCCTGACTTCATGCATCTTCATACACCCTACAACAGGTCACGCTGGCTATAAAAGTTCCTAATAAAACTCTGTTGGTTTTTTTACAGGCTGCAACAAATCCCAACCCAGTTGCCATGACGACAGACAATCCTGCTGAGCCCAAGATCAACCCCACCTCAAGGTGGTCTAAGATAAAGATTGTAACGAAGCAGGCTGGGGACGAATGCATCACAGCTTTAGAGATTGTCCCACCAGTAGAGGGAGCTGAGAGACATTCAATCCCAATAAGCCGTCCTAGGACTGTGGCAAGAAAGTTTGCAAGCATTGCTAGAAGTCAAGTGAAGAGGAAAAGACAGATGGCTGCCAGAGAAAAGAAAGTATGTTAATGTGACACTGCACAGACAAGAGACATAAATGCACTGTGTGCTGAAAGATGGGTGCACATGAAACCGCTGTTTGTTTGCTTGGTAGTGGAAGAATACAAAGGCAAATATGAGTGTTTATAGTGAGACTAATGGGGGGGGGAAATTATTACCTTGATTAAATGTTTTTATTTTGCATTGCATTTTTGGTGTGAATTTAATGTGGTTGATAATACCATGGTTAATACCATTGTAATTAAAAATAATATAGGTAAGGTCCCTTTTCAGTGTTCGTTAAATATGTGAAAAAAAGCACAGTCTGAAGAGTAGGTGATGTACCATGATGATCTTTATGGATCATCCAGACAGAAAAGAACAATATATTTTATTTTTTAGAAATCAGCTTAACAGTTATGAATGCTATAAATGTCCAAGTTTCTGAGAATGTGGATAACTACATATAGTAGAAACTATTACGTTATATCACTCAATTGGAAATATACCAATAATTCAATTCAGTGCAATTTATATTTTATTTATATAGCACCAATTCATAACAGAAGTTATCGCATTGCATTTTTCATATAGAGCAGGTCTAGACTGTACTCTTAATGATTTTATTTACAGAGACCCAAAAATTTCCACCATGAGAAAGCACTTGGCGACTGAGACAAGGAAAAAGTCCCTTTTAATAGGCAGAAACCTTTAGCAGAACCTAGGCTCAGGGTGGGCGGCCACCTGCCTCAACCAGCTGGGTTGAGAGAGAGGGGGAGAGAGAGAGAGCAGAAGAAAAGAGAACATACAATGCAAATTCCACATAGAGATTTAAAATAATACCTAATGTAATGGGAGTGGTAATAATATTATTATTAATAAAAACAATAAAATGTAAATATAGCCATAAGGGCAATTCCAGGGTCCAAGCCAACACAGACCTTTAAAGCTTTTGATCTGGACCTGGTCAAGTGTGGCGTAGACGTGGAAAAAGCAGTGAAATCTTCGCAATCCTTTTGCATTTTCACAAATAGAATGAAGGAAACAAACAATTTCTGTTATGCAATGCACATTTTTTGCATTTATAGCACCCCCTAGCAGTTGATTAGAAGGAAACTTTCATGGTATGTTTGAGGTTCCTTTGTGGACATATTCTCGAAATTTTGTGATAATTGGACAAATAATTTCTGATTTATAGTCCGATTTGTCTTATGCCAGCCCATTCCTTGCCTTTATAGAGCCCCGTAGTGGTAGATATAAATTAAACTTTCAGGGTACGTTTCAGGTACTTATGTGGACATATCCTGTAAGTTTTGTGATGATCGTCCCAATGGTTGTTCGCTTTGGTCTATTTATTTGCTCCTCACAGAGGTGCTGGAGGCCAGGGCAATGCCATCTAGAGTAACTATATCTGCTGATATCTCTGAGGTGTTTGGGGCCAAGTGCAATAACTTCAGTTTTGTAGCTAACTGATTAGTTTCATCTGTCTTAATCAATAGATATAATTGGGTATCATCCGCATAACAATGACATTTTATGGAGTGTTTCCTAATAATATTGCCAAAAAGAAGCATATGTAATGTAATTAGAAAAGTTTCACAACTTTTCACAACAGAAGAAGAATAATTCCTTCCAGAGGTCGCTGCTCGGGCCCTAATAATAATAAAACGACACAAACTTAATAGGGTTCTGCCACTTCACGGCTTGCTGCTCTTCTGAACACAGATCTCTTTGCCACTCCATTCTGACTTTACGTTGGTTCAACTTTTTTAACTTGTACTTGTACATAGTGTCAGTCAGTCATTTTCTAAAGCTTGTTCCCGTTAGGGGTTGCGGGTGACTGGAGCCTATCCCAGTGACTTTGGGCCTTAGGCGGGGTACACCCTGGACAGTGGCCAAATTGTCACAGGGCTGTCATTAATTTCAGTTTATTTTAGATATAAAATAATTTAACCTTCAGATGTCTCAAACCTGGGTACGTATTTGAGATAATCAATCTATGAGTCTCAGGACTGCTTTTATTGTTGCCAGTTACATAATTGTTGCATTTTAATAAAGTGCATACTTTATGAATCAGTCTGCACTTACTACATTATGCAACATTAACATATTTTTCATAGCAAAACAGCAGACACAATGCTCACTCTCATTGATTAACTATCTCAGATAAGTTTTAATTCTCTGCAAATTGATTTTGATAACACAGTGAAATGAATGAAAAATTAACGACAGAGTAGAAAAGATTATCAGTGTTTTGATTTTCCTGTCCTGTTCTCTCTTGTTCACTTCACTCTTCCTCTCTATTTTGTTCCCATTCCCTATAGGTGACCAAGACTATCTTTGCTATCCTGCTGGCTTTCATCATCACATGGACACCGTATAACGTCATGGTGTTGATTTCAACCTTCTGTCAGTCCTGTGTCCCTGACACTGTGTGGGCTATTGGCTACTGGTTGTGTTATGTCAACTCTACTATCAACCCAGCTTGTTATGCACTGTGCAACGCCACATTCAAAAAGACATTCAAAAACCTGTTGCTGTGCCAGTATAAAAATATAGGTACGAGATGAGATGGAAGGAGAAGACTGAGGGTGGGATGGATGGGGAAGGGCAAGAACGGGGGACAGGAAAAGGGAGAGAGTAAATATTGTTGAAAGGTGAGTGATAGAGGGCTGAAGGAACTGGAGAAGAGAAATGGATGACATAATTTAGTAGAAGGTTTTCTTCTAAAGAGAAGAGACATCTGCAGGGGATGAGCAAACGTGGCTTATTTTGCAAATGAATGCCAGTCAATTGTGAGTCTAAACCGGGGATTCCTTAATATGCCCAGCTTCCCCAAAGATGGAAAAATGGTTTTACAGGTAATGGGGAAAATAACTGAAAGTGGAACAGGAAGTTGATGGGAGCAGAGAAGTTAGTGGTAAATGTAGAGGGTGGAGAAAATGGAGGATTAACAACAGATGAATGGAGGCATGGCTTGATGGAGTGATACAGTTAAATGACAGTGCTAAAGTCTTTTCAGATGATAAGCGACACTCCATCTGCCAGCCCACTTGGATCTGCGGGGTTTCACTGCGCTCCTCATGTGAATAGACAGGCAGACAAGCGCTCCACGAAAACGCCAGACACTCTGTGGGTGGTAACAATGGAAACAGCTTCTGTGCACTATTGTATCCCTACCGGTACAACTGTAATTTCTTTATAGCCTAGATTAAGTTAAAATTATACATAACATTACCTGATATATCCGGTCTTGCGCCACATGCGAAAGCTCACTTGTTTATGTCCCGATAACTGTTTAGAAAACAGTTATCTATGTTATATATATATACTGCACATTGAGCCTCGCAATCTGCCGGCTCGCCTGTCATTGGCAATTAATTATTAGGTGTGTCAATCGCTCCCTGTCTGAAAAGACCATAACACTGAGGGACAATACTGCAGCATGGAAGTGGGCTTGCTGAATGGCTGGATGGATGGAAAGTGGATGCATGAGTAAATGTATGAATGGACGGATGAATACATTGCAGGGGCTGTGCCTAAGTGTACACAAATAAATAGATGGAACCTAGGATTTGGGATGATCAAAATCATGTTATCTGAAGAAGAGGATACAATAGAGAGAAATATGTGAATGGCAGACGGGTGACAAATGATGTTATTATGGTGGTCACCAACACATTTTAGGGGAGGATAAAAATCAGTTGAGGGTAGATCTGACCATGTAGAATACTCCAATCTGATTGGCAAAAAGGTGTGCATTTTATTATCACTGCTCTAAATACTTACGTGGAAGGCTACTGGTTCCAGATGTCACTTGGGTAATTGCTCCAATCTCCTGAATGGGGGGGTTAGTAAAATTATTCTTACAGGTTGACAGAGATAGTAGCAACACAAAATAAACAATCATTTGATCCCAGAAAAGTGGTCTTGGAATAAATCTAGAGAAGAGAATATCTAGAGAAGAGAAACTGATTGAAAAGTAAGGGACACCTTTCCTTTTAAAGAAAGGAGACATCTATAAGGGATGAGCAACCGTGGTTTATTTTTCAAATGAATGCCAGTCATCCCTACTGGTACATATATACATAGACACAGAGCGAAACATTGGATTCCAGGGATTCCTGTTGCGGTGGGTGCAAGCAGGTAAACAGGAATACAGGGGATAGGACCAAAATGCAGACTTCTTAGGCAGAGCTGCTGCAGTCTGATTAATTTATTAACAAAATGAGATACATAGGGTTATGGGAAGGTGAGGCAGGCAAGGGTCAAATTCAGAGAGCAGTTCAAACACGAGCAAACAAATCCAGTACAGAGCAGGCAGGAATCCAAATTCCAATAAACAGGGAAAAGGTCAAACACGTAGGTAAGGCAGGCAGAAACAGGGAACCAAGCCAAGACACACACGTCAACATAACAAACTGGCAAGGAACAAAGGAAGTTAACTGGTATTTATGGTGAGTGGCTGATCAGGGAATCAGTTGCTTGGGCTGAGTAGGCCAGGTAACCGCAGGGCTGATAAGAGAAGTGGGAACAGGTGTGTAGATGGGTCAGACAGAGCGCATTGCAGATGGCTTGGGATGAAAGTGCATGGCTGAAGAGAGGGATTGAGGAGCAAACTGTGACAATTCCAATTCAGAATACAGTATAGAGAACTATGTTAACAAACCTCCACTACCTATCTTAAAATTAGCTGCAATGATACAGCAGTATCAGGTTGAGCCAGCCACAACTGAGGATTTGTACACTCCCGTTGTGGTAACAGCAAGCCATTGTAACTAATACATAATGTTATACTATATAATAATAGTTCCATGCTGTATGCAACTGTTAGAGCTCAGGCTTCCTCTATGCATCAGAGGGAATGCATAAAATATTGCAAGGTAGCACAAATCTTAGAACTTGGTTAGTTCAGAGGTAGTTCTTCTAGACCTTTTGGGGGCTCTGTAGAAATAACCGACAAAATGGTCATTTTCATTTAAAAGGGCATCTGTGATCTTGGAAAAAATAACTTGTGGTGATGTTTTTTTTTTAAGTTTAAACTAATTTTATTTTTTTATTTATTTTTAAAACTCTGACACTGATTAATTCCGATTGATACCCCAAATTATTTAATTGTTTTTTGGATACCACAGTCCATAGGCAAAAGTGATCAAGCAATTAAATGATCTCTGTATGGAGGGGAGTAACGAACAGTTGATATGGTGGAGGACAGAGGAGAATGGAGCATCATGACAACAAGGAAAAATAGGATTTAAGTAGCATACCACACACTTTGGAAGCCATGTTGGAAGTTTTTAGCTCATGAACAGCTAGTTAAAAATAAGATAATTGTGCTTCTTAACATACTACTTTAGAATCTTGACCACCTCAATAACTTTAGTGGAAAAAAATTGTCCCTATTACTAGGAATGATCAGTTTGTGATTATGTCATTCCAGTTCATAAGCCAGCAAATAATAACCATCGACAACTATCACTGTCTTGCTTTCAATGTATTTGATTTGAATACACGCATATCATAAGTTACAGATAGCATTAGCTCTATGTCTTCAAATAGGCTACTTTACATCAGTCGCCTGCAGTTTTAATTGTTTTTAAGTGCTAATTACCATATTAAAACATGTATAAGGCCTAGCCCCACTAGCAGTCCTTTGAAGTTGGAGTGTTCATTACACCCCGAATATGAAAGTTTGAAACTGTTGAAACAACATTCTGATGGTTTAACTATTCTTAGAGCCTTGCCAGAAATAAAGTGTAAAGTCTGTAGTGAAGCACAACAAGAAGAAAAACATATTTATTAAAAACTTTAATTCTATTGGAAGCATGTTAGTGATCAGCAAAATGTAAGCCAAAAAAGTGAATGGAACTTGGCCTGTTTTTCATGAAGATTTTCATCTTGTGACCTAAGTATAGTACTTTGTAATGTGAAAAAAAACCTTTAAGAATGAACTTTCATGCTCAAATCCAATTTCAATTCTCCACACTGTGTCCTACCTTACCCCACCTGGCCCCTATCCACCTGGCCCCAGTAGGATGTTGGAGATGGTTTAAATATGATACATGTTTTACCTGATTACCAAATTGTGATTGTCAAAGAGTAACTTTTCGAATGTGTGATGATCAGGAAGTTTCCTTCTTCTACAACTCTTTCTTTGTATTTAGTTGTTAGTTGTTTAATTGTTGCACAACTGCAACACTGTTCCTGGAGGCTTCAGCCTATCAGACCAGAGCAGCGTAGATTTTTATATATTTCTTTTTTCCAAATAAAATCTTTGCGCAATTAGTGGCATTAAATGAAAGTGCAAGAGGCCTACATAATTAGGACTTTGCGTCTGATGAAAATTACTTTATACATCCTCTGAGGAGTATGGAGTTGGTCAGTTAATTTTTTGGTAAAGAGAGCAGCAAGTGGGGGCGGGAGCTCAGTTATAACAACAACAATAATAATAATAATACGTTTTTGCCAACCAAGTACAACATTTTTTACCATGTTGAGAATTATCCAACATCTTAATTCAATTCAATTCAATTTTATTTACATATTCCAATATCACAAATCACATTTGCCTCAAAGGGCTTTACAATCTGTACAACATCATCTTAAAAAACAAAACAAAACAAAACAAAAGCTTCAGTTTTTTGCCAGCAATTTTGGTTGAAGGACTAGTACACCAGTGGGCCACTGCTATCCTTACGTCAAGTTCAGCGGCAAATAGCTGTTTATGGTACTTTCCTTTAAACAGCTATTGCCACTTTTCCTGTCTTTTCTTTGTTTGAATGTTTCCACACATGCAGAGTTATATACAGAAGATAAAGGGGAACAGAGCTGCAGCTTGATTGTGTAGTAATACTCTAGTAACCATGCAGGTTTGTTAGATTGTTAAACAGTTTAGTAGTATCGTGCTTTTTAAAGGGTTTGTTGTCGTTTTTTTGGCTTATGAGTGAGATTATCTAGAAATTAATCTAGAAGTGACATATTTTGAGAAAGACAAAAGAAGAATTTAGTGTAAACTGTGAAGTGCAGGAAATATTACTTGTATTGCTGCTCTTTTCCACCGCAGCTGATCGTTAATGAAGCATCATGCTGCTGCCAGTGTTAGTGTTCTCTCTATTGTTGTTTCGCATTGTAACAGGGTTATGGTTACATTGAATCATCAGCATTTGGGCTCGGTCCCACGTTGTGGGGAATAATGTCAACTGTTAGTTATTCAATGATTTTTGTAAATGATGAGGGGATGTTAGGTCCGATTTTTGTGCAGGGTTTAGGTTTGTTTTGTTAGTCGTGCCCAACAAGGATTTTTACTAGGCTCATTTCAAATGCAGCTAACGTATCTGAGAAATGAAACGTCTAGCCAAAGTGCCTAAAAATCCTCCATGGCTCATAAGGACTTGGGCCGGGTTTCTGTCTGCTTATAAATTGACTGTGTCAGCTTAGCATGGCTCAGGAGCTTGTCATGACCTAATCAAACACCCATTGTTCACACTGAAGTGAAAAAAGGATGCAAAAAGAAAATCATGACATCCTGTTCATCCACCCTGGGCCTGAGGAGGAGTGACTAAAATATAGGACTCAGGCTGCTTGCTTCTGGAAGTACAACTTGGCCTAGTTGATTGCCATCCTTCTCTTCATTCACCCACACTGGGTAAGTCTAACAACCCCCACTCAGTGTGGGTGAGTGAAAGTTCAACAAAACATGAAAAATGTTGGAAACCACTGAAAGTCAATAATTTAATAGTCCTTGAAGTCGTCTGACAAATTCAACACTGGTTTAAAGCCTGGTCTTGAAAGGTTTTTTGTATTATTTTTAAGTCCAGTTGGCTTTTTGCATTTGTAACAGTACAGAGAGAATGCTCTGCTGTCAGTTCGATATTATCAGTTCTTATCAAATTTCAAAACTTTTCCAAAGGCTTGTACAGAGTTATTGATGTTAGGGTGGAAGAGTGATGGACTACATCCCTAGGATGAAGTCTTTGGTGCACAGGCACAAGTAAAAATGAATATAAACCTCCTCTAATAATTGGATTTTTTTGCGTGGTTCACACTAAACTTGCAGTACAATCCTTTTGACTTTGTTGGACTTCTCTCAAGGAGACAAGGTATTTGTGGCCTTTAGTTTAGGTTCAGGTATAATGTCTTACCAAAAGGTCTCTGGAGCTAAGTTCCAGGCTAGAAAGCATTAAAACTTCACATCACAGTTGACCCTCCCTATGAACAACAGTAAGACAATAGGATGAAGATGAAGAATGAATGGGCATTGCTTTGATCTTTTGGTCTTGACATGTGTCAAGCCTGTTTGCACTCGGTCTTCACTTGATCTCAAAATTGGACTTGTCTTGGACTCGACTTAAGTGGTCTTGGCTACAGCCCCTGATAGGTGGACTGATGTTGGGGAAGTTGTTTTCCCTATGGTAGGTTTTCCCATCCCTTCAGAGGAACTCTGTAGATCAGAGGTTGCATTACATGGTTGCATTACATGGCAAGTTTCCACTCTTTCAAGTCTATTGAATTAACTAATTGAAGGTAGTGTCCTTGGTGGAATACCAGTCCATTTCATTATGACATAGAGAAGTTACTAATGTTACATTTCACTATGAACCAAAACAATTAAAACAATTTGGTAAATGACCTGCAGGGAAGCGCTGAGGTGCTGTACTTGCAGATTAGTTAGACTTAAAACTACAAGAAATCAGTGTTGAACACTAATAAAGATTAGGAAGTTCTGAAAAGAAAAGTGTGATAATTCCTAAAAATCATCCGTACCATCAAGCAGTCCATTTAGACATTCCAATCTAGTTGTGTTTTTGTACATAAACCAGACTTTCATCCCACAACCACAATTAGCCCTAAATGGTTAATGACATACCATGGCATACATCATTCGTATGAATATGGAATAAATATACTTCCACCTCATTCCAACCTGTTTGTGTGAGCTAAAGCTAGAGCTAAACTAAGCATGCTTTCACACCTGCCTCATTTAGTTCGGTTAAATCGTAATAGAGTTTGTTTTCCCCTTTCGTGCGGTTCATTTTGTCAGGTGTGAAAGCAGCAATTGTACTCAGATGTGCACCAAAAGCAGACCAAATGAGCGTACCGAGACCTCCTTGAAGAGCTGGTCTTGGTATGCTTTCAAACGAACTCTGGAGCGGTTCGTTTGCGGTGAGAACGTGATCCAAACTCGAACAGACCCAACTGCAAAAAATACTGATCATTTTTGGACTAACCCAGCTGCCGTAGTCATATTTTCGGAAGAGCATGTCAGAGTTAAGAGGAATTAATGCAGGCCGCCACTTGAAGTGACGAGCGATTGCATTACAACGTTGTTTTCAAGCCGCATCTGCGCTTCATTATAGAAATGTATTGTTTGCATATTGTGGTGGATACAAACAATGTAATAGATTATGGCCAGGGACAAAACCAGCCAGACGACAAAAGCAGTCGTCTCTCCATAATTGCGTTGTCTCCGTGATGTTGGCTGGCTTTTCCTTTTCTATTGGAATTTTCCTGCTCGCAAATTCCGACCAATCGAAAAGCAGTTGAGGAACTACGTCATGGCCAATGAGTGATGTGGATGTTGTCATGTGACTGCGTTTTGGTTCGTTTCAACTGGTTCGGACCAAAGCAATCAGTGTGGCTTGAAAAGGAACCAAAAAAGCAAAAAAATTCTACAATGTATAATTGTTTGCCCTTGGTTCGGACCAAATGAACCAAACTAGAGATGTGAAAGCACCCTAAAAGAGGAAACTGTACATTCTGAAATCTTAAAGTGCTTCTTCAAGGGTTGAGATGGAGCTTGAAGACACCATGTTGAGACACATTAGTGTTTAAAGTGAGGCTCATGGTGACCTCTTATAAAAGAGTCTGATAGTAACAGTCCTCTCTTGGAAGCTGCTGTCGTCTTCGCTATATGTGATTGCCTTTGATGACGTATCGTTTGGTGGCAATATGTAACAGCATCAGCTCAGAAACTCTTGACACCTTAGAGTTGTGTTAAGAGAGGTTTTTCGGGTACAAATTAGATTGTTATAGGCTCATGGTATTCGTAAATTTGTTTTTAAAAATAGCAAGATGGTGAAGAAAAGTTTTGACAGGAGTCCTTACATTAAACTAGCGTACAGATATCAACTGGTATAACTCAAGAATAAAGTTGCCTAGTGGGAGGAGCTATTTTGGTGTAAAAGTTATTTTTTCCCATTGACAATGTTAGGTGACTCACAGTTGGAGCACTTCTAAGGCTTGGATGGACATGAAACTCACCAGTTGAATCATCAGTGCATTCCTGGGAAATGTTTTGATAAAAGATTTTCAATCTCAATGAGGCATTTTCCTGGTTAAATAAAGTTATAAAAACTTATAAGCTTGTGTTTTTCAGGCAGAAACAGAGAGCTTTAAATTCTGTGAAAGCTAAAAATTATGGTGCTGAGAAAACTGACAATGCAATCTCCAGCTTAAATCAATTTATATTAGGATCTGGGGTCACTTTTTGGATGAATTCAGCAACTATGGCATGGTGTTTTGTTCAGAAATTCAACAAATCATTTTGAATTCACTACCTATCCTATTATATAGATGCAATATCCTATTATATAGGCAATTGTTGAATATAGAACAGGGAAGAAAACTTACGGAACCAGTAGCCCCTCCCACTTTTTTCCCACAACTCTATAATGGGGCGTTCACACCAGATGTGAATGAAGTCAGTCAGTCAGTCAGTCAGTCATTTTCTACCGCTTGTTCCCGTTCGGGGTCGCGGGTGACTGGAGCCTATCCCAGTGGCTTCGGGCCTTAGGCGGGGTACACCCTGGACAGTGGCCAACTCGTTGCAGGGCTGACACTTAGACAGACAACCATTCACGCACACATTCATTCACTAGGGGCAATTTAGAGTCACTAATTAACCTAATGCATGTCTTTGGACGGTGGGAGGAAACCGGAGAACCCGGTGAAAACCATGTGAATGAAGTGATAAGCGCAAATGATTTACATGTTAAATCAATGCAAAGACATAAATAGACATTCTGCGGCGCGAATGATGTGTCAATTTGCGTGAATCACGCAAGTTGAAAAATCTGAACTTTGGCAGATATTCGTTCTTTACTCAATTTGAGAGAAATATACATAGCGAGACTACCAATTGAGCCTGGCAGAAGCCCCTCCCATGAAGCGAATTTGCATCTGTTGTGTAGTGAATGTCACACACGAATGAAGCGAATAAACTCAAAATGTTCAAGCGTTCAACTCTGCGCAAATAGTGCTTATTCAGTTAATTTGCATCTGGTGTGAACGCAACATTAGTCTAGCCTGTCTCTCCCCTTAGTCTGTATAGACTGTAGTCTATTGTAGCTACTGTACAAATACCCCAAAATGCAGCATGATGTGATGTGGATTCCAATTTAATTCAATTAAATTACATTTATAAGAGATGTTATCTCATTGCACTTTTCCTATAGAGTAGGTCTAGGCCGTATTCTTTATAATATTATTTACAGAGACCCATTTCAAATACAATTCCTTCATTCTGACTAAAATATCTTTAGCAACAGCTTTGCTCTGATCTTCCACATCTTCATGCCATCAGCAGTTTTTGTACAGACATGTACTGTATTACGTTTTGTGATACATTTAGAATATGACTATAATTTAGATAATTGTATGACTGTCCCAACATAAAGAATCAGGGGAAGAAGTGAATTCCAAAGAGACATTATGAAGTGAAAATATTTTCCTCCATTGTCAGTTGTTGTTCTCTGTGAGAGACACTGGAGACTCTGCAGGAACATTTCAAAAGCTTTTGGTAATTTATTCTGTTCTGTCCCCTGCAGTATCTCTTCATTTAATCATTATTCCTGCTCTTGCCCTCTTCCACCTCATCTCATTTTCACTCTCAAGTTTTTGCTCTGCAAATTATGCAACATTATTTTGGAGCACCTCGGAGCAAAACAGGTAATTGTGCTGAAATTTACACCATTTAAATTGCATAGCAGATTAATAATAATTCTCAAAAAGTATTTAAATAACGAAGGACATTTCCAGATGATACAATTCCCACTTAAACAAGATAGCTTCAAGATTGAATTTAATACATTTTTCTCAATGTTAGCTCCACTGTCTGTATTTTTTGTCTTCAGAATATTGTCAGGAACCAACCTCTTTGGAGACTACTATAGAGGTTGGTTCTATGAGCAGATCCCTTTACTGGCCATGGGGTCTGCGATTCTGTAGAAATCCAAAACCATAACAAATACCATTATATAGAGCAAACAGCGACACAGCAAGCAATGTAACTATCATTAGCTAGGTTGTGGGTTATCAAACTGTCTCTACAGTTGCTGCTGAGCCCGTTTCCTGGAGCCCAGACAGCGATACTCACAACTCTCCTGCTACTATAGCTAACATCAGAATAACAGCATATCTTGGCAAACTAGAAAGTAAAAGCCTTTACACACCGAGGGCGTGACGAATAAACGGCATGAAAAAGTATTCGCATGTGAATATTTCAAAAATATCAAAAATATCAAAACTACTCATACCAGCAGCGATCTGAATTTCCCACACACGTTCGATAAAAGATTTGCGCCATCACGTGCTAAAACTCACTTGGGGTTGGAGCTGTTCTAGTAGACAGCTGTCAAATATGATCTACACCTCTGCCCACACAGACACTCATGACAGGATAATCAGCAGCACCGCCTCATCACCCACTGCACAAATCCTCTCTAGATCGTTAACAGTTAAAAAACTGTCTTTGTCTTTGGACAAAAACTAAATCAAACTTAACTAAATCAGTTCTGACGTGATGTCCGTTCCATGTCCAGTTGATGCCTTTATTCACTATGCGAAAAATCTACCTTGATCTGAAAAAGATATTACGTCGCTTTTTCGCCCGTGTAATATTCGTGTTCTGTGTGAAAGTACTCAAAATACGCCCAACCAGTGTGTAAAGGCTTTAAGCTGAATGTCCGTGGGCAAGTAATTTAACATTGCCTGACACATAAATCATGTCTGCAGTAACTGGAATAATGTTGTGTGCTCCTTCCAAGCCACTTTACTTATTTCCCATTTACAGAGCTAGGGCTGTGTATAAACACCGGATTTTTTTCTGCGCACAACGGACAGCTAGTGGACTGTGAGGAAATATTTTCTGAATTTGACAAAAAGACGTGTGTTGTATAAGAATCGCACTCCCCACCTTTAATAGTAAAAGCCAGAAGGGTTTTGAGAGCGATAGAAAGTGAGTGGAAAGAAAAGAGAGAGAAAAGAAGATTTTCAAAGAGAATGCAGGAACTTTACAAAGACAAATATCAGGGAAATTGGACTGTCTGCCTGACTGCTTTACCTACTGAAAGAATTAAACAGAATATTCATTAAAAAAAAGTCTGTCCATCTTATTTCCCAGTTTTGAAATTTAGGTTAATAACAGAGAAGAGTAGGCATTTACCAAACTTGTCTAAATTAAATTCTTGTACTTGTTGAAACTGCTGGGAAACTGATATCCTCAATCTCATTATTCAGTCTATTTCAGATGTTATTTTAGAAAAAAAGGCCCTTCAAAGGAACAGAAAAACTTGTCCTCCTAACTTCTGCTAATGATTAAGGCAATGAGCCTGCCATGGGCAACCAAAGCCATGTGGGTGTAACTGCAGGAAGCATGGCTGTAAGTAAGGGTCACCACAGGAAATAAATAAGCTCCTCTCTGCTATTCATACTGGGGTAAAAACATTGTGCCCAAACAGCAGCATCAAAATGTTTCCTCCAACACCATGTCAGTCTTATTGAAACAACCACATTGAGGAAAATAAAGCAAGTGTGTGTACATACTGTTTGTCCTGCCTGTACTATCAACACTATTTTTGTCTCCCCATCTGTAGGATTCCAGGTACATTTAAAGATGATTTACAGTCTTAGTCAGCCGATGGAAAATCATGACTACTGTAGCCAAAGGTTGAAAAAGATTTCCACTGTTACATGCAGTGGCTTCATAGCCAATGCATGGCTCAGTATAGTACCCCTTTATTCAAAGTCCCTGATGATCCAGATGGTGCTGGAGAACCACTAGATCAACACCCTTGTTAAGTAGATCGTCTCACTAGAGACGAGTTTTATCTGATGATAGCTGATGACAGGTTTTATCTTCTGTATATCACACAGATTATATTTTACCTGACAAAACTGAATATGACAAGCAAACTTTGTGCCATGATAGTTCAAAATCACATTTTCTGTTTTATAATTTGGGATGAACCCTGTACAACTACCAAACGGAAGCAATTGCATGAAGAAACCTTCAATGGGCTAAACAACTTGACATTTGATTTGGTAGTTTACTATAAAACACTGTCCAAAGGATTTTTTCAAGATCTATACATAAAAGTCAATGGAATGTATAATATAAAGATAATTACTAGTCACTAGTTCAAAATACACCAACCACTGTATGTTCAAATGTCAATATGATGCGCATTGCTGTAAATACACAACACAATAATTCTGAATATTTGAGCTTAATATATTACACACTGAAACATTGCAAAGAGAGGAGACATGGTCCTTGTGTTCTTTCAAATTATATAAACTATATTTACCTCCCAATGTACAGAGCATGTACTTTGTAGTGATCTAAAGACATTGTGAATTGTAGTCTTATTTTTTGTCTGAGTATTGCTGTTAGAAGTTTAGCTCAATGGCATTGGTTAAGTGAGTAACATTTCCACCATATTGAAGAGCAACTGATTCATTCATTTTATGCCAAAAGTACATCCCTGCATTAAGATGGCGTATTTTTTATATTGGGAGCTGTAAATCTGTAATATAAATGCCAAAATAAAGGAAACACCCACATATGATGTATTAGTAATGTTTCCTTTATGTTGGTAACAATCTGTATATGCACTCTATATGTTTTGAATTTAATCTGTTATTCCAGAGCTGGGTTCCCAATGGCACACAAGATGCTAACAAAATGACTCTGAAGAGTAAATCAACACAAAATGTAGCAGGTGTTTTGGCTCTGGATTCTGGAATTGGGGCGCACACAAACGTACAAGACTAAACATTTCCACCCTTAGGGAACGAACATGGTCCACGCAAGTACGTGAACACAAATGACAGTGCCTGGCTCAGCTGGCACAAACGTGCGATTCTAGTGAACATACTTAACGTGCGCGCTGATGCACCGGAGTAACAAACAGACTCCCTCAAGGAGGTCAAATAAAGCTAATCAGAGCATTTCCATGACCACAGTATATTCATTTCTTCCCACATTGAATTCTAAAATAATAATAATGAAATGGTAGTGGTAATGTTAATAAAATAATATGAATGATAGTGATATGAATAATAATGTGATAATAATTATATGATAATAGTAAAAAAGTACTTCTAATAATAATTGTAACGGCGGTTGTCGTGAAAGAAATAATGATAATAATAGTGGGAATAATATTGCTAATCATAGTAAAAGACAAATTATAATTTAAGCAATGAATTATTATAAATAATAATAATTTTTATCGTTGAGCAGAGGGGCTGCAGGTGGCCCGCAATCATAGATCCAGACTCTACAGCTCCGAAGGCAGAAATGCCTGCTGAAAGCGACAGAAGGCGAGAGGAGAGAAAGCACAAAACTACAGGACAGAGGAGATGTCGAGTTAGGAACATTAATGGGATAAGAATGCATACATTTTCAATTGCATTCTTGTCTGAATGAAAAGGTGGCAAAGTGTCATAAATATGCCTATGCATACAGCTCTCCTTAAAACATTCATGATATTTCCATGCAAGGTTGGTTTGGCATGGCTGTTTTGAGCAGAAGTGAACCCAACCGAAGGGTTCAGGGTTCTCTTGTTGTTTCATGCTTTAAGCGCCCTTAGCTGCAACATTCATACTGCAGCTCGTACTAGTGTTGCGTTAAGATTTTGAGGTGACACGATCCAGAACGCAACAACATGGGGGGCGCCACTGGCTTTGGAGGTAGAGCTGGTCGCCCATTATTCAGAAGGTTGGCGGTTTGATCCTCAGCTTCCCCCCAGCTCGCATGTCAAACTGTCCATGGGCAAGATACTGCTCCAGAAGGCTGTGTGTGTGATTATGTGTGAATGTGACATGAAGTGTAAAGTGCTTTGAGTGGTCGGAAGACTGGAAAGGCGCTATACGAGTACAGTCCATTTACCGTGACATGTGAAAGCGATCGAAGTTCGAAGCATACTTGCGTGGACCATGTTTGTTCCTTTACGTTCACAAGAAAGTCTCTTTATAAGTACACAAATAGGCCTCTTCCTCTGATTTTGTTTCTCCACTCTTGGGGTGAGTTTCTGAACCTAAACTGAGTGAGTCATTTTTTCCCACTAAGTTTTGGGGCAGTGCGACCAAACAGTCTGTGTGTGAAAAAAAAATCTATTAGCGCCACTTTCTCCATTGTTGTCGTTCCCACAATTGCACTGCCTCGCCACACTCGCCTACCAAACAGTGTTGTCGCCATGTGCTGTCGCCTTTTCAGTGAGATATATTTGAAAAGTTCTGGTTTATAAAGGTAGTGGAGAACATGCAGAACCTAGAACATAGACCTCACAGGTTCTTTCAAGTTCAGCTTAAAAGCAACTGAAATTCCCAGCTTATGCATTTCGAAACCGCAGCACAGTTGTACATATTCAATGGGCGCTCTCACATGCTTGTGGATCCTTGTCTAATTGGTCCGTTTGACGACTCCCTTGCAGTCAACCAAACAGAAGCACAGATCAAAGAACACAGCTTGCCATAGCGCCCCTCACCGGTGACACTTCAAACTTCACACTTGTACTTTTTGAGAAAAAACAAATTCAGCTGTCGTATTTACAGTGCAGCAATGTGCTAAAGGCAGAATAAGTAGGATTTGTCAGTTGCTGCTTGAAAACGTGATTTAAGGTTAGCCCCTCGCCACTTCATCGAGCAATATAGAGAGAGAGTAAGAACCAGAGAGTGGATTAACTGTGTATACGACTCTGATTGTTTCACGGCGGTTACATTCTAGAGCACAAATGAACACGACGACACCTCCGTACACCTCCACAATTGGCAGATGTTGTTTGAACGCAGCCTAAGCCAAGCTTCCTCCTGTCCACTTTGTGGCCTCTCTGCTTCAGTCATGATTGAGAGGGATTATTTTTGTGTGAGTCTATGCCTTGTTTTTCAGGAAAATCCTACCTTTTCTGCCTTTGATTTACCTTAATGACAATTTAGTGTGCTGTTTACCCGTAACCCACCCACAGTGATGTCACAGTTACCTGACACACCCTGGAATACACATCTACTTCACTGCAGCAGTCAGCAAAAACAAGACTTTCAGCTGCTGTTAAGTTTTTCTGTAAGAACAATATGTAATCTGCCAAGTGACTCAGGATACATGTAGTGAAGTAAGTTGATTTTACTACTTACTGGAGTATGCAGTGGGAACAACATTTGCTACTCACTGGATAAAACTCTAGCCCTAACTCTGCATAGTGGTAGTGTAAGTAATAGTAAGTCTTCAAAATTAAAGTACTAAAATTAAAGTGATGTAACAGTACCTCAAACATGTACTTAGGTACAATACTTTAGTAAAGGCATTTCGTTATTTCCCACATGGGCCATATAGCAGCGAAACAAGAGTTTGCTGCCCTTGATGAATCACAGTTGATTTACTCTTTAAAATATTGAGTGCCATTAGGTCCTTGCTTTACCTGGGTTCTCTGGTGATTTTTTTGTTGTTGTATGTTTTACTGTCTCTTATACTTTTTCATGTAAAACACTATTTGAATAGAACCTTCATTTTCAAAGCAACATAGAGCATTGCCTGGCACAATACACAGCTGGTATTACTTTTTAAATTAGATGTATTATAGATATATCAGGAGCAATTTGTGTTGATACAAAACTGTTATGCTAATAAACACCCACTGTTGAAAGGTTGTATAACGTGTGTTGTTTCAAACTACACTGAATGATACACTGAAAATGACAGTCATTACACTGTATAGAAACATTATTATTCAGGGGAAAATTTCAAAATTTAAACAACAACTCCAGACATGTTTTATGACATATAAAAAGCATAATCAGTGGGTCATATGGGTTTTCCACAAAAAGTTCAGTCACCTTATTAAAGGATTTTGAAAGTACATCAGAACCTATGAAATATGCAAGTGTTGTTCCTTTCAAAAGTGTAACAGCTGGATACGTCGCTGAAAAGTCCAATATGTGCTCTGGAGGCTTCAAGTTTCCACATCAGACTTGCATAAGTTGGGCCATAACTGGCTCCAAACTAAATGTGATGTCACAAATCCTGCTGGTACATCCAGAGATTGAATGTGAGCACAGAGAAACTTTCCCCCTTTAGCAGATCAATGTGAAAACACACTCTGCACGTATATCATTCTGCACAGTAAAGCTCAAACACCACAGTCAAGGAAAAAGATGAAAAATACATTTGTGAGTAAAGGAGTACTTTAAACGCTATGATCAGGGAATTAAATCAGAGGGGATGAAGGCAAACAAATAAAGATCGATAAGTTGTATTTTCTCCATGTGTGTAATGTCATTATTATTGTTTAACACAATTTGTGCTTTGTATCTATTTAAGCAAGCATCAGTGTTGGAAACCAGAGAGAGCTCCTCCCACTGTCACTGTAATGCCAACAGCACACTGTTACCATAGCAACACAGACAGAAAATACTCACATCATTTATTCCAATGAAATGGAATACAGAGATCAGAACATCAGAGCTGACCTAGATTGGGTAGGACCAGGTTGTTAAGAGTCAGAATAAGAAAAATGAATCAAATGGACAAATAGCTCATAGTTAATTACATTTGACTGTTTATGCAGTAATAATTTTCAGAAGTTATTATTCAGTGAAGCATTTAAATTGCATGGATTGTCTTGTACTGCTCAAAATTCTGTGTTGTCTTTACTGCACACGTCTTGTGATGTATGATTCACATCAGGATTTTATATTTAATTTACTCTTGATTACTCCTACTTTAAGCAAAGCGGGGTACAATGATCTCAACACATTTGACAACCTGACTTACATTGTGAGGAACAGATGAACAGACAACCATAAAAACCTATGCATCTCGCACAATTGTAATATAAAACAAAAATAATGAAAGTCACTGGTATTTAACAGTCACACTCGCACAGTAGAGGAGAGGCAGTGTGTTGCCATGGTGAAGGCGGGATCATCATAATCATACTCAGCTGAACAACTATGTCTCCTTATGAGGAATGAATAATCATCACCAGGAATGTGAAATGGTAACTCTGAGGTTGTATGCATAAGGCATCTCACACAAACACACAATTAACTCAAATTAAATCTAAACAAAAACAAAACCATATGTGAGTCCAACCCCAGAGTCTGTCTGTAAATTTCAATTCAATTTTATTTATATAGCGCCAATTCTTAACAGACTTCATCTGGTTGCACTTTTCCTATAGAGCAGGTCTAGACCGCACTCTTTATAATGTTTTTTTTAGAGAGACCCAACAATTCCCGCCATGAGCAAGCACTTGGCGACGGAGGGCCATTCATGAGTCGGTTCACTATAGTGGCAGGTGAAGCAAACGGTCTTCCCATCACTACAAAGTCTGCTGCAACTATGTTCTCTACCACCCCACCATGTTCTCCTTCTGCGAGAAACCAGAGAAAGTTTTAGAACAGAGACAGTTCACTTGAGAGCCATTTCCTGTATCCGTATCCCCTTGAAGAGATCAGTGGTGGGTCCTGAGTCTATTAACTCCTATTGGAGAAGTGAACATGAGCACAGATTATGACTGATTCTTTTGCCCCGTAATCAAGTAAATATCGGACCCATTTTTCAACAAGCCACAGATATTCTGAATATTCTGGCACTAAAATGGAATTTTTCAGACATACAAATCAGAAAAAAATTTACTTTGTTTGAGACCAGTCTGCGTCTGAGCAACACACTCTCGAGAGATCTGGCAAAACATGTCTCTGTTGGCAGAGACGGTTCAGAGAGTTATCAGTTGTAAGTAAGTTTAAAGTTACATCAAAGTTTGTTATCTACCGATAACAACCCAATATGCTTGCATCCATCCACACGACGTTCACAACACAGAGGCGACCATGCCCACTTTGGAGACAGGACGTTTACACCATTTCATAACACTGTAATGCGGTATCTTTGTTATTATCGAGTATCTTGCTGAGGCTACATCCATCCATACCATAAAAATGGTATTTTAAAAATGAAAACGATCTCCGTCCAGACGACCATTTTAACACCATCTTAAAAATAATCTCCATCCAGCTTTTTTATTTGGTATCGAGTCTCCAGTGCGTATCTCATTGGCTTTTTGTTTCCAAGAAGTGTGATTACGTTTTCTATTGGATATGGAGGCGTTCTGAAAACGCATATAACCTGACCATTCACGTACACTGGGCGTGTGCGTGCTGGTGTAAATGGGAAGCAGGACAAAAATAAAGAGGCAGAAAAATGTGATTAATCTTCAGAAAATCCTCCTGGATAATGTTGTTCTTATTAAAACATTGTCAATTGCATTTTGTTTTTGTCTTTCTTTTCCATCATTGTGTTTTCAAAGTCTTTTTGTGATGATGATTATAGTCTACGTCAGGGGTCACCAACCTTTTTGAAACTGAGCGCTACTTCTTGGGTATTGATTAATGTGAAGGGCTACCAGTTTGATACACACTTCTGAAATAGCAAATTTGCTCAATTTACCTTTAATTACATGTTATTATTAATAATGATGTTAATGATTTCTCACAATAGTTATCAACAATGTTTTAGCAAGGTAGGAAACAGATAAATAACAACATGCAAAACTTTATTTCTATAAATCTCTGCAAGAATTTACATTTTCAAATGATCACTTCTACAATAGTTTCAAAAGCCACTAACAATTTTTACAAATCACGCACTACGTTGCACCATGTTTGTAATGATTATCAATTACGTAACATAAAAAAATCAACTCTAAGATTTTACTGAAATGATCACAGATCTACAGCATTTTTCACAAAATTATCATGTCTTACATTTAACAAACACATTTGTCACGATTTTTCAATAATTAAATTCGACTTTGCCATGGCACTGCCATGTTGCCACTGAGGACTGTGAAAGAATGTTTTCTTTCTTTTTTCTGACACGTTTTCGGGGGTAAATCATCTCCTCACCTTCACTGCGTCAGCAACCGTTGCCGTGGAGACCAGTTAGCTCTAATCTAATATGAAACATTTTTTAAAGTTTTTATTTTAATATTGTCATTTTCAAATTCACACCACTGCAAGTGTGATTTAATAAAGAATAGCAACAAAACAAATGAGATGTAGCTCGCTGGTAAGTGGGGCTGTGGTGAGCTATTTTTAGAAAAGGCCCGCGGGCGACTCATGTGGTCCTTGCGGGCGACCTGTCCGCGGGCACCATGTTGGTGACGCCTGGTCTACATAACTGAAAAAAATCCATAACTGACAAAAATTTCCATGAAACGGTACTTGTAGTCAAGGTTGTTACATTAAAAGAATGTTTCAGTTTCTGTTGATATAGTCTGTGGATTAGCAACGTGGCATAAATTTACCATGTGTTTGGTAGAAGTTGACGACATGATCCTTTACTTTGGGCTCTGTACTTGGTGTTCTGACGCTCTTTCCACGTCTAGACATTCTGAAGTTTTCTCAGCACTCCCCAGAAACCACAACGTCATTAATAAAATGATCCCATCAGGCACTGGTTCTTCACCCAAAACTGGTCACGTTGGGCTGATAACGCCACTGGATTTGGGAATTGTCACAAATCGTTCAAAAAATAGCTTGTGTCCTAGGCATGTAGACAGTAGCAGCATTATAAAAGGTCAGCAACATTAAAATAGTTAATATAAGTGAAAAGTTGCGGTCCTGATTGTTTCATTTGTTTTTTTTCACCACTTTTTCTAATTTGGGAATACATAACATGGCCTGACACTACCAAATCCACCACAGCTAACAGATTAAAAGTAGGCCATCTTTGGCACAACATTATATTCTGCATTAACTAGCTTAGAACTAGTTCAACTAGCTTACTGTGTGTTGCTGTAGCAGTGTCTAGAGCTTTGATTCTAACTTCAGTACAATGAAGTACAATGTTATTTTTTACCATTATTTGCATTCTTCGTGGTCACTAAAACATTTACTTGTACTTCTCAACATAAATTAACTCAACCAGCTATTTAATATAATATTTTTATTGATGACATAATATGGAATAATCAGTTTGTTAAGCCCATTTTAGGGATAAATGGACTGTGCGTTATACTGTAACTAACCAGATGAGTCTCCACTGTGACTCTGTGTTTTGGATGAAGACATTTTATATTTGTTCTACGGTGTCAGTCTGTTTGTTTCCCTGTGTTCCTGTCTGTTTCATTAACCCACATTTTAAATGGCAAATTCAATCATATTGTTATAAATACATAATAAAACACAAATAAAAACACATTCTGATCAGTCACCATGACAATTATAACAGTGACATAACTAGATGATTCCAGTGCTGTGCGGGAGAACAGATCTAATTATTGTCACTATGTTTGCCAGACTGCTGTTGAAGAAAGTCTCTAATTTTCTTCTATATTATCTAAATTATCAAACTGGTCAGACCTTTAGCTAAAAACCAATGTTAATCCGTATGTTGCAATGTGACACACTCCCACTTCCAGTGATGAAACACATGGGCTAAATAGGTGGTGGAAGATACCTCGGAAGTGGATGACTTGCTCCTGGTGGCTGGGACAGGAAGGAAGGACTTTCAACTGTGGAAACAGCACTGTGTTGTAAAACAGGCAAGAGGCGTTTTGTTTCAGGTACCAGAGAGATGAGGCTTCAGCGAGGCTGTTTTGAGAAATACATCCAGTTTGAATGCTTATCAGACACTAAAACGTTTCACAGAGATTTATAAAAGACAGAACTTTACAACTCTGGAAAATGATCACAGCGAAAATTATTTTAGCCTCTGTTACAATTGCAAAATGAAACATAATCACTACCCTGGTTAGAGACTTCTGACTCATTGCCCACATGTCCCACATCGATTCATATAATGAAGAGAAATTAAATGGCAATTCAGTCTGATTATCAGTCTACAAAAGATCAATTATGAAGTAATTGCCAGTAATGCGTGCAAACACACTGCCGTTGGATATGCACTGAAGCACTGAGCAGACATAGTTTTCTTCAGAAAAAAAACCAGACTGTCCTCAACCAGAATTACGTCCTTATAGGTCGTTTGTGCGAGCAGTTTATTACAAGCCATTTTTACGTTTATTGTAGGATGCGACTTCTAGTGGTCCTGGTAATTATGATGGGCGCAAACCAGGAAGTCAGGTGACGTACCTATGGAGGTGGTGGAGTGGATAGAAGGCACAAATAAACAAAGGACTCTGACCCTGGAGAGTGGAAAAATGTGTTTTACTGTTTTTGAGATGCATAAACATTTCCTTTTAGTAATGGTCCCTAAATACTCTGAAGTTTATAACTGTGTGCTGTGTGGCAAGAATGCAGTAAAAAATGCTGACAACCCCCATCCTCTGAGTTAGAGTAAGAGTTGAAACAGACGCTCAAAGACAAGAAAGGACCCTTTGTAAGAGCCAAATGGAGTAAACCAGTTTAGAACAGCTGTCAGATAAGATAGCCTTAAAATATCTAAGGGAGAGGTCACATTGTAACATGTAACCTCTCGGGAAGATTTTTGCTGTCAGAGGCGCTGTCCGCTAGTGCTGGATGGAGATGATGTCACCATGCTATGAGCCAAGGGAGAGATCCGGGGCTCATCCCCCAACTGTTTTCAACCAAGGAGATAGCAGAGAAATCACATATATTACTCTGTAAATGTTAAGGTAGTCACTCTCTTTAGGGACGTGGGTGCCAGATAACTGTTTTGCAGACTGCTATTTTCAAATCAAAAGAGATCCATGTGCAGGCGTTTATTTTGATACCCCAATTGCATTAAATCAACTAAATTGAGTATTAAGTTTCAGTTTCTATTTTGTCCTGCAAATAAAGAACGCGCTTACAGGCTCCCATGTGAAACCAAAAGTCATCTTGAAATTTTAAGTTGCATAACTTTATGTACGTAACTTACGTTAGTTGCATAACCTACGTAACGTACATATTTTAACCCAAACCATCATATTTTCCTAAGCCTGACCAAGCAGTTTTTGGCCTAAACCTAACCAAACTGCGACTGTTTCACAATGTGTGTTTAACTTCACGTGGTATGCTTGCAGCTGCAGCCCGTCCTCAACTGCCACCGGTAAGGGCGATAATTTAGGAAACGCTCCTGTGGGTCATATTAGAGGGTAAGAATAAACGGTCTATGTGGTCGTATGGGTTGGAGGACTTTTCTAATTTTAGTTACTTCCCTTTGCTCCAATCTCATATCCTTGGTGTGAAATCTACAACAAAAGCTTTTTAAATCATTGACAAGGTCTTGCTCATTAGTAAACGAGATAAATTGTCCTTTGGGTTTCAATCCTGTAATAGTCTGTAAAGCCAGCCAGGCTTTCTCTGTCTTTTTTAAAGAGTGACTCTGTCTCATCCCTGTAGGCTGCCTCGCATTCCTTTATTTTGGTTTTGATCTTCCTTTGTAATGTTCTCTCATTCTCTTTACTTCCTACAGCCTTGAATGAGCATTTTTCTGCTTTATCAGTGCTTTAAGATCTTTTGTCACCAATTGTTTCTTGTTCGAGTATGCAGTAACTCACACTGGTTTTATTTTTTAATATACAGTCACAAAAGGGATTTTTCATGTTGGCCCTGAGCTCAAAACACATGCAAAGAGACAAAACACAACCAATTTGACAACACATGCACAGCATTTACAACAAACTGTGAATACTGTGAATGCAAATACAGAAGACACAACTGAATACATTACAATAATTGCATTTTTCCCATTAATGTTGTGCATGTGTTGGCAAATTGATAGATATTTTTTTTATTTGCTTGTGTTGTGTCGATTTGCATGTTGCAGAGCGTTGAGCTCTCAGGGCCACCTAAGATTGTACCTATTTATCACTACTACAGGTGGACCTTATGCATATGTTTCAAAACCAAGGCCAGATGATTTAGATTTTCTAATAGCCTATAGGTTACTGGCCCGTTTTTATATTGTCCACAATGTGCTGCACTACAATCCCCAGCAACATTCTGTTTTCTAAATCACCCCAATCTCCTGTTGAAAATGTACAGTAAGTGTTGCAAAACAGCAGAACAAGTGGGCTCTGCGCAAGACGTTCTTATGGTTACCCATAAAAAAAATGGTGTTCTGACAAGTCAATGGTCAAAAAACAGCAGTCAAGGGGCATGCAGGCAGATGGAAATACATACTTGAGAGTAACTACAAACGAGCATTCAAAAAAGTATTTTCCAAACCAAAATTCCCAGGAGAGCATGCCTCTGGCCCTCCCTACTTTTTATAGGTTTTCTCTACCCACACAACAGTTAGTTACAGAAGAAGTAACATCAGTTGTGTGAGGGGATTCCAACAGGGGTAGTTAATTATTCTTTAATTTTCCTCTACATTTGAAGTACTTATTTTTTTCTACCCCAATAGAATCACTGGGTCTAACTTCACCTCAGTAAGAAAGTTCTTGCTATGGCCCTTATTTTTTAGGATGGCCCCTTCAGTAATTTAGTGTGACGCCCCTGATCTAAGGGATCAGATCTATTTTGTTCTTCACCGCTCAAATACATGTTTAAATAAAATGATGTTATATTTTACTTGAATATTTACATTTAACAGGATTTTGTTTAATCGTTCATCAATCACGCAGGTGCTTGGGTAATTGTGTTTAACTTTTTTGGTGTCGCCCAACAGTCCCCCTATAAGTTTAAAAAAAAGGACATAGGAAGAAGCTGTAGTGTATTTTTAGAGACCAGTCAGTGAACATTGAAACTCAGTTCAAACTACTTAACTGTGATTTAATAATAAATGCATGAAACCCATGGGAAGATTAGTAGTAGAACCAAGAAAAAGAACATGGACTTATATTATTATAAATATTATGAGAAAACAAAACGTGCAGAGAGACGATCAAACACAGTGACACTGAAACATCTTTTGTGAGTGGGTTGAATGGTTCCTTATCATACAAAATCTAAACAAATAAAAGAGATAGCAGCAAATAAGCAAACAAACTTCAGCAGACTTCAGAAACATCAGGAGCGGAACCTCAATGAAATGTGAATCAGTGGATGAAATGAAGACAGCAGCTATAAATCATTGCAGCAGGGAGCTGTTTAGTTATTGATGAAGGCTTTCTTCTCTAACCTATATCAAAGGCAGAGACACACAAGGTATGTGTATGAGAGAGACAGAGACAGAGAGGGATTGACTGAATGTGTATGATGTATGTGTTTTACACTGACAGTCAGATTAAAAAGAGATCAAAGTGACATGCCCATAGCATGAAGATCACAACCAGTAGAACCTCCTCCTGTCAAATACAACAATTCTTGACTTATCAGAAATGTTTCATCTTCAAAATGAAAGACAAACAAAAATAGTTATTTTAATAAATATGACATGGGGACACAATATAATTGTTGCTTTGTTACAGACAGCAGTAAACTAAACATTCAAAAAAAGGTACAGCATTTTGAAACTGGTTCTAATGGATACATGGAACTCAGTACTCAGTGTGCTGCAGAGTCCTTAAAGGATAGATTTAGATTTTTTTAAGTCCATCTCAGCACAATACCCCCATTCCATATATGGATTAAAAGAGTTCTTGGTAGCTGTAATAATTCCCAAGAGATCCTATGGTAGTGTTGGGATTTGGTTGTTGGCAGAAATATAAAATATATTTCTGCTAATTATTATTATGGATTATGGTAATTATTAATAATTACGGCACCACCCTAGATTCATACACCAATAACCACACGCGACAAACAGCCTCAAGGTGGCTGTCCACCTAATAATGCTGACATTTAAGGTACGAGGCAGGCTTGACCACTTGGGTCTTCATCACACACTGAGCCAAAATGGGGGGTAGACCTGCAAAAACTTGGACAGAGCCAAAAGGGAGGACAAGCTCTAATTGTCCTCAAGATAGCGGGACGCTTAGCTAGCTATGCTCATGTGTAATGGTGTGTGGGTTAGTGGAGAGGAAAGAGAAGGGAAAACACACAGAGTAAGGCACAAGAAAACTCAAATGCCGTGGCAAAGCCCAATAGCTAACCCTGCAGCAGACTTTCGTTCCACAGCTGCGTTATTGGACTTTGGTCTGATAAAGCACAGTTATTAGCCCCCACAGTGGCTAAAGCTAACACAGTTAAATGGCCCAACGGCGTGGTACCAATACAAATGGAACGTGCTAGGCACAAAGAAAAAATACAGCAATTAGGACATTGCGGGCCGTTAGTGTGTGTTTGGAAGCTTAGATGAAATAACACACAGTATTGTATTAATATAGATTTGAGAATATGTGAACCTATTCTTCAACCTTACAAGCCAAACTGTAACCAAGTTAAAATAGAAACAAAGGTATAACATTGGTTGCTGCCAACATAGTTGATAAAAGATACAAGATAGATTTATTGATCATTTTGAAACACAGGGTTGTGTAATGAGACTGTAGTTCCCTCTATGCTTCTCAAAAAAAGATATACGGTAGATTAGCGAATAAATAAGTAAAAGAAATAGAAAAGAGAAAAACTATTTTACTGTGCTGAGGATGAATTTAGCGTTAATTTGGGCAGCTGTGGCTTGGTGGAAGAGTGGGTCAGCCACCAATCGGAAGGTCGGTGGTTCGATCCTGGCTTCCCCCAGATGTGTTGAAGTGTCCTTGAGCAAGATACTGAACCGCAAATTGCTCCAGAGGGCTGTGCCTTTAGTGTGTGAGTGTGTGTGAATGGTTAGCTCCTTCGAATGATGGGCAGTTAGGTCCTGCCATCAGTGTATGAATGGGGTGAATGTGATATGTAGTGTGAAAGCGCTTTGAGTAGTCGGAAGACTAGAAAGGTGCTATACAAGTACAGTCCATCCATTTACAATGTCATAGCCTGAGGGAAGAAGCTGCTCTTAATCTGGTGGTACAACAGCGGATGCTTCTCTATCTTTTTCTAGACAGCAGCAGGGAAAACTGCCTCTTGTTCTTTAGTATCCTTTGGGCTCTGCGCAGGCACCTCACCGATATCTAATGCTTGGTACGTTGGTACCAATGATCTTCTGAGCAGTTTTAATCACCCGCCACAGAGCCCTCTGGTCCTGGGCCGCCCAGTCAGAATGCTTTCTATTGCTCCTCTGTAAAAGTGAATGAGAACTTCACACGGGAATTTTGCCTTCTTAAGTTTTATTAAGAAATACAGCTGTTTCTGAGCTTTCTTGACCAGGGTGGAGATGTGCGAGGACCATGTCAGGTTCTCTGTGATGCAGATTCCCAGAAACCTAAAACTATTCACCTGTTCCACTGATGTAGACAGGGGTGTGTGTCTTTGCCTCCTTTTTCCAAAAGTCAACGATCAGCTCCTTGGTTTTTCTGACGTCAAGCAGTAGGTGGTTCTCTGTGCACCAAGATTGTTGATTTCCTCCCGATATGAAGTCTCATCGTGGTTTGTAATCAGGCCAATGACAACAGAGGTTGTGAAGTTCGTAATTGATCCAGGTTTAAGCATGTTGGTTTAAAGCCTCAGATGTACTTTTCATCATTTCAACGTTTTAATCGAATGTATACCCACATCCAGATAGAGCCACTATTCCACACCTGCACAGTATATTCCAAATGTTCTGTACTTGTATAGCACCTTTCTAGTCTTCCAATTACACGTTCATATACTGATGGCCCTCGGGAGCAATTTGGGGTTCAGTATCTTGCCCAAGGACACTTTGACATGTGGGCTGAACTACCGACCTTCCAATTAGTGGACGACCCTACCACTAAGCCATAGCTGACAAATGTGTACATTTAAACTCATTTTGCACTTAACATTATTTATGTATTATTACTTATATAAAAGCAGATGCGTTTCAATAATCTATTTTGAAAACGAAAAGACAAATATTACTGTGGGTGAAGAAAAAAAGTTTCATTAAGTCTATTGTCAAATTCTCTGTTCGCTTGCTAACTAGTTTTCATGTACTCTCAATCGCAACACGTGGTGTTTACATGTACAGCTGACACAGCTTGGAGGGAAACCCAGTCATGTCCTCTGCAGTCACTCTTTTTATTTGGTTATTGTAACAATATATCAAAATAAAGACACAAATGGGATTGCAAATGTATGTGAGGCTGATCTTTAGTGTTAAAGATAACAACGACATCTGACACTAAGACAGGGAGACACACGAACTAAATACACTCAAGTGAGGTGAACCAACGAGACACAGGTGAACATAATCAGACAATCAGGAGGCAGGAAGTAAAACAGACAGACCCAGGAGGGAACAGTCCAATTACAAAATAAAACAGGAAGTACTAGAACGAAAACCCAAATCACAGACCAAAAAGACAATTTCAAAATAAGACAAGAACTGACCAAATCCAAAACCTAAGGGTGCTTTCACACCTCTGGTTCGGTTCATTTGGTCCGAACCAAGGGCATTTTTCAGCTTTTTTGGTTCCTTTTCACACCACACTGATTGCTTTGGTCCGAACCAGTTGAAACGAACCAAAACGCAGTCACATGACAACATCCACATCACTCATTGGCCATGGAATATTTCCTAAACTGCTTTTCAATTGGTCAGAATTTACATGCAGGAAAATTCCAACAGAAGAGGAAAAGCCAGCAAACAACACGGTGACAAAGCAAATATAGAGAGACGACTGCGCGGCCTGGTTTTGTCCCTGGCCAGAATCTATTACATTGGTTGTATTCACCCCAATATGCAAACAATACATTTCTATAATGAAGCACGGATGCGGCTTGAAAACAACGTTCTAAAGCAAATGGCGAGCGCGCATTAGTAATCACTTGAAGTGGAGGCGTGCATTAATTTTTCTTAACTCTGACATGCTTATCTTCTGACAATATGACTACGGCAGCTGGTTTAGTCCAAATATTATCAGTATTTTTTGCAGAGGAGGCTTGAAGACGTGTTCTCGGTACGCTTGTTTGGTCCGCTTTAAGTGCGCACCGGAGTACGATTGCTGCTTTCACACCTGACCAAACGAACCGCACCAAAGGGGAAAACAAATTCTAGTACGATTCAACTGAACTAAATGAGGCAGGTGTGAAAGCACCTTAAGACAGACATCCTCAGAAAAACAGAACTTCATACCAAAACCATGACCTCACATACATTTGCAATCACATTTGTGTGTTTACTTTCCTCCTAAACCCAACTGTGTGGATAAATATCTTTTGTCAAATCAGAATTTTTGCTTATCTTTTAAATTGCCTGAGCCATTCCACAATTATTTCATCATGAATCACTGCTCTAGACAAAAGGCCCGAATATGGAGGACTAACACAAAGCTCACATTTTAATATGGCTTTGTCATAGTGAAAATTGTCTTAAATGTATTAAAGTAAAATAAAAAAACGAACCACAATTCTTCCTCGCTTGGCCCAGACGGACAGACACCACCCAGCGGAGCAGCAACGTCCCAAAACAACCTCTCTTCCTCCCAAAGGACTGGTAACAACCACATAGTACAGGACTGTTAGTTAACTTTGCATATGTGACGTTACTGATGTGATTTCATCAAGATTTATTTTTGTGATGCTTTTCAATCTGTTAGTTAATTTGGTAGACACTGCTAAACTGATGTTAGTTATTTATGCTACACACAGGGTCTTTGCATGCCATCTAACTCCTTTTAACTTGGCACTGTCAGCTTACAGATCACCTTTACCTGCTAGCACACAAACACACACACCTCTAGTTGGGCTCCAGCAGAGGCCACACACTTGTGCTAATACAACGTTAGTAGAGTAACCCTCTCTCTTACACGGTTTACCGCCATCTTTACATTTCCCTTTGTCTAGCCATGCAGCTCATGCTTAGCTTCACGACACTTGTGCTAAGGAACCTTAGCCTCACGACACTCTACCTTTTTATATGGCCTCGCCGCCATTTTGACTTAGCATTCTTTCTTTGGTCCACTTTATGTCCAAGTAGCCATCTTACATCCACACGCACACTCACATCCTTTGTCTGTAGTTTAGCGTATTTAGAGTTAGTCTTCATTGTGTGTTTTTACTTTGTTTACCTTTGTAAATAAATGATTGTGTTTAATTATGCTGGTCTCTTTAATGTCTCACAAGAGTGAATAATTTGCCAACTTCTTCTATGTTAAATTCCAAATCCTTCACCTACCAGCTACTAATGGTAATTTTGGGTTATAGTTTAATTTGATTATCAATCTGAGCTCCAAATTGGTAGTTTGGTGTATTTTATGAAACTCAATCAATTAATTGGCTATCATTTCCTTTATCCAAAGGTGGTGCCCCGAGGACTTTATTAATTTAAAGCATTATTTATGGTTATCATTGATTATCCTGATAGCCAAATCTAACTGATTGCACCGACCTAAACTGCCCCTTGTAAATCCCAACAAATAGTGCTGCCATGTGAGAAGATTATTCTTAAATCACAACAAGTATGATCTTAAGTTTTAATGAGGACAAGTACAATGGTACGGAACGACTTCATTATCTCAGAATTCCGAGATAATTTTTAATTAAAAAAAAATTAGTTCTGTTTTTCTGAATTAATGACTTAATTATCTCAGAATTACGAGATCATTTTTCATGGAGTGCATCTGAGGCGCCGGAATCGTCTTCGGTGACGTTTGTATCATAATCCAGGACCGAACTTTTTATGGCATGTTGATTCATATGATAAACTCAAACCATATGGAATCTGCATCAACGGTGCAATCAACGGGTTTTCACGAATGATGATATGGCTACATGCATACTCTACAAGTAGTGATCCCAAGGTCATCACTGGATACTTTATTGATGCGGTGTTATCAAGGACTGGAACAGCCACCAGACAGTTCCTAAGTCGGTCAGACTTAGGAACAGAGAACAGCTGCACTCCATGGGGATCCAGTATTTTCAACAATTGCCTGATTGTCTCTTGTGTCACCACGTAGCCATCCTGAATACATTTCAGATGCATCACCTTATATCCGTGAAGCATACCATATCGGTTCAACTCATCCTGGAGAAACACAGCAATGTCAAGCAGATCAGAATGTTCTTTTCGTCTGAACAGGCGCAAAGTCTTGAGGTGTCTGCGCAAAGTTGACACATTAATAACCATACCATTTATATTACTTAAAGACAGCAGTATTTCCCAATGTCTTAAACCCAAATTAAAATAAAACCAGATTAAACTTTAAAGGCGGGACATTGTTTACTTCCATGTAATCCAGCTAAAATAGAGCTCCTGGCAGGATTTGGAGGGATCTCATTAATTCAGAAAAACAGAACAAAATTTTTTTTTTATGAAAAATTATCTCTCGTAATTCTGAGATAATTAACTCGTTAATTCAGAAAAACAGCCCAAAAACTTTTTTCCCATGAAAAATTATCTCGGTTAATTCAGAAAAACAGAGTAGATTTTTTTTCTAATGGAAATGCTACTGAGGCAGCAAACTTTCTATTTTTTGAAAGGTGAAATAGTGTGACAAACAAAGTGACATAATAGACAAGTCAACAACAACAACAAATCCTGAACAGGTTAGTGTGTAGAGTAAGAGGTGTGTGGCGGAGAAACAGAAGAACATAGTATTAATGTTATAGTAGTAGTATAATAGTATGTATGTGTAAAATAAAAATAAATAAATGAATCATTTCTATAAATAAAGAGGGGCAAAGCAAGAAGAACGCAACAACAGTATCTTAATGTAAGGAATAAATAATAAAATAAAGTAAAAGAAAAATGACAACAACATGGTGTAAGGCAGGAACACGGGAGGAAACACAGAGGCACTGGAAAAAAAAACGCAGGACTGGGGAACAGACAGAGGACTGAGGATCAAATAGAGATGACCTGACAACTGAAAATGGGAAGACACATGGACTAAATACTCCAGTGAGGCGAGAAAACTAAACGGAAGTGAAACTAATCTGGACAGGGCAGACAATCAAAACTGGGGGCCATAGAAAACAAAGACAGGAAGTAAAACCACAAGAAATATGAGGGGCGGAGAGTATTTCAAGATAAAACAGGAAATAACTATACACAAACCCAAAACCACAACAGTGAGCATAAAATGTGTAAGCTCACCTAGCAGCGTGTCCTCACACACGATCCTGCTTTTGTAACCTATGATGGCTTGGATCTTTCGCCACATATCTTTGGTGTTGTTGGTGTTGAGGTCTCTCTCAAGTCTCTCCTGACGTCGCCGCTTTTCCTTGATGCCAGCTTTCAGTCTCACTCTGGCGGTGCTGTAAGCTTCCTTGTCACCTGACCTGTTGGGTCTGGATAGGGCCCCCACCTCTCCATTCATCCAGGTTTTCTGGTTGGGGAATGATTTTATTGTCTTTGTGATCACCACATCATCAACACATTTGCTGATGTATGATGTCACTCATGATGTACATTCCGATCCGCCCGTCAAGTGCGGTGTGGTGGAGCTGTGTCTCTGTAAATGTGGGCATAAATTTCTCAGATGTCCCGTTGCTGACTCTTTTCCTGTGACTGGACGTAAGGTGATTGCACCATTTGCGGTGATGTTTGGTCCGTCTCTATCACCTTTAGTTTTCAGCCTTGGTTTGGCACAATTAGAAATCCTGGAGTCCTCAGGCTCCTCCTACAGGTCAGAGGAGAAAAGTCAGACGACAACTTGTGATGTATAGAGAGCAGAAGTGAAACCAGACACTTCCAGATTCTGTTCCAGAAGTTAGAAAACCTGTAAAATCCCATTGATATTTGTAACTACACTAATAAAAAAAAAAAATCCAGCCTCGGAACAGAGCCTTTCTCAACTACACTGTAATTCAGTTCAATTTGTATAGCCCAATATCACAAATCACAGTTTGCCGCAAAGGGCTTTACAATTTGTACAACAAATTGTCCTTTGAACCAACCATCCATCCATCCATCCACCTTCTACCGCTTATCCGGGGCTGGGTCGCGGGGGCAGCAGTCTGAGCAGAGACACCCAGACTTCCCCCTCCCCAGACACTTCCTCCAGCTCTTCCGGGGGAATACCGAGGCGTTTCCAGGCCAGCCGAGAGACATAGTCCCTCCAGCGTGTCCTAGGTCTTCCCCGGGGCCTTCTCCCAGTTGGACATGCCTGGAACACCTCCCCAGGGAGGCGTCCAGGAGGCATCCGGAACAGTTGCCCGAGCCACCTCAGCTGACTCCTCTCGATGTGGAGGAGCAGCGGCTCTACTCTGAGCTCCTCCCGAGTGACCGAGCTCCTCACCCTATCTGTAAGGGAGCGTCCTTTGAACCTCAATTCATATACGGAAAAACTACGCAAAAAACAAAACATTTTAACTGGGGGAAGAAATGGAAGAAACCTCAGGAGTAACAGAGGAGGGATACCTCTCCTAGGATGGACAGACATACAATAGATGTGTGTACAAAATAGATTCACAACAGAAATTCATACAATTATAATGACAAAATGTAGGTTGCAAAACATAAGTGTAAAGGATGCATCCAGAAATCATACTACCTTAAACTTTATTTAATTTTTTTTATTTTCAAAAAATGTACAATAACCAGCACCAGTCATACAAGTTTAACAGTACACTAAAAAACCTCACATCAAAAGACATGAACAAAGCAAAATAAGTGTATACTTAAAGATACTTATCTCTTACCTGTAGTGTTATTTATCCAACTAGATTGTTTAGGTGTGAGTTGCCGAGTTTTGACGATATCAGCCGTAGAGATGTCTGCATTTTTTGTATATAATGGGACTATATGGCACTTGGCTTGTGGTGCTCACATAACCAAAAAAAAATACATTTGAAAACCTTAACAGCAACTAAATCATGATAATCCGCAGACCTTGTTGTCAACAAAATATGTTAAAGTAATTACTACTCTGCATTTTTTAGAAGCTCAGGCATGTCACGATGTGCTAAGGTAAGTGTATTGTTTCATTTCCATTCACCAGTGTTTGTGTTACTGGTAGCGTGTAGTTCACTGCTCTTGTTCATCACAGCTAATTTGTCCGATTTATCAGTCATTACAGTGACTATCTGCTATAACGTTACGTTTGAACGTTCACTTGTTCTGCTCAAGTACTCAAAGGTCTCTCCTTCTAGCAACTTTCTCAGTCATGGGAAATCAGTCGATAGCTGCTGCAGTTAGCCAGGCCCCAGTAGCCGGTGCGGACCGACCAGAGCTAGCTCCTGTTAGCTGTCTCCCAGCAGCTCCTGAGCGGCCAAGAATCCAGAGGGGCTGGGTGAGCATAGCCCTAAACAGAAGCCCACGGTTCACCACCAACAGGTTCATCCCACTCACCGACACATGCTGAGAAACCAACTCTGATTATTGGCCGCTCCATTTTGAGAAACGTGAAGTTAGCAACAACAGCGACCACAGTTCAATGTAGGGCTCTCAAGTCTCACGCATTGGGGGTGAGACGCACGCATTTCAACCCGATCACACGCTCACACGCCACACCTTGTATTTCTCACGCAGAAAAATCTCCAGGATAACGCACACCAAGTTATGCCGCTATTACATTCTGTGATTCACGGGCTCGCTCGTTGATTCATATGCTCGCTGAAGTACAGAAGAGGACATCTGTCAGTTACATTGATTGACATCTGGCTACAGATTGATCGTGATCCACGTGGGACCATATAAATAACACTAACCTCTCTCTAACTCACATTCACACTAGCACACTAAAATGCGAATGAAATTTTTTTTTTTATTTTTAGGCCTACGAATATGTGTAATTTTTCATATCAAACCCCTGTCACTGCCGCCGCCAAAATCTCACTCTGAACTTGAGAGCCCTGTCAATGTGTTCCTGGGGCCATTGAATCATATTTGGAACTGCTGGCTAAGGGTAAGTGTAAATACAGTCAGGTTATTATTCACGTCAGCAGCAATGACACCCGATTACGCCTAATCGAAGTTCACTAAAATTAATGTTACATATGCAAAGACAATTTCAGACTCGGTAGTTTTCTCGGGGCCCAAATCTGACCACTTATGGCATGTTTAGCCACATGTCTTCATTCAGGCGCTGGCTGTCGGGTTGGTGTCCAGCAAACGATGTGGGCTTTGTATATAATTGACTTTCTGGGGAAGACCTTGTCTGATTTGGAGAGACGGCATTCATCCCACTTTGGATGTTGCAGCTCTCATATCTAGAAATCTGGCTGAGTTTATTAGTGGACCTAAACCATGACAACCCAGCGTTGAGACAAGAAGGCAGCGCTGCAGTCCTACACGCTTCCAGAGCAGTTACCCACCCATAACCCCTTAATGATGGTTTCTGCCTTAAATTAAAATCAAAGTTAGCAGAAAAGGACCTACATGTAGAAACTCCTGGTCCTTATTTTGAGTTTATTTTTGAATTTATATCAAGTTTAGTGCCTAAAAACAGAAAGTAATTATTGTCAGTGATTTTAATATTCATATAGATGTTCAAAATGATCACCTTAGTACTGCGTTTATCTCATTATTAGAATCAATTGGCTTCTGTTAGAGTGCACATAAACCCACTCACGGTTTTAACCACACCCTCGACCTTGTTCCAGTATTTGGCATTGAAATTGAACATTTAATAGTCTTTCCACAGAATCCTTCATTATTTAATATCTTTTTAACTCCTATTACTGGACTACACGCCATTTGACATAATGCTACACTAGATGTCTATTAAATAGTGCTGTACCTAAATTTAAGGAAGTGATTCCATCTGAATTTCACTCAATGCTATGCTACAGAGGAGTTTTATGCTAATTTCAGTCCGTCCCAAACTGATCATCTTGTTGATAGTGCTGCAGGTTCACAAAGAATGTTAGCACCATGGTATAACCCCCAAACTAAAGCAAACGTCATGAAAACATGAAGGGAAATGGCGTTCCAACAATCTGGGAGAATCTTGAGACATTAAAGAGACCAGCATAATTAAACACAAGCATTTATTTACAAAAAATGTTAACAAAACAAACACACAACATGAAGAATAACTACATACAGCTAGGTAATGCATTACGTCAATGACATGCCCCAATGAATATATTGCCGAAAACCTGTATGTGTGTCCCCAAATCACAGTTCAACTCACCTACATGAACTCATCCATTGTCTCCCACAGGTCCAGCGCACTACTGCTTTTACAGGGGAGGGAATAATTAGTCAACTATACACAGCTTGTGACAATCAGTTCTTTCTGATGCTGCTCACCTGAGACACTCCCTCACCTTTCCCCCTCTGCTAAACCACACACTCCTCCACATGCATATGCTATGATCTTCTGTTGTAAATCTATTCTGTACACATCTATTGCATGTCTGTCCATAGTGGGAGAGGGATCCCTCCTCCTTTTTTTGATGTTAAACTCGGACAAAACTGAAGTTATTGTACTTGACCCCGAACGCCTCCGAGACTCACTGTCGGCAGATATAATTGCTCTAGAGGGCACTGCCCTGGCCTCCAGCACCTCTGTGAGGAACCTAGGAGTTATCTTTGATCAGGATCTATCCTTCAAATCCCACATGAAGCAAACCTCACGGACTGCCTTTTTTCACCTACGTAACATTGCAAAAATCAGGCACTTCCTGTCTCGAAATGAAGCAGAAAAATTAATCCATGCATTTGTTACTTCAAGGCTGGATTACTGCAATTCCATATTATCAGGCAGCCCAAAAAAGTCCCTTATGTTTCTCCAGTTGATTCAGAACGCTGCAGCACGTGTACTGACAGGAACTAGGAAAAGAGATCATATTTCTCCAATATTATCTTCTCTGCACTGGCTCCCTGTGAAATCCAAAATAGAATTTAAAATCCTTCTCCTCACCTACAAAGCTCTTAATGGTCAGGGAACGTCGTATCTTACAGAGCTCATAGTACCTTATTACCCCACTAGAACACTGCGCTCTCAGAATGCAGGGTTACTTGTGGTTCCTAGAGTCTCCAAAAGTAGAATGGGAGCCAGAACCTTTAGCTATCAAGCTCCTTTCCTGTGGACTCAGATCCCAGTTCGGGTTCGGGAGGCAGACACCATCTCCACATTTAAGAATAGGCTAAAGACTTTTCTCTTTGATAAAGCTTATAGTTAGGGCTGGCTCAGGTGAACCTGAACCATCCCTTAGTTATGCTGCTATAGGCCTAGACTGTCAGGGGACTTCCCATGATGCACCTCTCTCTCTTCACCTCTGTCCTCCTCTCCATCCATATGCATTCTCATCCAATGCATGTTACTAACTTGACTTCTTCCCTCTCCCGGAGTTTTGTGCTTTGTCATCCGTCTCTTCTTTTTTACTGTCACTTTCAGCAGGTATTTCAGTGTCCGGAGATGTATCTGGATCGGTGACTATGGCGACCTCCTGGGGCAGTGCTGCTGTGGCTATGGTGAGGGGACGAGTGGCTCGGGTCCTGCTCGTTGGGCTCCACCTGGAGCTGCTCGGTTGTCCGTCTGGACCCATCATCTTCCCTTATGTTTTACATCCCACACTTTTCAACATAATAATATATATATATACAACAATTTTGCCATCACAACTGTATATGTTATAATTTTTATGCTATGAATCTATTCTGTACTTATGACATCTATTGCATGTCTGTCCGTCCTGGGAGAGGGATCCCTCCTCTGTTGCTCTTCCTGAGGTTTCTATCATTTTTTCCCCTGTTAAAAGGGTTTTTTACGGTCCCTTTGAAATCAATAGCGGCTCCCGGGGTTTTTCCACAAGCACAAACAGTCGAGTCAGAGGAGGGAGGGAGCTCACGAACAGAAATGACTGGCTCTGGTCTTATTGCCTTCTGGATGGTGATTGGTGTTGCTAAGCCAACCGTGGGCGGTTTCAATCGATTCTATTGGCTCTAACGGTCACAAAGAGGTGTCATTTATGCAGATCGGCCAATGGGCTGCTGTTTTCTGAGTGTTTGAGAGCCCACACACAGACAGCTACAGAGAAATAAAAACAGGAGCAGAGACAGTGCCTAGGTGAATCTGAGCCAGATTATAAACTCAAAATGACTCAAAAACAGTTGTATTTGATGGAATGAGTTACTATAATGATATATTAGTGAAATATAAATAGTTTTTACTGCCTGGTACGTAAAACAGGTCAATGGCGCATCTGGATTCAAATCCCATATTTGCTGGTTCCGCCTGGAAATATCTGTGATAAAATGTGTGTTAAACGGCTTAGGTTCACTTTTTTAGCATCTACCTTTGCACAGTTACTTAGCAAATATTATTTTAGTCATTCCTACAAAGTTTAGGCTTATTCCTTGATGTTTCTAATGTGTTTTCACTATAAATTATGTGGGGGTTTTTAGGCGGAGGTTGAAATTTCAATTTTCTACTGCTTTCCAGATGCATATTATCTGAGTATAGATACCTGAATCCCTACACTTCTATTGTAATCTCACAGGTCTTAGCTTTCATTTGAGACCAAGATTATGCATATAGCCTTTGTGGTTAATAAGATATACTCAATCTATTTTGGCATGTAATTTCGGAAAAATGGGCTTAGGGATGAGCTGTAGCATATTTTTAGGGTTGGATGAAGGAGGTGGTCCTGTCCAGGCAGAGATGTTCCCTGTAAGGACACTCTTGATGGTGCAGGAGTAGAAATTCCTTAGTATCTAAGGGGATACCCAGAATTTCCTCAAGCTTCTGAGATGAAACAGTCTCTGACAGCTGTGCTGATTAAAACAGAAGCATCTTTGTTCCATCAGATAGACGTGAGTCGTGAAACGTTCTGTGTAGACAGGCCTGTTACTTACAGATGACACTGAGATGTGAACTGTCTCTCTATCTTTCTCTCTGGTATACTGCTATATTAGTAGGTCATACAGGGACAACTGAAAAGTAATTCCCACACGGCTGCTTTTCAAAATCCCTAATCACAGAGTCAACAGCAATACACATGCACACGCAAATACACACTCACCAGCTCTCAAGCTCTTATCCCCAACCTCCATCACTTCTAATAATTTGGTCAGAATCCAAACTCCAAACTTGGGGGTCTGGGGAGCAAAATGTGTCTTTTTTCATAGCACACTTGGTTTTTCAGATAAAAAAAACAACACGCCCCATACAGTATAGTCATTTTATTATGAGGTGTGTGTGTGTGTGTGTGTGTGTGTGTGCGGGGGTGTCACGGTTGCTTTAATGAGAAACCGTGACTTTTGGTCGTGTCAGACACTGTGTCTACTAAATGTCAGCTCTGCAGAAGTTAAAATGAAAGGTTATTTGTTGTAATACTAGCTCTTCGCTGTAGATAAAGCCCTCTAAAGCTAACTATGCCAGCATAAAGCGGGACCTTGCTTAAAATATGTGACGATGACGAGGAGGTCAAAATTAACCCACCCATCTGCCTTATTAGAAAAAAGGCAGGATCATTGTGCACTATGCAAACATTCTAACGGTGCATTGAGATTGAAAACAAAGTGAATTTTCACTTCTTGCTTTATTTGAACACATTTGACCACTAGATTGATTTGGAATCGGTGTTTCTGTGTGTCTGAACATCATGTAGTGTTATTGACAAGTATCACACTACAGTCACTGAAGAAGACGGAAAGGATTTGTTCCTTTCCTTTGTCTGACACATTCATTCCACTGGAAATAACTTCTCATATTGTCACGACCCCGAAGAAATGTTTTCTTTGTCTGCTTTCATGTTTATAAGAAAGTCAGAATGTGGTTTCAGGACTGATTTTTACCATGTTTTATTTTCTGCTGTTTCTTATGCCAGATGGACCTCTAGGCACTGACAGAGATAATCAGAGCAGAGAAAAGAAAGTCACTCGAGGGACTTTAGAGTTTTTCTGTCTGTTGATCAGGGTCTTTCTGATAGCGCCAGTATTTCAAATTCCTACAGTGACTACAGCGGCTTATAATACATAGACAGAAATTTCACATCTTTAAAATCAGTAGCTCATTATATCTTCTCCTTGCACTATATGGAAAATTATTGATATTACTGATTGATATAAAAAACAGGCAGTTTAAAATCTCAAGTATTTCCCTGAGGCATTAAATATTCATTACTAAATAAGCAACAATCAAACTTAAAGTTGGTAAAAAAAACTGGTATAATATCTGGTATGGTTGTAAATTGTATTGTATTATATTGTACCCTTATTTAAGGTATGTGAAATGCGCAGGATCGCCAACAAAATACAAAAAGCATTAGCACATATTAAATCCTCTAAAAAGGAAATATGAGCTACTTTCTTATTGGTCACTACACTTGTGGCTTTTGTTATGTTGCACAAACACAAAAACACACAAACAAACAAGCCTGCGGTGTGTGGTTCCATTGTGTTTCTCGGTCACTGGCTTCACTAAGAATGAGATTGTGTATTACGGATAAAGGGCTTGTGACAGATTGTCCTCTCTCTCTTGCAGCTTTCTACTCTCTATTTCTGTTGGCCTTTCTCTCTTTTCACTCTCTACTTTTTGTACATGTAGGTGGCATCTTATCCATTCATTTGTCCTTACTCTAGATTTGCCTTAGTGTAATTAGTATTACTTTAATAATGCCTTATAATAGGTGCCATAAGGGAATTAACAGTCAACAGTGGAAGGAATTCGACTGGAAAATTAAAATACGTATTTTTCATACTCCTCTGGTTATTTCAATTTTTGTCAAAGACCCCTCTGCAGCTTTATGCTTGAAACAATGTGGTAAAACAGGCGACCATACACATATATTTTGGGACTATCCAGTAATCCTTGCGTATTGGGAAAACATTAAAGAAGAGTTGGAGAAAATTGTAAAAAGAGAAGTTCCCTCAAATGTACGACTTTTCTTACTGGGTGTTATAGCAGTTGATGTTTTCAATGCGGACCAAAGATATATTTTATGTGTATTACTACTAATTGCCAAGAAAACATTACTGCTAATTGGAAGGCTATGAATTTACCAACTGTAAATGAATGGAAACAGAGATTAAAACAGGTTTATGTGATGGAAAAAATGACTGCATCATTACAATTGAAAACTGACCTTTTTAATCAGAGATGGAACAGCAGCATCCAAACACACATGCACAGCATTAGCATTACAGGTACATTACCAAAAAAGCAGCATTGTCTTAGAATCTTTTTTCTTTCTTTGTCTAATTGTTTCCATAAGGCGAAGGCTTCTGAGCCAGCAGCTGCCAACCCTGATGCAAATCTCATGGCCAATCATAATAGGCTGCAGCACCGCACCCTGATGATATGTGTGTACATACATAGAGTAAAGCTAGCAGCAGGCCTCCCAGAAAGGTCTGTAGCGTACTTGATTCTGGTGTTCGTCTAGAATTATTCTTTTAAGCTTGTATCAGTCTCATGGGTGTTTTGACACAAATTTGTCTTGCGTCCTAACAAAGTATCGGGTTACTACAGCCCTGCTCCCATAATTAGGAAAATACATGATGTAAGATTTGCGGCGGGTTTTTTTTGGGTTTTTTTACATTGAGCCACAAGGGACGAGATTCTAAAGGGCCCACAGAGAAAAATACATATGCATAATTAATCAAAAGTGCTGCACCGAAGAGGAATTTGGGTATGGAACATTGATCATTTCACAGCTGAATGCACCCTTTGTTGACCTTCTTTTCTATGCAAATGTGAGGGAAAGCTTGTCGTTTCAAACTGCCAGCCAGATCCACAAGGAGCATAAGGGCAGGACAGTAATATAAAAAAATACCCGGATCAGCAAAATTTTTACCATGATTCCCAAATGAGTCTTAAATTACTGTAACTTCTGCTGAGGTAAAGTCCACTGTACCACTCATTTCTTCATAGCTATATGCTATCTAAACTCAACCAGAAGGCAACCGTGGGTCTTGGATTAGTGGCGGTAAACAAATGGCTCCTTTAAAGTGCACTTGCTGACAGGTATGGAATGCCATTTAATTCCAATTTTAGTCCCGTGAAATAAATAAATGTGTCATTATGAAATCGTCCCATGAAATAAATAAATGTGTCATTATGAAATCGTCCCATGAAATAAATAAATTTGGCATTATGAAATAGTCCCGTGATATAAATAATTGTGGCATTATGAAATTGTCCCATGAAATAAATAAATTTGGCATTATGAAATAGTCCCGTGATATAAATAAATGTGGCATTATGAAATAGTCCCGTAATATAAATAAATGTGGCATTATGCAATTAAAGTCCAATGAAATAAAAAGCTATTTACTTATTTATTTATTAAACATTATTCAGTCATTTTCTACCGCTTGTTCCCGTTAGGGGTCACGGGTGACTGGAGCCTATCCCAGTGACTTTGGGCCTTAGGCGGGGTTCACCCTGGACAGTTATTAAACATTATTGACTAATTTATTTACTTCATAGGTATATTTATGTATTTATTTAATATTGAATGAAATGGCATTCCATAGTGTGGATTTTGGATATTGTTGACACCCTGTATTTAAGATATGTGTCTCTATACATGTCTGACTCCTGCCCCATCTCATAGCAGTAGCTGTGACGGCATCATAGAATGTAACAAACTGAAGGCTAAGATAAGAGGACGAGGGAGAAAAGGTTAGACCCAGGCCGAAAGGAACAGAGGCATGCTGAGATAACAAGCTACGTAAAGTACTGAAAATGTGTGACGGGGGATGGGGTAGAATATAACCAAGAGTTTTGCTGTCTTAGCTGAGAGCATAACGCAGGCATCACGGGGAACAGAAGCCTGAGGTGGTTGCGTTGTGTCTCCAGATTAATCTGTATGTACTATGCTGTGAAATAAACTAGTTTGAGTTTCAAAGGTCTCTGGTGAATCTCTTCTCATCAACCAACTCGGAGAGAGGTGAGGCTAGGCCTACCTCAACAATAGACAGGACACATGGGGAGAGAGAGGTATGGCATGCAACAAAGATCTCCAGGTGGAATGGAACCAGGAATGCTGTAGTAATATAGTATGTGACACCCCCTGTAAAGTGCACTTTACATGCATCTTTTCATTTGCTCCGACACTCTCTGTCACTGTCATTGAAGTGTTTTTTACAGTCTGTAGCTATTACTAAAACGATGATTATATGAAGATCTAAGCTTTGCCTCCTTTTGGCAGTCTCTCTTTCCCTTTATCTGTCACTCATCCTGACTGTCTGTGTTTTCAAGATTTTAATAGCATAATCGCTATCTCAGTTTTAATAAAATCAATAACATCCAACTCCAACCTGATGTTAGCAGCTCAGAGACCCTATGTTCCCTCTCATCTTTGAGTGACTTCAGTCTCATTTGGCATTTTGAAAGTTCAAAATTTAACTTTTAACTAAAGCCAGATAATATAAATATACAATGGACCACCCCTCATCTCAATTTAAGAAAAAAAAGAGAACAAACATAAAAATACTGAATAAACAGCATGATTTTGAGGAAAACATAGAAAATAAATGACAACAAGACAGACACAAAATACATCTAAAAGCAGGATCATCAGATTTGCGATGCTCTGTGTATTCTTACTCTCATCTAATTAGGTGTGTTGTACCTCATCACCTAGCACTTTGACAACACAATAGACACCTTAATCTAAAATATATTTGGACATGTGAGTTTGTCTTCTGAATGGAAATATGTTGATATAGAAGACATGGTTGAGCAGTTTTTTTATTATTGTAATGACCCTGAGCACTGAGCAGAGTGTTATTAACCTCTAACCTGAAACAAGCCTCATAGTTGGTCATTTTGCAACACTGACTGGACACAATGATGATGACCCTTTGACCGTCACTCCAAGCCTTAACAGGAGTCTGTTGTTCCAGGTAGTAAAAACAGCAGCCAGAGGTTGGGGAACTTGAGACTAATCTTTTTTTTTTTCTGCCCTTACTGCTTCTTTGGCTTATCATGGAAAAGCTTGGAGTGGTTTCCTCTTGGTATGCTGCTGTGGTGCTTTTTTGCTCTAGTCCGCAGACAGGTTACAGGTAGTGCATAATTGCAGCCTGGTTGCTGTGTAAAACATCCACTCTACCATGCTCCACCAGCTTTGCTTGCAGAGGGATTGAAAAACTGAAACTGTGAAAAAAAACCCTGCAAAATAATTTGTCAAAGCTTTTCAGAACGACACTGATGTTGAACATGTGTTGTTTGGAATCAGATTTGAATTTGGAAGATGTTGTGCAAGCATATACTGTTAAAACAGATGATCGCAATTTACTGTGTAGTGAGCTTAAAGGTTCATGCTTGACCTTGGAAATAGCTGTTTGAAAACCCTTTTTTCAGGTTCACTTACTTGGTTTTTCCAGAGCTTTCACCCTTGCCACCCCGTGGCTGGAGTTTGCTCAGTTGTCATGGAGTTATCCATGACAAGAGCCACAAGATGTGGCTGAAAGCTCCTCAAAACACAAGTAAGTAGACCTTGTGACAAATGTGCTACGTGTTTTCAATTCCAATGCAGTCAATAGTATATCTTTGTTTAAAATGCATTAATTAATAAAGTTCCCACTATATATAAATAGTTTCAACATGAGTTTATTGGTTGATTCGTGTAAAAAAACGTACCAGGTTACGTAGGTAACCATGGTTCCCTGATAGGGAACGAGACGCTGCGTCAGCTGACGCTATGGGGAGCCGGCTTCACTGTTGTCATCAGCCTTCTGATCGACCGAAGCAAGCCGCTTACAGGCATGCCGGAA
>CM022483.1:15196752-15312489 GCA_011952105.1 Coreoperca whiteheadi
TGTGTTTAAAAACTTCAATGAAATTGACTCAAGTGAAACTATAGCCTCGGCAGGTGACGTCACCGGCGCACCTGAAGCCCGGGGCTATAAGTAGATGAGCTCCAGCTGCCAGCCTTCAGGTTTTTTTGTTTTCAGACCGACTTCGTGTGGTGTGTGAACAGGAGCTGGAAGTCAAGTAAGGTGGCTTAGTTTTTCAACTGGCAGCAGGTAAGTAAACTCTAGCCATTGAAAATGGGCCAGCAGTGTGTGTCTCCGCGCCCAATGGCAGACACGGACATACGCACGTTTACTGCTTTATGTGTGTGGAAGAGCACGCGTTCGCTGCATTTGGTGAGTGCCAGTAGTGTTTCCCCTGCGTGATCCCGAACTGCTGTTGCCTCTTCGGTTCGTATTTTTCATCACATCACCCCTCACGTGTACAAAATGCATGGATGTAGCGCTGGCTCCATCGCGACTCCAGGGCCTCCGCATTTTGAGTTGCATACACGACTGGCTAATGTAGCAGTCTGTAGGGATGCCATGGTGGGTATCCCCCGCGGGGCAGGGCACGTATATCTGCTTACTCCATCCCGTGACCCTCATAAACCTCTCCATCTCCGCCACCTTTGGTGTTTCAGGGGGGCAGCGGTTCACATATTGAATGCCCTGTGTGTAAATCCTGCAATTTTTCAGGACACAGAGTATTTAACATTCCCCCAACAGGAAGCGTTACGGCTACCACCGAGATCAGTGGGCCTGGCAGCGTGGACACTTCTGCCAGGCGTTTCTGCATGGGTGTTAAGCACAGTACGTTAGTATATGGATTCCAGCTACTCGTTGTCCTCCGAGTTTCAGCGGCGTGGTCTCCACTTCCGTAAGACTGGAGGTGGCGCACGTACGGTCACAAGAGCCTCACACTCTTCTGAGAAAGGGGCCATAGTGTTCCCCTTCCAGACAGAGAGTCAAGCTATTACAGTAAAGATGGTCGTGTTGGGTCTTCTGGCGTCAGCCTCCACGGTGATTCCTATGGGGCTGTTACACATGAGACCGTTTCAGTTGTGGCTCAGAGCCGGGGGATTTCATCCAAGGGCCAATCCTCGGAGGCTAATAAAAGTGACGCGCCCAGGCTTCGTACACTAACAATGTGATTCAGACCCTTGTTCTTTACCTTGGGTTCCACTCTCGGCGTACCATGTCGTCGCAACCTGCTAACGACGGACACTTCCCTGACGGGCTGGGGTGCGGTCTTAAGTGGTCATCCAGCCCAAGGGGAATGGGAGGGTCATCAGCTCGAGTGCCACATCAATTGCTTATCAGATCAATGCCTCCTCTACTTCTCCCTCAGTTTCCCAGCTCTGCTGGGTCTGGATGCAATGGCTCATACATGGCCCGAGATGCGCCTGTATGCCTTCCCTCCAGTCGCTCTGCTCCCCAGAGGTTCTAGCCTAGGTTCGCCAACATGGAGCCGGCCTCTTATTAATAGCGACTCGTTGGCTGAACAGACTACAGTTTACAGAGATAGCGTATTTTCTCAAAGGCTTGCACCAGGGAGGTCTGTGCTCGCGCAATCTCCAGGATAGTGAGACAGATTTTCTCTTGGCCCAGGCCAAACTCTGGTCACTTGGGCCAGTGTACATTCCAGGGCAACTGCATGTGCGAGCAGGCTTGCTATCCAGACAGACTTTCAAGGTGGGCGAGTGGAACTCCACCCAGAGATTGTCAGTCAATATGGATCAGTTTTCACTGTACGGAAGTGGACCTCTTCGCCTCTTGTCAGATAGCGCAATGTCTCCTCTACTTCTCCCTCAGTTCCCCAGCTCCGGTGGGTCTGGATGTGATGGCTCATACATGGCCCGAGATGCGCCTGTATGCCTTCTCTCCAGTCGCTCTGCTCCCTGGAGGTTCTAGCTAAGGTTTGCCAACACGTATCCGACCTCTTATTGATAGCACCTCGTTGGCTGAACAGACTATGGTTTTCAGAGATAGCGCATTTCCTCAAAGGCGTGTACCAGGGAGCAGGCTTGCTATCCAGACAGACTTTCAAGATGGGCGAGTGGAACTCCACCCAGAGATTGTCAGTCAATATGGATCAGTTTTCACTGAAGGGAAGTGGACCTCTTTGCCTCTTGTCAGATTAGCGCAATGTCTCCTCTACTTCTCCATCAGTCTGGATGCAATGGCTCATACATGGCCCATAATGCGCCTGTATGCCTCCCTCCAGTCGCTCTGCTCCTGGAAGTTCTAGCCGGGGTTCGCCAACAAGGGTCCAACACCTTTAATGGCGCCTTGTTGGCCGAACGGAATATGGTTTTCGGCGTTAGTGTGTCTCCTTAAAGGCTCGCTGTGAGCGATTCCAGCGAGGAGGGACCTTCTGTCTTCCATCCTGAGCCTGACCTGTGTAACGTTCATGTTGGCCCCTATGGGCACTAGCTGAGAAGCACTGGGCTGTTGCCTGCAGTTATCAAAACTATTTTAAGTGCTAGGGTTTCCTCTACCAGGAAGCTGTATGCAGTAAGTGGAGTGTCCTTGTCAGATGGTTCAAGACACATCAGGTGGATCCAGTTGACTGCCAGATTATGTCAGTTCTGGATATTCTGCAGAAGGAGTTGCTCATGGGCGCTTGCCCCTCCACTCTCAGGGTTTATGTGGCTGCTCTCTCGGCTTGCCACGCCCCGGTGGATGGGGCGCCATTGGGGAGGCAGCTTTTGCTGGCCCGCTTTGTTTGCGAGGCCACCCGTCAGAACCAAGACTTCTTCATGGGACTTAGCCTTAGTGCTGAAGGGTCTGGTTGAGACCCCATTTGAACCTCTAGAGTCAGCGTCGGACAAGCTTCTGACTCTTAAGATGGTTTTCCTAATGGCAATAACTTCTCTGAGGAGAATCGGGGACATGCAGGCTCTGTCAGTTGTCATCACCCTGCTTAGACTTTTCCTACATCCTCATCCTGACTATCTGCCTAAGGTTCCTTTTTCGACTGCACATCCTGTCATTATGGAACCTTCTGCCCTCCACCGTTTGGGTGGAGGGCACAAACTGTTGACATCAGGCATGATACATGTGATTATTATTTATATGCTGGCAGGAAAACAGGAAGCAAATTCTGATCTTGTGCTGATATGGTTAGCTCGTAATGTGGTGTGGGTTTTAATGTAAAATGTTAGTATTTTATGTTAGTATACACCGGGGCAGGAGAGATTTCATAGACTGTGTCCAGTGTGTGCTCTCCGGGCTTATGTCCACCGCACTAGCCAGTGACGTAGGTCGTAGCAGCTGCTTGTTTTTCATGGCGGCCGTACAGCGGTTCTGCCGCCACCAAGCAAACCATGTCACACTGGGTCAGGGATGCTATTGCTCTTGTAGGGGGTCCGGACACCATCGGCATGGCGGCGTGTGTATTTCGTTTCCATATGCATACTGCATGCAGCATCGAGTGAAGCTTTTGAAAGAGAACTCTAGGGGTTACTTGATTGTAACCCTGTTCCCTGATAAAGGGGAACGAGATGCTGCACTGCAGTGCCGTGCAGATACTGCCCCAGGACCGGTCTTTAAACAAAAGGGACCTGAAGGCTGGCAGCTGGAGCTCATCTACTTATAGCCCCGGGCTTCAGGTGCGCCGGTGACGTCACCTGCCGAGGCTATAGTTTCGCTTGAGTCAATTTCATTGACGTTTTTAAACACGCTTTTCACAGCCGGTCACGCAAAGACGTTCCCATATGCATACTGCATGCAGCATCTCGTTCCCCTTTATCAGGGAACAGGGTTACAATCAAGTAACCCCGAGTTTTTTCTAAATGACTCCCTTTTTTTATATTATGATTTGCGGTATCTAATTTCTTTCTCCAGGATTTCATCTAGGAAGTTTATAATGATCCTTCATTACGAGCTTCATTATATTCTTTTTATTACTATTTTCGTGTTGAAATCGTAAAAAGATGTTATTTCCATTTTCCACCCATTGTGCTTTATCATTACAATTAATACAATTCTGATATGTATATAAATTAAGTGTTGACTTGTGTTGTGAGCTGTGTGTTTGTGTGTGTCTTTGAGCCGGCAACCTTACATAAGAAATTCTATGCTCCACTCACCTCACCTCTGACACACACACACAAGCATACACTGCATGTGTCATTATGGATTGAAGTGGGCTGATTTTGGCTCGGCCATTATCTTCTTACACAACCCACTACAGTGAAGAGAGTCAGTCTGTACTTCTGTGTACTTGTGTGCTTGCGTGCGTGTGTGAGAGAGAGCACTCACATTTCTCATGTGCTTATGTGCCATTTCAAGTCATTTCTAAAATTGCACACTAATAAAGCAGTGTGCTCTATCTATCAGCCCTCTGCACTCTCTTTGTCAGCAGGGCTGGTGAGATTAATTGTAAAGTGTGTGAGTGTGAAACACAGAACTGATGGAATTAGTATCGCTTTGAAACCTAAGAGACACTTAAAAAAAACTTTCCTAAACCTGGTGGCAGGACAATATCTAGGCACTTAATTTAAGCATCAACATTAGTCATATGTTGTGTTAAAATAGAACAAATCTGATGCTAATTTTCAGGATGATGATTTATCACACAATTGCAGAGTATGCCTTTCTGGTGTTGTTATACAGATGACACTTGTTTCAATTGGCGTGTTTACAAGGTATAAGGTAATTTATTTATCATTTTACAAAACAAAGTTGATTAATTAAAGGAAAGTTTGTATTCCCTTCATGTTACACACGTAGAAAATAACGGATGATTAAATTAATATTAAAACACTGCAGTAATGCCATGGCAGCAGTAAAGGAGGGTGAAATAATTTATCCAGGTGTAGCTGCAGTAGCTGCAGTGCGCACCAACAACCACCAGTCTCAATCTGTCTCTCTAATGTAGGGTAGTCATGGTGACCAGTTAGAGTAATGCATACTTTAGTCCTCATCCAAATTTCTCAGTTAAAACTTGGTGTTTACCATGATTGAAGAGGCACCAAGTTAATGTTGGTGCACCCAATTCGATTTGTCTATTAAGATTGTCAAAGATAATAATAAACATGCAAACTTTAAAACAAGACCTCTAAAAAATCTCTACTGCAGAGGAATGGGAATGACATTAAAACATGCAGTGTAAGGCGTACTGGTCATTAGCAGCAACATGCTGTTCAGTATTAGCCCGAGCACCACCTTTGGATAAAGAAAATTATAGCCAATTAATTGATTTAGTCTCATAAAATACACTAACCTATCAATTTGGAACACAGATTAATTATTATATTAATAATAACCCAAAATTACCATTAATAGCTAGGTGAAGGACTTGGAATACAACATAGAAAAGGTTGTTAAATAATTCACTCTTGTGAGAAATTAAAGAGACCAGCATAATTATACACAAGCATTTATTTAAAAAGATAAACAAAGCAAAAACACAGAATATGAAGACTAACTCTAAATACACAAAACTACAGATGAAAAGATGTGTGTATGTGCGTGTTTGCCCAAGATGGCTACTTGGACGTCAAATGTATCAAACAAATAACTCTAAGTTACCAGTGTCTGGCCTCTGCTGAAGGCCAACTGCTGTAGAGGTGTGTGTTTGTGTGCTACAAGGTAAACGTGATCTGTAAGCTAATAGTTCAATTAAATTTTATTTATATAGCCCAATATCACAAATCACAATTTTGCCCAAAGGGCTTTACAATCTGTAACATACGACACCCTCTGTCCTTAGACCCTTGATTCGACTAAGGAAAAACTACCCGAAACTTTTAACCATTAACTTTTAGAAACCTCAGGAAGAGCAACAGAGAAGAAATACCTGCTGAAAGTGACAGTAAGAGCGAAGAGAGGGACAAGAAAGCACAAAACTACAGGAGAAAGAAGAAGTCGAGTTAGTAACATGCATTTATGGGATGAGAATGCATACAGATGGAGAGGGGGAGAGAGGTGCATCCTGGGAAGTCCCCCAGCAGTTTAGGCCTATACCAAAATAACTAAGGGATGGTTCAGGACTCACCTGAGCCAGCCCTAAATATAAGCTTTATCAAAGAGGAAAGTCTTAAGCCTACTGTTAAAATAATAGTGCCATGTTAAAAAGAGTGAGTTAGTATGCAAAGACCCTGTGTGTAGCATAATAACTAACATCAATTTAGCAGTGGCTACCAGATTAATGAACAGATTGAAAAGCATCATAACGTCACAATGCAAAGTTAACTAACAGCTCTGTACTTAACTATGCTAAGTGCCCTGTTAAGCTAACATGCTCTGCGCTGTGGTTGTTACCAGTCTGAGGGAGAGATGAGAGGTTGCTTTGGGACGTTGCCGCTCCACTGGCCAGTGTCCGTCAATCAAAAGGGGGAATTATGGTTCTGCTGCGGGAAGCATCTGCTGCGGCGTCTGGGTGCGGGCGGGGAAGGCGTTCATTTACCTGTTGTGCTCTGTAGAATTAACTTAGCGCTAACTCGATCAGTGGCTTTTTTAAAGTTTAGCTGGCAGACTTGGCCCGTTGAACTTTGTTGCAATAATCTTACGCAGGATCACACATCGCCACTATAGCGAGGTGCGGATGGCTTGCATCCGCTTAGGAGGGGAGCGCAGAAAAAAGAGAGTGGCCGTCCGGAGGACGAGCGCTGAGGAAAGAGAGCAAGGGCAGGGATCGTGACTTGTTTTAGTGACCTGGTCACTTTCGGGTCACATGTCAGACAGACGTCAATGGTGTTTTCACTGTTTCAGGGATTGTGGGACAAAAAAGAATGCCGTCCTTAAATCAAAGTTCAGTGAACATCACTCACATGAATGAACTCATGTGTTGAGTCCCAATACACCAAAAATCCTCCATTATCAATAAACAGGCATCATTGACGAATTGTAGTGGCAAAAACTTAAGGTTGGGTTTTTCATTTGACCGCTAATCCAATTTCCTATTGCTTCTACCACAGAGAGTGCATGTGCAGTATGGTAGCCTTCGTTCCTAAAAATTATTTTCACCTTTCACTGTTGCTTAGAATTAATTGCAAAATAAACATAATATGAAAATAAGATGCAGTTGTTTCAGTGTCCTTTAAACTGTAGTGTTCCAGATTCCATTCATCCACTCATGCTAAGGCTAAGGCCGAGGTCACTGACGGTATCGGCTGTCATCCGCCTTCTCCTCACCATGCTCCATGTGCACCAACTTATAGAATAGCACCCTCACCACCTAAGGAGGGCGCACACTTACAAACACAAATAAAAATTCTATGTAAAAACTATTTAAATAGAAATAAACTTAAATGCGGCTCCTACACATTTTCTCTCTTCTGTATGTTTCACTGGTCTGCATTTTAGGGAACAAAATGCACAGTGATGTCTATCCCTAAAAGGACCAGTGTGTAACATTTAGGAGAATCTATTGGCAAAAATGTGATACAATTTTACAATGATTATAATAATAAAATAAGAATTGTTGTGTTTTCGTTACCTTAGAATATGCCATTTTTTTATCTACAGAGGGAGCGGGTCCCCTTCCACGGAGCCCAATATGTTGCTCCGCCATGTTTCTACAGTAGCCCAGAACAGACAAACCAAACACTGGCTCTACATAGGGCCTTTCGTGTTTTTTGCAAGTTTCACGGCTACCATAGTTTCTTCTACACGAGTGGGAGGGTAAGGCAAGCACTATTCAAATGGTTGCAAACTGCAATTTAGATTCCACTAAATCCTACACACTGCTCCTTTTAAGGTAAATATTATATAAATATCCCCCTCTCACCCCCCTTGGGGTGGTATGTGTCATCCTCAAGCTCGGGTCCTCTACCAGAGGCCTGGGAGTTTGAGAGTTCTGTGCAGTATCTTAGCTGTTCCTAGGACAATCTTAGGGACAGAGACATCAGATGTTGTACCTGCTTTTACTCTCCACATGTTTTCTAGCTTCTCTTTCAGCCCTTGGTATTTTTCGAGCTTCTAGTGTTCCTTCTTGATGTTGCTGTGGCTTGGGATCGCTACATCTATCACCACTACCGTCTTCTGCTGTTTATCAATCAGGAAAATAAACCGGATGTGCTCCACCGAACCATCAAAATGTACTCTCAGTGGCCAGGTAATAACACAAGAACAGATCCACCCAAGATTGAGACTGAACAATACTGGAAGAACATATGAGAGAAGGAGGCATCACGTAACACCAATGCTCAGTGGCTAGTGGCTCTAAGAACAGACCACAATGACCATTACAATGGCAGACATCCAAGAAAGAATACCAGATAAGAAGAGCTGGACAGGACCAGGCCCTGACATGATCCACATCTACTGGCTGAAGAAACTAACAGCTCTCTATGAACACCTGGCAACCCAAATAAACCAACTGCTGATGGATGGTACCCACCCAGAATGGTTAACTCAAGGATGGACAGTCCTGAACCCCAGGAGGAAACGATTCCATTGAAATGGAAGGAGTATCAGACCACTGCAAATCTACCAAGACCTGGCCGTCCCTCTAAACTTTCAGCTCATACAAGGAGAAGACTGATCAGAGATGCAGCCAAGAGGCCCATGATCACTCTGGATGAACTGCAGAGATCTACAGCTGAGGTGGGAGACTCTGTCCATAGGACAACAATCAGTCGTATACTGCACAAACCTGGCCTTTATGGAAGAGTGGCAAGAAGAAAGCCATTTCTTAAAGATATCCATAAAAAGTGTCATTTAAAGTTTGCCACAAGCCACCTGGGAGACACACCAAACATGTGGAAGAAGGTGCTCTGGTCAGATGAAACCAAAATTGAACTTTTTGGCAACAATGCAAAAAGTTATGTTTGGCGTAAAAGTAACACAGCTAATCACCCTGAACACACCATCCCCACTGTCAAACATGGTGGTGGTGGCAGTATCATGGTTTGGGCCTGCTTTTCTTCAGCAGGGACAGGGAAGATGGATGGAGCCAAATACAGGACCATTCTGGAAGAGAACCTGATGGAGTCTGCAAAAGACCTGAGACTTGGACGGAGATTTGTCTTCCAACAAGACAATGATCCAAAACATAAAGCAAAATCTACAATGGAATGGTTCAAAAATAAACATATCCAGGTGTTAGAATGTCAAAGTCCAGACCTGAATCCAATCGAGAATCTGTGGAAAGAACTGAAAACTGCTGTTCACAAATGCTCTCCATCCAACCTCACCGAGCTCGCGCTGTTTTGCAAGGAGGAATGGGCAAAAATTTCAGTCTCTAGATGTGCAAAACTGATAGAGACATACCCCAAGCGACTTACAGCTGTAATCGCAGCAAAAGGTGGTGCTACAAAGTATTAACTTAAGGGGGCTGAATAATTTTGCACGCCCAATTTTTCAGTTTTTGATTTGTTGAAGTTTGAAATATCCAATAAATTTCGTTCCACTTCATGATTGTGTCCCACTTGTTGATTCTTCACAAAAAATTACAGTTTTATATCTTTATGTTTGAAGCCTGAAATGTGGCAAAAGGTCGCAAAGTTCAAGGGGGCCGAATACTTTCGCAAGGCACTGTACATATTTAGGGTGCTTCTCTTTTGTCCTTGACAATAATATCCATGATGTTAAAAGGAGAAACAAGAAATCATGAAAAGAAAACTCGTTCTGATGAATGGTTCCTTTATTCATCACATTTCCACTAACAGAGATCCCCTATTTTCGACTAGATGGTGAATCAGAGCACTAATTAAACCTAAAACCTGGGATTAAAACTTGATTCTGTTATTTGTCTTAGAATAAAACTGTGTTTGGGTGGTTTCAAAGCAGCTAAATCAGCAGCAATGGTGAATCATAATAGGGTTCCAATAAAGGAGTTTGTCGGTCTTATTAAAGACTTTGAAGGCTGCTTTTATGTATCCTTGCTCAAGTCTCCTCAGAAAACTCAAAAAGCAAATGGAGACATCCTCCAATCTGGTTTTAATGATTGAGGCGGTCTACAATTTTAATATGCTGGTATATAACTAAAACCCTATTAAATGGCCAGTGAAACTGTTTAATTTTCATAAAGATGTGGATTTCCTGGAAAACTGCCGTTAAGCATAACCTTGCTCCCAATTCTTGCACTCCCTGGGACAGTTAACACATTCTATATAAATATTTATATAAAAACAAAACCATGTACTGTAACAGTGGTATCAACATGTTAATCTTTATTCATATGAAATGTTCTCTCATGTTAAAGGAATTACAATCAACAAAAAATGATATGAAAGGGATTCTAAATATATTCCAGTGACACTCATGAATATCATAAAAGCTCCCTTGCAGAATGGCTCATAGAGCATACAAATCCCAAGACTATATTGAGAGACCAACAGTGTCCATAAGAATCCACATAAGAAAGACCATCACAATGTACAATAGCCATTAGCCAGACCAGATTCTGTCCAAGTTACCCAGGGAGCAAGGAGACATGAAATAAGTCAAATGATAAGAACATTTGGTGCTCTAGTGAGTATTTCTGGCAGCATGACAGTTTGAGGAACATGTCACTCTGTCACCCTATCACAATCTGTCTCACTGATGGGTTTTTAAAAGGTTTTAAAACTGCCTGCATACAGTTTAACTACAGCTAAGAAATTACTACTATTGTTCTGGAAGAAGAAGGAGGTACCTACGGTCAAGTTATCCCTTGGAGAGATGACTTCCACTCTACATTTGGAAAAAATTCGCTACTATTTGCATGGCAAAATTGAGCAGTTTGACAAAATCTGGCACTCTTTTCTCTGTTATCTTGATGGAAACCCTATGGACTGATGCATTAATTCATATTGTAATATTTCATATTTTTTCACCATATTTCACAATTTAATGTAAACGGGGATGGTAAGGGAATTTTTTTTAATTATTATTTTGACTTGTATTCTTGTATTTGCAATCCTTCTTTAAAATCGGTCTTTTAATAAAACTTATTTGATATAAAATAAAGGTTTTGGACAACAGTGGAGCTCAATGACACAGAGATACATTAGGCTTTGGATACACACACAATACTTGTAGTTAGCTCAGTTTATTGTTGGCTTTGGTCTTTTCATGGGATTTATTGAAAATAAGAGATATATAGAATTTTATCACTTGTCCTTAAAGACAATCTACAATAGTTTCCATGGTCAGATTTACAAGTTTATGAATCAGATGAGGAATAATCTCCACAATTGCCTTATATATGCTCAAAATATAAAACATCTGGCAAAAAAGATTTTCTTCACATTTAGAGTCAGTAGTCATGTTTTATCAATTTGGGAATGCTCAGTTTTCACAAAATGACCAAAAAAGTTAAGGTGAAACTCGTAGAATGATTGTTTCTCGATTCCCAGTGGTACAAAATTATCATAATATACGTGTGGGAATTTATCCGATTTTTTATCAGCACAGAAGCATAAATGATGCCTTTAGACAAGTAATGGACTGAGTGGTGCAGGGAAAAAGCACTGGCCAACCACCGCAGATACCCAGCTTTAGTGCTCAGCAGTAGTACCCATGGCAGTGTTTGCAAATAGGAAGATGGTGAGAGGTGATGTCATCAGTGTGATGAGGGTAGGGATATGGGGAAAACCTCCACATGCGTTTTCACCTCCCTGTGAATCACTGGTGAATGAAAAGAAGTAACTGCCACTGGATGACCAAAATGGTTGTCAGCACCCTCCCCAATCTTATGAATGGGAGGACTTTGGTGATTCTCCAAATCTTAAATCACATTTAACAGGCATTGTTTCCAAGAAATATAATGTGGTTTCCGCTACTAAATAACATAAATATAATCTTTATTTGTCAGCACATTTTAGAAGGTTAGTTCCATGAAGTTTAACAGCCTTTTGTATGATAAACATTTTGTTCGAAGAAGGCCAGGTCACAAATGTAAAATCCTAACCAACAGACAAGTTGCTAACCAACAAGACAATCATTTACAGAGTAACTTTTAATTTAACAGCCCAGCTTAGCTCTGCTTGCTGTGACCAACAACAAATGTATTGCAGATAAACTTATTTTCTGGTCTAGGCTTAGACTAAAGTATTGGTCAGCTAATATATATCAGGCTGAAATGCTACAATATCATACATAACATCCACTTTTAATATGATGGAGACTCTTTCCCAATCCTAACAACCTGACAAACTTATATTTGCAAACCTGTCACGAACATAGTACTTAAAAAAGTGTGATTTTGTGTGTATAAAATCAGTCACAAGTAGCTTCAATACAAAGATACTCTGTCATCTGAAGCCAGATTTGTCAATGATTCTCACTGTCATGTGTCTAGCATATTTATAAATTTCTTAGTACATAAATAAGCCACCAGAGTGACAGACCGGTTATTTGATGGGACTCAAAACATCCTTTCTGTCAGTGTCTCACAACTGAAGTGAGAATATAGTCAAACAGTTGAACTTTGTAGAATCTGTCACACCCACTATTGTGTGTATGTCTACGTAGAAAACAGGGGGCCAGTAGAAGCAGCAGTGAAGACAGGGCCAGTGTATAGTCCTGGTCCATCAGCAGGGACCTAGGAAAAAAATATAACACATTTAAATTTAAACTGGCATCTGATATTTTATGATTAACACATCAAACACATTTTTTAAAATGTACACCAGGATATAAAATGAGCAACACAAATTCTGTGTTTAGTAAAGCCATTAGGACGCATTAACTCTGTTCTGGAACAATCTGAGGTGACATGCTGCATAAAGAATCTGGTCATTCACATGGTCATTCAAATTAGACCTATAATAGGTGTCAAATGAGTTGAGATCCTGGAACCCCTGTTTTGCTTAAACTGGAAGTAATAAAGAGTAAATTACATCCTGTCGTGCATTGTATAACACATGAGGTAGGTTAAAATTGTAAGCTGCAATATTACCTAGAAGAGAAAATAATCAACATAAATTGAAGAAATGTTAGTAGAATGTTTGAATAACTAGATGAATGAATTTGCTAGAGTTGAGAAGACTAAATGTCTAACAAACTAGCACACAGTTAAAGGAATGTAGCACTGATAAGACCTAGTGAATTTTATGAGTTAGAATGCTGGGCACAGTCAAAACAAGAGAGGGGGAAAACAACTGCAAGAAATGTGTTTATGTGCTATGAAATGTCAAAATTGTGTGTAAAATGAGGGTGTTATATAGAGACATAAAAGTAAGAGAGAGAGAAATTGGGGTTCTTTCCTTGTGCCTTTTTCATCTGAACACATAAGAAGGAGATCGTGAGCAGTAACACCAACAAAAAGGGACTTCTAGGACTTTGTCACTGTCAAAATAATTGAGCACAAAAGGATTAATCTTTTACCCTAATGACAGAGAATCACAAATTCGGACAGAAGTTCCTTTTCTCACACTGAATCCCAATTGTGAGACTCTAAGAACATTTTGGAGGCTTTGGACAGAGCTGTGGAATGTTCTTCAGAGACTTGGTTGGACAACAGAAAGAGTAGGATCGCTCAATCCAGACATACTACTCTCTTTATCTTCCAGAAACAGATACATATGTAAATTAAGACTCAGCTGTGTATTGCCTGTATGATTTATTTGAATGATTTGTTTGAAGATTGAAATTTGAATTGAGCTGTTTTACTACTGCCCTTGCTAAATCTTATTGCAATAAATAATGGAACTATAATTCAAGTATAAATTGTGGACATTTGATTTATGAGTTTATTGATGGTGGTAAAAAGTTAGGTTGATGTGTGCATAATATCTTATAAAAGGTTCCTTATAGGTTAGCCAATGAAATGAACAGTCTCTTGGAGCTCACATCCGAGCCACTAAAACTCATCCTAGCACCATAACAAGGACCCAGATTAATTAGAGGAGACCTGCCATTAACGAGTGCAGCTGGCAAACTGGCTATTCGGTCGGTTGCTATATCAGTGAAAGCAGGGTAGTATTGGGAGTCAACGGATGAGTTCATTCATGTGGGTGATTTTAACAGAATTTTGATTTAAGGACTGCAGTCCCTTTTGTCCCACAATCCTGAGACAGTGAATGCAGCCATTGTCGTCTGTCTGATGTGTGACCCGGAAGTCACCAATTCTAGCTGTCTTCCCTCTGCTCTCATCCTGGGCTGCATGCCGTCCCACCTCTCTTCCTCCTGGCTTCCCTCCAGCCAGCACCAGACCACTGCTTGCCCCACGGGTATATCTGCCAGTGCAAACCCGAATGAATGGATAAAGGGATAGAACCAAACTTTCACTTTTATAGTAGCGATGCGCGATCCTACATAAGATCCGTGTAAATTAGTTTAGCTATTCCACACTGCCAGCTAACTTTAAGAAACAACGGAGCAAGTTAGCGCTAGGATCACTGTACAGAGGACAACAGATAATCAGGCGAGTGAATGTTTTCCCTGCCTGCACACAGACAGAGTTTTTCCACAGTGGAACCACAATTCTCCCCCTGCCTGGCCTGGACGAACGGACCTCAGCTAGTAGAGCAGCAATGTCCCAAAGCAACCTCTCTTCTTCCCCATGGAGTGGTAACAACCACTGGGCATCTTAACTCAGCATAGTTAAGTACAGTACTGTTTAGTTAACTTTGTGTATGTTAATGATGTGATTTCATTAAAAAAAACAAAAAACAAAATGGACTGTACTTTTGAAGGCACACTCGGGAGAAATTTGGAGTTCAGTATCTTGCTCAAGGATACTTCGACATGTGGGCTGGGGGAAGCCGGGATTGAATCGCTGACCGTCCTATTGGCGGATGACCTACTCTGCCACAAAGCCACAGACGCCCCGGGTTATATTGTTGTGATGTGTTTACAATCTGTTAGGTTAATCTGGTAGCCACTGCTAAATTGATGTTAGTTTGTTTTGCTACCCACAGGGTCTTTGCATGCTAACTAACTCCTTTTAACTTGGCACTGTCATTTTACAGATTACCTGCCAACACACACCTCTAGTTTGGCCTTCAGCAGAGCCACACTTGTGAGTTAAATGGCCTTACCGCCATATTTCCCTTTGTCTAGCCATGCAGCTACTGCTTAGCTTTACTGCCACTTAGCTTTACTGCTAATGTAACTTTAGTAGAGTCACACTCTAACTTACATGGTCTTGCCGCCATTTTTAATTATTTTTGTTTTGTTTGACCCATTTGACGTCCAAGCAGCCATCTTGGACACGCAGGCGCGCACACATCTTTTGGTCTGTAGTTTAGTGTATTTAGAGTTAGTCTTCATAGTGTGTTTTAGCTTTGTTTATCTTTATAAATAAATTATTGTGTATAATTATGCTGGCCACTTTAATGTCTCACAAGAGTGAATAATTTGCCAACCTCTTCTATGTTGAATTCCAAATCCTTCACCTGCTAGCTATTAAAGGTCAACTGGGGTTATAGTTATTTATTTAATTAATAATCTGGGTTCCAAATTGATCATTTAGTGTATTTTATGAGACTCAATCAATCATTTCCTATCGTCCTTGTGTCTAAGGACAGAGGGTGTTGTATGTTAAACAGATTGTAAAACCCTTTGAGGCAAAATTGTGATTTGTGATATGGGGCTTTAGGGTAATACTCTAAGGATTGGACCCTTTAAAAGCTGGTCCAGTACCTCACGTTTGGGGTTTTGACATAGGGCTAAAGATATTTTAAACTTTTTAAGACCTTCAGAGCTTTTTCAGACTTTTAAAAAAGTCACAGTTAATCTGCATCTGTTTGAGATTGAGCAGGTAGTGTCACACACCTTCTGACACTCCTGACAGGAAAGAAATTGTTAAGATTTATGGTTGCTGAATCATCTTTTAATCACAATTAAAATAATTTTAGCTTGAAAACATGCCAAACAGGGCTGAATGATACATTTTTAGAATTTATCATTTTAGTTGACGTATTGTGTTGACATAATAGTAAAACCATTATTCTAAAAACACACTAATACCCCTTTTCCACCGAGACGGAGCTGGTGCTAGTTCGGAGCCAGAGCCAAGTTTCTAATCGGTTCTTTGTTTCCACAGCCGAAGCCAGGAAAAGTGGTTCTTAAGTAGCACCAACTCGTTGCTGGGCTAGAAGTAAGCACCACTTACTGCGGCGGCTGGGGGTAGGGTTACCGTGACCGACAAGACAAACGGTTTTCACTTCTGCTTCTTACACCAACGCTCAATACATTTTTATTTAACGGCAATGTGATCGTTTATCAGCAGAGTTGATGCTAGGAGGTTAGCAATATGCTGAGGCTAAAGTTGACATGTTATTGTTAAAAATAAATGTTATGTACGTTCCGTTACTCTCACTCGTAATCTCCGTCTGTACAAACTACAGCAAACATCAATAGCAATGCAACGTCCGCGATTGTTGTCGGTGTTTGTGTTCGGCGCTGCCGCGCAAGCGTTACCGGGAAAAAGGTGTGATGTATACAGTCACGTGAGTCCTGGCTCTGTGCTGGCTCCTTAGCCAGTGGAAACACAAACGGGTTCTTAGAAGGCTCGTCGCTTGAACCAACTCCGAACTGGCTCTAGCACTGGCTCTGAACCAGCACCTGGTTCATTTTGGTGGAAAAAGGGGTATAAGAGTCTGCAGTAGCAGTTCCCAAAGTGGGGATATATGTGATTAATGTAATAGGTAACTTATGCACATGAGGTAGATGAACATGACAGTATATATCTGGTATGTACAGCGTGCGTTGATTTAAAAGTATTAATATTTACATTAACCATGACCGAAATGTACAGGCACAGTGGATGTTAATGTCACTGATGACTGGTGTTAACTGTAGAGTGATGGCCTGTGGGTAGGAACTGTTCTTGAGTCTGTTTATTTTTGCGTACAGTGCTCTGTAGCGCCTAGCAGAGGTGGAGAAGTTCAAACCGGTTGTGTGCAGGGTGTGACAGATCTGCAGTGATGTTTCCTGCCCGTTTTCTGACACATAAGTCCTGAATGGAGGGCAGATCGGGACTGATGATTTTTTTCTACAGTCCTGACTGTCCGTTGTAGTATGTTCCTGTCCTGTTTGGTGGCCGATCCAAACCAGACAGTGATGGATGTGCAGAGAACAGAGTGGATTATTGCAGAGTAGAACTGGATCAGCAGCTCCTGAGGCAGGTTGAACTTCCTGAGATGACAGTGAGGGTTTCTCACTGTCATCTCCACAGTTTTGAGAGTGTTCAGCTCCAGGTTGTTCTGACCGCACCAGAGGGCCAGCTGTTCAACCTCCCGTCTGTATGCAGACTCGTCACCATCCTGGATGAGGCCGATGACTGGTGTGTCGTCTGCAAACTTCAGGAGTTTGACAGACAGGTCTCCTGAGATGCAGTCGTTGGTGTAGAGGGAGAAGAGCAGTGGGGAGAGCACACACCCCTGGGGGGTGCCTATTGTCTGGGTGCTGGATGTGATGTTCCCCTGCCTCACCTGCTGACTCTGGTCTGTCAGGAAGTTTGTAATCCACTGACAGGCGGGGACTGGAACAGTGAGCTAGGTGAGTTTGGTGTGCAGGATGTCCGGGATGATGGTGTTGAACGCCGAGCTGAAGTCCACAAACAGGATCCTTGCATATGTCCCTGGACTGTCGAGGTGTTTCAGGATGTAGTGCAATCCCATGTTGACTGACATCCACTGACCTGTTTGCCCCGTAGGCAAACTGCAGGAGGTCCAGCAGGGGATCTGTGATATCCTTCAGGTGGGTCAGCACAAGTCTTTCATAGGACTTGATGACTACAGACGTCAGGGCGACAGGCCTGTAGTCATTTAATCCTGTGATGGAGGGTTTTTTGGGGACCGGGATGATTGTGGAGCGTTTCAAGCAGGCTGGGACTTCACACAGCTCCAATGATCTGTTGAAGATCTGTATGAAGATGGGGGCCAGCTGATCAGCACAGACTTTCAGGCAGGAGGGGGACACACCATCTGGTCCTGGTGCCTTCCTGATGTTCTGTCTCCTACACACATCCCCTTCCCAAAGTGCAGATGGGGAGGGGTTGGTAAATGGACTGTATAGCGCCTTTCTAGTCTTCCGACTACTCAAAGCGCTTTCACTCTACATATCACATTCGCACACATTCATACACTGATGGCAGGAGCTAACTGCCCATCAAAGTAATCTAATCATTCTCACACACACACACACTGAAGGCACACTCGGGAGCAATTTGGGGTTCAGTATCTTGCTCAAGGACACTTCGACATGTGAGCTGGGGGAAACCGCCGACCCTCCGATTGGTGGTCGGCCCACTTGGTGGGATATGAACAAAATACATCTGAAGAAGGAATAAGTAGCCTCCCATACACACAATAACTTATAATATTTCACATCAGGAATGTGGAGAGTGTGTTAATATCTGATACACAGACAAAAAAGCTGGCTGTTAAAAAATACCAAACAATCGTCCAAAATGAAGACATCCAGTGCAAAATGTTGATTACAGGTTGGACTAGTATTAAGTATTTCATTTAAACAACCATTTAACTGGGAACTGGGTGGCAGGGGGTGTAGGTGGTTGTTTGGTGTTGGAGCGGGTGAGGGGTGTGAATGGGGGCTTATCAAACCTACAGTAAAACAAATTCAGATGGTTTCCTGTAGCTGGTTATCTCCTTCAGGCCTCTTCACACTAACACAGGGTCGTTGGATGAAAAAATGTGTTCCAACTTCTCAGTGTAGCTCCTCTTGGCCCTGATCTCCTTTGTCAGTGTGTTTTTGGTCTGGATATACAGGACTCTGTCCCCACTTCTGTAAGACTGCTCCTTGCCCTGACAAAGCTGTCTGAGTTTTACTGTAAACCAGGGTTTATTGTTGTTGTATGTGCAGAAGGTTGTAGTCGGCACATAAATGTCCTCACAAAAACGGATGTAAGATGTCACAGTGTCAAAGAGTTAATCCAGGTCTGTGGCTGCAGCCTCAAAATCACTCTAGTCAGTGCAGTGAAAGCAGGCCTGTAATTCCAGCTTTGCCTCGTTGGTCCATCTCCTCACAGTCCTGACCAGAGGCTTAGCAGATTTTAGTTTCCCCTGTAGGTCGAGAGAAGATGAACCAGTCAGTGATCAGAGAGTCCCAAAGCTGCATGGGGGACAGAGCAATAGGTGTCCTTTAATACAGTGTAATAATGGTCCAGAGTGTTAGTTTCCCTGGTGGGACACTTAAATGTGCTGTCTGTATTTTGGCAGTTCTTGGCTGAGGTTTGCTCTGTTAAAATCCCCAAGAACGATGAGCAGGGGGACAGGATGTTTTTTCTCCACATTAGTTATCTGGTCAGCCAGGTGTTGTAACACCTCACTAATGGAGGCTTGAGGTGAGATGTAAACACTGACCAGTATAAACGAGGAGAACTCGCGCGGTGAATGAAATGGTTTACAGCTTATGAGAATAGTCTCTAGATGAGGGCTGCATAATTTGCTTAACACTGTGACATTTGTACACCAACCTTTGTTTATGTAGAAGCAGATTCCGCCTCCCAAAATCACTGTTAAAACCTGCTAAACATGCCAGAGCTAACGACCAACGACACATCATGGCTGCTGCTTGTCCTACTTTCCATGTGTGCGGTAGTGACAATGACTACTTTTTCACTGTAAATACAGTTTAAGAAAAATTATACAATTTTATCCCGAGGCGACCAAAAAAAAAGAACTGAAATCAGACCGTACAGGTTAAGCAACTTGGCTTATAGTTTTACCAAAAAGTTTTGGCTGGTTTTGGGAGGCGGATATCTATCACTGTGCATTCAATGTCATATATCTGTAAGAGCTGGCTTTCTTTTAAATTACATTTTTTTTGTATTCAGTGAAACAACACAGGTGAGACAAGACAAATTAATACATAGGGTGACTTGAAAAGATGCATTAGCGAGGGTGAAGGACAGTCTGTTGCATAGGTTTGTGTGTGTGTAGGTGTGAGTGTGTATGCAAGTGTAGAGGAGCAGTAGGGCGCATTAGGAACAAATACATAAATAAATTTTCATATATTTGAAAGAAAGAAAGAAGAAGAAAAACATGAAATTGGGTAAGTGGTGGGATTTGGGAGGTTGAGTTTTCTGGTGGCCAGTGATTTTTTTTCTTTCCAATATTTTCTATTTTCACTTATGGTGAATCAGGCAGAGAATCTCCCTTCCTTGGCCACCCAGGCCCTTTTCAGGAAGCTGGCTGTTGGAGGTCACACCTCATCTCCCATCCCAACAGCTGCAACAGCAGGTTCACATGTCCAATTGAAATGCCGCCAAGGTTTTTTTATTTTGTTTGTTAGTCAACGTATGCCTAAAATAATAATTTTACTTTTCAAGAACTTTGGTGGGTGTCTTGATAAGAAAATCCATATGAACAGGTGCCATTGTTTAATAAAGTTTGGGAAACACTAATCCAGAGCAACACTAGTGGCTGTGAGGCTGTACGTAGGCATAGCAGTTTTTTAAAAGAGTACTCAACCAATTTAGCATAGCATTCCAATAACATTGTTGGACTCATGACGGACAGGATCCAAAACGATGCAGCAGAACCAAAGAGAGAAATTGTCTTTTTTATTCCATGCATTCTTCTTTGTCAAGACCTGGTACCTATATTACCCCCAATGCAACTTGACCACCGACAGTTCAGTCAGATGCTAATAGCGGAAAATGTAGCCTGGAGCCTCAAGCCTGAGGCATTGATTAGGAGTGGGGGACAGAGGTCTGGTAACCCCACCCCCTGATTTTCATTTCTAAACTATAAGTATAAGACAAACCAATATTCTGAACTGGTGATGGCGCTAGAGGAAAAGTCTTGAGTGGGACATGAATGTCTGAACCAAATTTCACTGCAATCCATCCAATACAGGCTACGACATTAACCATGGCCTGATGGCCCATTGCCACAAAAGGTTACTCTATGTCCACCAAATATTACATGTAGGTGGTCCCCTGTGGCCACCAAGTTTTATCCCCATACTGCGAGCCTTTGCCAACATAATGTTACGGTTCCACAAACATCCATATTCCTTTGCGCCTTTTAGTTCAACATTCAACAAACAGTGAACAGTACTCAAATTCAAATAGCTTTATTCGCATGACCTTAAGAAAATAGAGTATCGTCGCCTGCCAGCTACAGATATGTACTACTGGGCTACTGAAGTATGGGTTTACTAAATCTGCTCAAACTGCTTACTGGTACCAGAAACACAAAAGGTGGACAATGAATAAATGAAATGGCAACAAAAAAGTAAGAGTAATGGGCCACCAGTTTCCTCAACTAGCCGAGAAATCTAGCTTGCCTTTCATTGCCTTCAGGAAAAACCACAAATACAGTTCATGGGAAATGTGAACTTACGGTGCACACCTTGCAGTTACATTAACTGAAAATACACTCATGGAGAGAGAAATATGTCACATGGAGAATGGACAGTGGGAGACAATTCAACATCGCATTCTATTCTGTACGTAATGAAATTGTGTTCAGTGCTTTCCCTGGGCTTATCAACATCCATATCAAGAATGGCGTGGACATGGTACATGGATATGCAAATGACAAAGCCATAGCAAGGTGGGTTATATTATAATCTAGTTAGCAAGCTAGCTGCTCTACCGACTAGCAGTAGGTTAATTTGCAGCTATCAACCACTACCTCATATCCATCCATCCATCCATCTTCTTCCGCTTATCTGGGGTTGGGTCACGGAGGCAGCAGTCTAAGCAGGGTCGCCCAGACTTCCATCTCCCCAGACACTTCCTCCAGCTCTTCTGGGGGAATACCACGGCGTTCCCAGGCCAGCCGAGAGACGTAGTCCCTCCAGTGTGTCCTAGGTCTTCCCCCGGGCCTCCTCCCGGTCGGACATGCCGAGCCACCTCAGCTGACTCCTCTCGATGTCGAGGAGCAGCTGCTCTACTCTGAGCTCCTTCCGAGTGACCAAGCTCCTCATCCTATCGCTAAGGGAGTGCCCAGCCACCCTACGGCGGCCTGTATCCGGGATCTTGTCCTTTCGGTCATGACCATAGGTGAGAGTAGGAACGTAGATTGACTGGTAAATAGAGAGCTTCGCCTTGCCGCTCAACTCTTTCTTTACCACAACGGACCGGCATATCGACTACATCACTGCGAAAGATACACCGATCTCCCGTTCCATCCTACCCTCACTCCTGAACAAGACCCTAAGATACCTAAACTCCTCCACTTGAGGCAGGAGCTCTCCACCACCCTGGAGTGGGCAAGCCACCCTTTTCCGGCTGAGAACCATGGCCTCGGACTTGGAGGTGCTGATTCTCATCCTAGCCGCTTCACACTTGGCTGCAAACCGTCCCAGTGCACGCTGAAGGTCCTGGTTGGATAAAGCCAACAAGACAGCATCATCTGCAAAAAGCAGAGATGAGATCCTGTGGTCCCCAAACCGGACTCCCTCCGGCCCCCAACTGTGCCTAAAAATCCTGGCCATATAAATAATGAACAGGACCGGTGACAAAGGGCAGCCCTGCCGGAGTCCAACATTTATTTATTACAAAATTTATTTTGTCAATGTATTCTGATTGGGCTACAGTTGGAAGTACATATTATAGGTTTACTACCGCTTTTTGTAATGTTTTTATTGCACACAATTGACTCAAGAACAATGCGGGAGGAAGGGAGCAAGCAAGAGAGAGTGTGTATGAGGCAGAGGCATGTGACAAAAGATAGATTGTGAACTAAGAGATATGAGAGAATATATGTTTACAAAGAACTTGAGTTTTCAAATTAAATAAATAATTATATTTTTATTATTATTATTGCGTTAAATTGCCTTTTTACTGTATTGTTTTAACATCCGTTTACATTTGGGCCACCAAAAATTTACTTGGGCCACCAAATTTAGGGGCTTAGTGGCCCGTGGGGCCAGTGCTTAAAGATATTAGCATCTATCCCTGCAACAGACATCTACTTTTATCCATCTTACAGCTTGCTTTTCTTTACATCAGTATTACAGCCCCACCAGAAAGGCTGTAGACTCTTAGTCTTTTTGTAAACGTTATTTCATGGATAAATGAAGATGGTATAAATGGCATTTGAGCAGTATTTAATGTATATTAATGTACTGTATATATGTTTATTTTTTGTATGTCTTTTAATGCTCTTATGGACTTATGGACACCAAACAGACAATAAAAGTTAAATAAAGTCAAATAGAATAATTTTCCTTCTATGTTAGAGAAACTTGCTAACAGCTTGCATTATTATTTTTAATATTACCTCTCCCAGAGCCTGCAGGGCAACTGTAGCTGCCATGGCCTTGGCATGTTTCTTATTGGGACTAGCTGTCTGGGGTTGGTAGTCCACGCCATTCACTGTGACCTGGAGACAACACATATGGATGGATGTTCAAATGTCAGAATTTAACCATCAGAAGATACAATAAATAAAAATAATATGTGAATGAGAACAGACATTAGAATAAATGAGGAACACATACCGCATGCATTTATTTAAAAAAAAATACTTCTAGCTTACTGTTGCTGATTTGAAACTTAAACGTGAACTGTGTTGAGTTGATTCTAGCGTGATAAGTGGCACTATTAAAACAGCCAGGAAGTGTCTCTTCACTGAGCTCAATGACGTCCATTTTTGGGCTAATCTGAATATGATGAAATGGACTTACCGAGTTTATAATGACCCAAAATATAATACACAGCATTTAGGAAATACACTGCAAATACAGAAAACATATTACAGCTGCAAATTAAACATGGTCATTTGTAGTCTTTTGTCACTGCGATGTCAGGTTGTCAGGTGTGTATCACAAAGCCTGTCTCTGCTGAGTTATTTTGCCTGTGGAAGGTGTAAGTATATGACCAAGAGTAACATACTGTTTGCCTACAACTGAACAGGTGCTCTAACCATTAGAGATAGAGGGTTTGTGGGGAAAGAACAGAACAACTGAATACAGCTCTCTCCCTTTCCCACAATAAAGGTGTTGGTCTTATTCTTAATCTGTCTTACAATTTATAATTACATATTATTGAAAGATTCTAGTTTTTTAGTAAAGCAGTCGGACAACTGTCCACCATATGTAATTTCAGTTCATTGGAAATTGTTTTTAGCCATGCTAACGGCATGGTAATGTCAGTCTGTTGGTTTTTCTCTCCACCACTTTGGACAAATTGAAATATGTATACATGTATAAAATATACATCTCTGGTGCTGAGAGGATGAAGCCTGACAACACTGGTGATCATCTGAATTTGTTGTGGTTGTGTCCAAAACTTCTGTTTATGACAAAATACCGTCAAAACTAATTACATTCACATCAGCTTCAGCTCTATTTTGTGTTCAGTACTAATTGGCAAATGTTATAATGCTAACACACTAACCTAACATGTTGAACATGGTAAACATCATACCTGCTAGCATCAGCATGTTAGCGATGCCTTTGTGACCATGTTATCATGCTGATGTTAGTATTTTCAAAGCATTGCTGTGCCTCAGTGCAGGCTCCCAGAGTTGCGAGCATGGCTGTATACTCTTAATCTTATTGTCAGATGAAGGAAGAAAGTAAAACTAAATTAAAGCTTTGAGAATTTCTTCAAATCTGATATCATGGAACTCAAATGAAGAGATGCAGAAGCTTTTAACAGTGTGGACAAACCTCAAAGGTCAAACATGTAACTACCTAATGAAAAAGGAATACGACTGACCAACAGAATCAAACTCACCTTGAAGAGGAAATTCTTGCGATGGTCAGGACCACTGTGATGAACCATGACAAAGTCTGGCTGCATTATCCGTCTCTTGTTACACAACTCAATGAGAGCAGACACCGGGTGCTTTCCTGTACACGGATAAAAAGGGCAGAATAAGATGAAGGGGCACACAAACATGCCACAGAGTCAGTGATGATATGTAGAAGCTGAATTGATAAATCGAATATTGACATACACCTTATTTACATTAACATTGGGGTTGATCAAGGTTAGCAATCAAAATACTCATAACTTCAGGCTATGTATTTGGATACTGGCTGGGGCTGAACGATTAATCATTTCTACATTGAAATCACAACTTGAAAAACTGCAATTTTCAAATTACAAGAGTTATTTTGATAGTGTGTTAACAACGTATAGCCAGTGAAAGTTAAAGCTTCCAAATTTGGATTTTGCTGGCTATAGTGACAGCTGTATTTACAAGTTCAAATTTATTTATCACATATAATCATATAGGGTACAATCGTAGTGAAATGTATGAACAAACTAATTATCAGGGCAGAGCGCGAACACAGTCCCCCGCTACTAGTAATTATGCAGTCGAGATTCCCACATTTGGGGAATTCGCTTGAATAAATAAGAAGTGGGTGGCATCTTTTTTGATGTTCACAAAAGTGTGGCAAGTGTTTTTTCTAGTAATATAGTGATGTGTTCAAATAACGGGGGACCCAGAGGGGCTTAGCTCCCCCAAAAGAGGCCTTGAGCTTCCACAGAAGCAACAAAATTCCAAGGTTCGGGAGGTTCTCGAAAAAGTGATATCTAATCATTAGCATTTCTAATGGTGTGTGTGAACAGGGAGTACAGAAAAAACACACATCCTTGGGGGGCTCTAGTGTGGAGGAGGTGGTGATGCCCATTCGCACAACCTGGGGTCTGCCGATCAGGAAATCTTGGGTGCTGTTGCAGAGGGGGGAGTTGAGTCCCAGATATCTGAGCTTGATAATGAGCTTGGAGGTCACAAGGCATTGAATGCTTAACTGTGCTTGATGGAAAGCATTCTCACATGTGTTCCTCTGGTCCAGGTGTGAGAGGGCAGTGTGGAGGGCCTGGGAAATGGCATAATCCGTTGACCTGTTTGGTCTCAATGCAAACTGTAGTGGGTCCAGTGAGTCCGGCAGAGAAGAGGCGATGTGAGTTTTGACTAGCCACTCAAAGCACTTCATGATGACAGAGGTAAGTGCTACTGGGCGGTAGTCATTCAGGCAGAGAGCTTTTGGCTTCTTGGGTACTAGGACAATGGTGGCATTTTGAAAACACGAGGTGACTATGAATTTCAACCGTGAGAGGTTAAAACAATCTTAGAAGAGGTCTGCAAGCCATCTGCACACACTTTGAGCCGGGGATACCTTCAGGACCTAGAGCCTTGCATGGGTTAATCATTTTGAAGGATTTACTCACATCTGTCCTAGGTTTTTCCAGTGGGCATGGATCATGGGCATTCTGTACACTCACAGCAGGGCTGTTATCCTCAAAGAGGATGTTTTCATCTGGGAGAGATGCAGACACTTTCTCATCATTGCAGACTGTCCTTTTATAGCCAGTGATGATAGTTCAGTCCACATATTTCTTGTGTTGGAGCCACGGTAGTATGACACAACTTTGTCCATGTAGTGAATCTTAGCCCTAGCTCTGTCGAGTGTTAATGACAGACAGCTGGTGAACAGAGTTGTCGGAATCCCCCAGTTAAACTATTGAGATAATAATATAATATAATAATAAGATCATCACCTCAAAAGCTTTGAACTAAGACCTTCAGGATTTAGAGCTGTCAAGTAGTCTGTCCTGGGAAGCAAACGTTAGTGCAGAGCTTTCAACTGTATCGGTCAGTTAAAAATTGTCTGACATGACTCACCAGCATTTTGTCATTACCATAAGTGGAAAACTATACAGCAGTTATCATTAAATGATATATGATAAATATAAAAATATATAAATGTAACGTCTGGATGTGAATTGAGATTAATGTCAATATTTTAAATCATCCCAAGATTTTCATGGGATCAAACCCCATTTTTGAAACTATTTATGGTTTGCATTTTTTTCTCCAATAGAAATTGAATGTATTTACATTCAGTAATTATCACTCTATATATTAGTTTTGTAGTGGCGGAGTCTGCCATTCCTACGCTGGATTCAGAGTGCCTACAAGGGATTCAAATGAAATTATGCAGCATGTAACCCAGCACAATTATATTTCATTGATATCAGCCTCATGAGCTGTATTAAGTTAGTTTATTCAAACCCAACATTTCCTACTCCTGCAGCTTCACACTAAAAGTGTTAAACTGGTGAAACATGGGGTTGCTTTTATTATAAAGCAGTCACAGAAATATTTGTTAGCTTTAGGCAACAAAAATAGACATTTTAGTCAAATTTTCATCAGTGAAATTTTAGTCATTTTTATGTTTTCTAAGCATTGAGGCTACAGCTGTTGTTGTCTATCGCGAGGTTTGTGGAAAAAACAGTTTAGTAGTTCACACACAATGCCCATGTCACCCTGCTCTGCAGTATTACACCAGAATGAATCTCAACATTTTTTATGTACAAATGTAATAACTTTAAGATCTTTTTAATATCTCTAAAAGTTAAAAATAATACCATAACTGCAGCAAAATAAATCGACAAACTAGACTACAGCATATACCGTTATTGAGTTTTATTAAATTTGAATAACTGAAACATTCAGGGGACATTAGCTAACATAACTCTCTTCTCATTAACAAAAATAAAACTGTATGGTGGTAGTCTGATGAATGGTAGCTGAATGCTTTGCCAGAGCGGCAGTGCTGGTATTCAGATCCTTTACTTAAGTAAAAGTGCTAATAGGCCACTATGTTAAAATACTCCACTACAATTATAATAATACAACTATGTATTATCAGCAAAGAGTAAAACCACTCACTGTGCAGTAAAATGGTACTTGTCAGTGTTTTTCTATTATATATGATGTTTCTGGATTAATATTACTGCTGCATTATGTGTATGATGCTGAGTGATATGATGATGAAATTTTAACTACTTTATATACTGTTGGTTAGTTTAATGTACAGCAATGCATCATATTCTATAAGATCATCATATGTTTGTAGCGTTGCTGTTCTGTGAGAACCATGTCTCTAAAGTCAAATTTTCACAACCCATAAAGGATCACTTCATCCTTCAGTTTATCACACCACATGTGGAGATAGGTCTACATGGTCTTCACTGGACAGGATGGGTGTGAAAAACTGACAAGTAACTAGTAACTAAAGCTGCCAGACCAGTGTAGTGGAGGAAATATACTTAATATTTCCAAAAATATAAAGTACTATATTTGACGCTGACATGTAGTGAAGTTCAAGTAGATAGCTGGATGAAAAGAAAAGACTCAAGTATAGTAGAAGTACCTCAAATTTGTACTTAACTGCAATACTTGAGTAAATATACTTACTGTACATTACACTACTGCAGAGCAGACATATTCGCCGAAGACAAATCATTTCTAGTACATACAGCCAAACTAGCAGTAGCAGCGAACGACTCGATGGGCATAGTAACCCTATGCTAGCAGTTTTTCAAGTTCTTGCATAGCTCTTATGCTTTTGAGATTTCATGTGAGAATCTATTCTTACCATTGTTCCAAGTTAGAATGTTTTAGAACAAAGTTTCCATTTAGCCTCATACGAATCGCTGGAATGTCTTAATGAATTTGCATTATACAACAAGTAGTTCCGACCAAACAATCTGATTGACATCTGGAACGTGCTCAAATCAGCATGACAGCACACCGTACTCTTCACTAAAAATATTACTCCGCTATTTCCATTAACTTGCTTTAATTAGCTAATATAATTTATGGTGCTGTTGGAGTGCTGCTATACCTTCACATTAATAAAGGTGTGTGCTTTGTGCACTCCATAAAAATTTTGTTTTTGAAAGGATAGAAGCCAACAAATATTGACAGAATTTTAGAAATGATTAAATTAATAAATACATTTTGACTTTTGGACTTTACAACGCTGTGGAGTTGAAAATGTTTGGATGTCATGGAAACTTTTCAGCCTTGATGTTTCGCTCTAGCATCCTCCATCAGCTGTGCTGGTGAGTCAGTGACTAGCTTAACAACAAATGTGAAGCTTGCGACATAGTCTAAATCTGTCCAAGGAAAGCGTACCAGGTTACGTATGTAACCATGGTTCCCTGATAGGGAACGAGATGCTGCGTCAGCTGACGCTATGGGGAACGCCTTCAGCGTGACTGCCTCTGAATCTCTGTATCAACTTAGACCAATCTTGATTGGGTGTAATGTCAACACGTGACGTACGCTGGTGGAACCGGAAGTATAAAGGGAGCCGGCTTTACTGTTGTCGTCAGCCTTCTGATCGACTGAAGCAAGCCGCTCACAGGCATGCCAGAAGTATGGCAGCGAGACGCAGCGTCTCGTTCCATATCAGGGAACCATGGTTACATACGTAACCTGGTACGTTCCCTTTCAAGGGAACTTCAACACTGCGTCAGCTGACGCTATGGGGAACGCAGTACCAACTCCGCCATGCTGAAGGGATGCCTGTGAGAGTGTTAGGCCAGCAGGGCACACTTCAAGACAAGAGAGCCAAAGATCCCGGATTATTTAAGTGATCTAGGCTGTAACAAAGGTGTGAGGCGAGGACCATCCCGCAGCATCGCATATATCGGAGAGGGGGGTTCCCGACCACCAAGCTCTGGAGGTTGCCATACTCCGTGTGGAGTGAGCTCTTATCGACAGAGGTGAAGGCAAACCGCACACCTCGTATGCCGAAACGATAGCCTCAAATATCCACCTGCTAATAGTGTGTTTGGTAGCCGGGCAGCCCTTACGAAGGGGCCCGAAGCATACCAACAATTGGTCTGAATTGCGCCACTGGGATGTCCTCCGGACATAAACTCCAGGGCTCTGACTGGACAAAGCAGTTGCAGCCTACCTTCCTGTTCCGCCGACTCTGAAGGAGGATGGAACGCCTGCAGGACTACCGGCCGGGCCACCTCAGTGGGTACTTTAGGTACATAACCAGGCCTGGGATGCAGGATGTCTCTAACTGCGCCTGGAACAATCTCCAGGTTAGCAGGAGCCACTGACAGGGATTGCCGATCTCCCACTCTTGAGAGAAGTCATGGCCAGCAGAAATGCCATCTTTAAGGCCAGACACCTGATGCATCGTCCAGTGGTTCGAACAGTGCTGTGGTCAATCCATCCAGCGCCACTGTCAGATCCCACGGAGGGACTCTGACTCGAACCGGAGGCCTCATCCACAAGGTGCCACGAAGGAAACTGGTAACAAAGCGGTGCTTCCCAAGGGAGCAGCCATCCACCAAACTGTGGAATGCTGCAAACGCAGCCACATACACCTTAAGTGTACCGCGGGACAGTCCAGCCAAAAACCAGCTTTGGAGGAACTCCAGCACTGAAGCCATCGGGCAGTGTGGTGACCATGTTTCACCTGTACCATTCATATGCTAGAGTCAGGAGAACCACTCCAACTGATTTTGCAGTCTCTGGAACCAATTGAACAGGTTAGAAATCTAAGTGTCATCATAGATTCAGAACTCAACTTCACAAGCCACATTACAAGTATAACTGGAACAGCATTTTAGCACCTAAAAAAATATTTAAAAAAAATCTCAAGTCAAATCCATCTGGTCTCAGTCAGACACTGAAAAACTGGTTCACGCATTTATCTCCTCCCTCCACTGTTAATGGTGGACTCCCCAAAAAGACAGTGGAACAGCTCCAGTCATACAAAATGCTGCAGCCAAGGTACTCACTGGGACAAGAAAAACTGGTCATATTACTCTTATACTTCGATCACTTCAATGACTTCTGATAAAATACAAAATTAATTTTTAAAATACAGCTGCACAATTAATTGCAATATTAACGAAATCGCAATATGGCCAAGTAAAATATCCAAATCACATAAACTGCAATATTTTGATAAAGGTACAATTTAAAGTAATAGATTTAGAGTAACAATGGTAAAAATCCTTTTAGAATTCTAATTATTCTTTATGTGAATCTCAATCTCTGCATTTAACCCATCCAAAGTATTACAAGCAGTGGGCAGCCACTGTGCAGCGCCCAGCAGCCAGTGCCTTGGTCAAGGGCATTGACAAGATAATTAACCTAATATACATGTTAATTCTAATGCTGGTAGAAAATTTTGTAGCCAGAGAGCCCGATATTTTTCTCAGGAGTTGGTAAATACTAAAAGGTGAGGATTCTGATACAAATATTACATTTGTTTGGCGGAGAGGGCAGTGCAAAACTAAGGTTTTTGTCAGCACACAGTGCCAGATACAACATTTTAGGTTAAATGGAATTATATTTAAGATACATTGTGTGATTAAAGGAGAAAAATCACCTAACATGCATACTTCTTTTAAATAAGAGGCCTTAATTAAAGGCACGTGAAAACAGAGCCAGACCAGTTCTCCACCTTTGTATTTTGTTATTTCTTCATGTATATTGAAATTATAACTCTGTGATACTGATTCAGTGCAATCCGCACTGCGGCAACACCACTGCTTTTGCCTTAGGAGCACACACACACACCACACACCTTAGGGGTAGAGAGCCTGGGTTTGGGAGCCTCTCTCTGTCATGGCATAGCCGGCAATTCTAGACTGCTGCATCTGTATACAAATATACTACTTCCAGGCCCTGAGTGGTAGGCGGAGGTAGCTTATTGTTTATATTTTACACTTTTACACTCTGTGAATCACAAGCACTTTATGTGCACTCGTTTGCATTACTCCAACTCTTATTTCTGGTGTAACTGGTGGAGTACAAGTTACCTGGAGACTATGGTTGCTTTCAATCAAAATAGAAGCAAACTTCTATTTTTTAGAACTGATCGCTCTGATTAACAGCTTTGGCAAGGTTTCATGCTACTCCATCAGCTGGTCTAAGCCATTTTGACTGGATGCTGAGGTTGGGGATCTATAAGCTCTATAGTATAACCACACAACTCAATCCATTAAATACCTCTGAATCCTTGTCCCAACAAACCTAAATTATACATTAAATCACATATGTCAGAGTCAAGGCCCGCGGGCCACATCCGGCCCGCGAGAAGGTTTTTTACGGCCCCTGGGATGATCTTGATTTATTATTAGAACCGGCCCGCAGACCGCAGCAAGCCGGCAGCCCGCAGATCTTTTACACGCACCAATACTACATTTCCTACAATGCAACGGTGACGCACCGAGCAGTAGGCTGCTTCATTTCAATATTTATTGGCACAGCAGTTGTCAGCATCACAGTAAAATTAACTTTCAGATACCCATCAAAAATGGCAAAACGGAAGGTGGACACTGAGAACCGGGGGTTTCAAACAAGGTGGGAGTCGGAGTATTTGTTCACGGAGGTAGCTGGAAAACCTGTGTGTCTTCTGTGTGGAGAAACTGTGGCGGTACTGAAAGAGTATAATCTGAGACGACATTATGAAACGAAACACGCGGACAAAAACAAGAATATGGACATGGAACAAAGGCTACAAAAGGCAGAGGAATTAAAACGAGGCCTCAAATCTCGACAGGCTCTGTTCAAAAAAGCCAAATCACAAGGCCAGGCTGCTGTCAAGGCCAGTTTTATTTTGGCAGAAGAGATCGCTAAATCAGCCCGGCCATTTACGGAGGGGGATTTCATCAAAAACTGCATGATTAAAGTTTGTGACGAAGTTTGCCCAGAAAAAAGGCAACTCTTTTTAAATGTAAAATATTTCAGTTGAGTGGATGATAGAAAATTGCTATTATTGTTTTTTTCTTTGAAGTAAATTTAGCCCACTTTTGCTAAAATAGAAAATATAGGCTACTGATGGTGCCTTGAATACCGGTTTCTTTCATTTAATGTTCATGTTATGGGGATTTTTATATAAAGGAAATTTGTCTTTTGTGTCTGTTGAAAATTAAAGATTACTGACAGAGCCATAAGAAAATATTGCTTTATTTATCTGATCATATTGGAATATATTTGTTAGGTTTTCAGTAGGTTCAATTAGGTTCACTAGACTATATGCGTCATTTAAAAATTTTTCAATGAACATTCGAACAGTCCGGCCCTCGGCTTGTAGCAAAATTTTTTATTTGGCCCTCCGTCCATTTGACTTTGACACCCCTGCATTAAATTTTATCTCATTACTACATCATATTGGCCGCATTGGCACCATTAAAATGAAAATTCTTCCTAAAATAAACTATCCATTTGCCATGACCCCAGTTAATCCACCCTTGAGCTGTGTCCTTTCTAAATTCAAAGGTAAATACATTTTACCCGGAAAGGCAAAAAGACAAGTATCAAAATAACGACACTGCAAATTTCCAAACAATATTTTTACCACATTTTTCTCTCCCACCAGCTTCAGTATATTTGACACTGGTCAAACAACTCCAATTCTGCCTGGCTTGATATTGAACAGACCACTTGTAAGGATCTCCCAATTCAGAACATTGCATTTCATAGATAAATCACTCAAGATCCATAGCTGCTTCAAATTTAACACCACTGCCTGGTGGAAAGCAAATGACATACTAAACGTTAAATGATCTCCTTCTGCTCTCACCCCTATCTGGCATAACCCTATGTTTAAAATCAATAAGGAACCCGTCAACATTCCCTGCATGGAAACGGAGAGAAGTAACCAGCCTGGGGGACCTTTTCAGTGGCAGCTCTCTCATGACCTTTGACCTTCTCAGACAGAAAACAGGCTTACCAGGCCTTTGCTGTCCAGGCCCCTGAGGCAGACAAACTCTGTAACCTCTTTTAAATCTCTTCTTAAGACTCCCTTCTATCCTAAGATAAAATAATTTAAATAGTAACAAACAAATACCATCAGATAAGAAAAAGTCATGTTTGGATCTACTTTTATTATTTGTTATTGTATAACACTTTGTTTGTTTTTGAAAGGTCCTATATTTATTATTATTAATAAACCCGTGACAAGCTACTGGATTACTGGCGCAGAGCTGGACCTTCTTCGCTGCTGCAGGAGAGCCGGTGTGAAGGTGAGAGAGATGATCGAGAGGCGCAGGACAACCTTCTCTTCCAACGATTATCATCGGGAACGTGAGATCACTTGCCAACAAGGCGGTTGAACTAACTGCCTTGTTGAACAGCCAACGTGCCTACAGGGAGAGCAGTTTGCTCTACTTCACGAAGACATGGCTGAACGGGAATATACTGCACAGCCTGCTTGAACTAGCCAGCTTCACGCTAGTACAGGTGGACAGAGTAAAACAGAGTGGTAAGAAGAGAAGAGCAGGTCTTGCTGTCTTTGTTCACTCTTACTGGTGTAATTCTGGACTTGTAACTAGGACTGCAGCTATCGATTATTTTTGTAGATTATTCCATCGATGAATCGAGTAATCGGATAAGAAATACCTTTGCTTTATTAAAGAACAATAGTAAATATGCAAAAGATAATAAGAGAAAAATCTAATTGCTTACAATATTATCTGTCAAAACTAAATCCATTTTGTGCATTTAAGTGCCACATTACATTCTGTGTTTAGAAGAAAAAAAACATTCTGAAATGCAAAAAAAACACTTTGCTTTAAAAAAGGTATATGCAGTACAATATATACCATTTTCAGAACTACAAGTTTCAACCTAACTACAGCTGAGGTATAATGTAAGCCTTTACTGTCTTCTTTGTGGCTTTTGTAGGAGACAACAATGAGTGGACTGAAACTGTGACTATTATGATAATAAATCAACTACAGCATTTTATTTTCTGTGGTTAGTACCTTGAACAAAACATGGCTAACTTAGGGACATCATAATTTTATGCTTTCTGCTGAGATGTCATACTATTGTGGTAGGCTAGTAGACACACTATACAGAGGTTTCATGGACAATAACTGTCGTTTTCTCAGGCCTTTCTCTTCTCTGCGCCCCTCGCTATTTTCTCTCTTCCTCCTCTTTGTAATCCGCGCCGTCAAATCACACCAAAGATGCTCTGAGCCATCTCTGATCACACCCAGCATAAGTGTGTTGTGCGACAGTAATAATCATCTATGCGAAACATATAGTTTAACATAGGCCTGCACGATTCTGGGAAAAATATGAATCACGATTTTTTAGCTTAGAATTGATATCACGATTCTCTGCAACGATTATTTTCTCATGAAGCGTGATGTTTATTACACACATGAACCACGACAAAACAAACTGGCAGGACCAGAAATATTGGTTTTGGCACATAGAAAACTGCAGATCGCCACAAGCCTACAAGTTTTCATCAATATCCATTAGGGCTGGATCCCGACCCACGGTTTGGCACGCGACCCGCGGCTTAATTGCGCTTTTTTTCTAACTAGCGGATTAATCTAAATTGTTCAGCGACCGCAGAGTGCGAGAGTTTTTCTGCTGATGTTGCTTTTTAAGTAATTGCGTCATTTTAAACTGGATGCTGAGTTTCAGTGAAACTCCACACAGTAGTCATGTGTTCAGTGAACAGGGCGTGTTAATGAGTCAACGATGGCCAGCGGCGGAGCAGAAGAGCCTAAAGCCTCCCGCATCATTTTAATCACAGTATGGGAGCATTTCAGCTTCGTCGTAAAATATACTGATGGAAGAAGAAGGGCGGGGGACACAACTGTAACGAATGTAGACACCAGCAGTTCCAAAAGATCGGAACAATGAACCGATCCGTGACCCGTGATCCGAACCCTGAGCTTTGTGATCCGTTACACCACTGATATCCATTATTCATTTCCGTACTACAGCGCTTGCTTGACAACACGTGACTAAAAGGTGCTTTGTCATTGGCTGACGGTGAAGCCCTGAAATTTGTGAGAGCTGTCCTTTCAAAAAATTCCAAATTTTTTTATTATTATTATTTTTTTTAAATTGAAGACATTTAAAATTAAAAACGTGAACAGGGTGAATCGAGATCGCGATTTTATAACGATTTATCGTGCAGGCCTAGTTTAACATATAGTTTAGTTTATTCTAAACATATAGTTTCGGACAGCTTGGACATTTCTTGGAGGAATTGGATATGCTCCTTTCATCCTTCCCTGAAGATGGCACTCCTCTAGTGGTGTTCAAATTCCACCGTGGAAAGCCACAGGCTGCGGACTTCAACAACCTGGCTGCATCATTTGACCTCAAGCGGGTTTCTACATCAGCAACCCACAAGTCTGGTAATCAACTAGATCTTATCTACACACGGTACTGCTCCACTCATCACGCTCGGGTCACCCCACTGCACACATCAGATCATTTCTTCGTCACTCTCGACCTCGACCTAACTTCTCCAGACGCTGCAAGTGTTCTATCGCTTGTCACTTTCCGACACAACCTGCATACGCTCGCTCCCTCGCGCTTTTCCTCTGCTGTCTCCTCGGCGCTCCCTCCACTCTCACATCCTGCTTGGTCAGCTTCTGCCCTCTCACATCTAGACCAGCCCACATATCCTCGTCTGCCCCCTGGTTATCTGATGTTCTACGCGAGTATTACGCCAGCATTCGGTCAGCTGAGAGAAAATGGCGTAAATCAAAAGATCCTGCTGACCTCTGTCTCTACCAGTCTCTCCTCTCTAATTTCTCAGCTGATGTCGCCTCTGCAAAAACGGACTACTACCACTCAAAGATCAACAACTCACCTCAGCTTTAAACCCCCTCTCTGCTCTCCTTTCTCCGCCTGCTCCCCCACCTTCATCGGATGACTTTGCGTCTTTCTTTGTCCAGAAAGCAACCGCCATCAGCAATTCTTTGTGCCGCCACCTGTCGACCTCGCACGCATCCCAGATACGTGTCTGCTCACCTCTTTCTCTTCTCTATATGAAGCTGACGTTTCCAAGGTCATTCATTCTAACCACCCTACCACCTACCCACTGGATCCCAAACCCACCCATCTCCTTCAGGCCATCTGTCAGTCTGTTGTCTCTGCTCTAACCCACATTTAATAAGCTACACGTAACTTGACAGTTCATGCACTGTAATATTAACCTCAACCGGTTAACCCACTTTGTACATTACACTTATTTAATTTTGAATTTATACTTATAGGGTGCACGGTGGCAGAGCGGTTAGCGCCCCTACCTCCCAATAAGGAGATCGTGGGTTGGACCACCGTCCAAAGACATGCATGTTAAGGTTAATTGGTGACTCTAAATTGTCCCTAGTGGATGAATGCGAGTGTGAATGCGAATGGTTGTCTGTCTCAGTGTCAGCTCTGCGGGTGTACCCCGCCTAAGGCCCGAAGTTACTGGGATAGGCTCCAGTCACCCGCGACCCCAAAACGGGAACAAGCGGTAGAAGATGACTGACTGATGACTACTTATACCCACTTTGTAGTTACCTGTATTATAATGTATTATATTTTTGCTTTTTGCTTAGTACTTCCATTCTTGTGTGCACTGACGTGATAGTGAGTTGCTGTTACAAAGAGTTTCCCCTCGGGGATTAATAAAGTATTTCTGATTCTGATCTGATTCTGATCATCAACTCATCCCTCACCACTGCATGGTTCCCCACAGCTTTCAAAGAAGCCCGCATCACAGCTACTGAAGAAAGCCACTCTCAATCTGACACTATTTGAAAGCTACAGACCGGTTTCCCTCCTTTCTTTCATTGCCAAAGCTCTGGAGCGAGTTGTGTTCAACCACTCTCTTCCTTTCTCACACAGAACAATCTCCTGGACCGCAACCAGTCTGGTTTCAAGAGCAGCCATTCCAAGGAGACCGTGCAGCTCTCAGTTGTCGAAGCCCTGAGACTGGCAAAGACGACATCCAACTCATCTGTACTTATCTTACTGGATCTGTCTGTGGCCTTTGACACAGTTAATCACCACATCCTCCTGTCCTCTGTCAGTGCTATGGGTTTCTATGAAATCGCGTTGCAAGTCGTACCTCTCGGGTAGGTCATTCAGAGTATCCTGGAGAGACGAGGTCTCCCTGTTGTTGGCCTACATCAAGTACAAAGCGGTGCTCTTGGCCTACAAGACCACCACTGGTTCTGCACCATCATATCTTCGCTGGCTAATACAGACCTGTGTTCCTGCCAGATCCCTGCACTCTGCAAACGAACAACGTCTGGTGGTACCATGCCAAAAAGGAAAAAAAATCACTCTCGCGCACCTTTCTCTGGATCCGTTGCATATTGGTGGAATGATCTGCCTGCTTCTACAAGATCAGCAGATTCTGTAGCCACCTTTAACCCACCTCTTCCGTCAACACCTAACTGACAATCACTAACTTCTTATTCCTTTCTACCTCTTTTCAAAAAAATTGAAATAAAACCCTTCCTATCCTTAGCTTTATATACTGTGCTGGGGTTTAATCAGACTAGTTTTTGATGCACTTATGCTTTTTGTTACCTTGTGTTGTTATAATTGCTTCCATTGTCTTCCTCATATGTAAGTCGCTTTGGATAAAAGCGTCTGCTAAATGACTAAATGTAAATGTAAATGAATTATAAGGAGATCAAAGGTCTTCTCAACAGAAGGCCCATTTGAGCCAATAGACCCATTTTTGTCTTTTTTAGGGGGGGACAGGGGATCTTCAGGGGGAGATACCAGGTGAACAGTATACGCCACATAGAAGTGGTCTACATCATCTGAAAGCTGGGAACCCATTCATTAGAGATGCAGCTCAGCACAGTTTGTCAAGTTTTTCTAGTCATAAATTAGTAATGAACATTGTGTTTTGGTTAGGCGCGTATTCAAATTTTGAAAGTTGAGAGTGTATAAGGGCTTAGAACATTATGATGAAAAGTATATAATTGCCATTGCCATCCATGCTCAATTATGTCTCAAAACTTGTTGCAGCAGTTTTTGGGTTGATACTATTTGCTACACAGATTTGGTGCAAAATGTAACCATTTTTGACCACTCAAAAATTGATAAAAATTGTCACAAATCCCTCCAAATTACCACATTAAGAACCAATAGCTTAAGGAATACCATAGGGAAATTCATGATGTGATTTGGTATCAAAATCTTTTGACATTTTGAAGAATTCTGTAAGAAAATTGAATGGTGAGTACTTCTGTTCGGGGAAATTGCTCAGAAACCCTGTTATTGTTAATATACCTAGGAAAGCCATACATCCTCTGATTGCCGGCCCACACTGAGCTTCACAATGACTCTTCAGAAACCTATTGGTGACATCACAGACACTAAGTCCATGTTTTATACAGTATATGGTAAACCCCACACTTCACAAGACAGCCCCAATCAACAGAAACATTTCAGTGAGGTTTTAAAATAGATGGGCATATCTGTAAACGGGAGAATCGTGGTTACCCATAGAACCAATTTTCATTCAGATATCTTGAGGTGAGAGGTCAAGGGACCCCTTTGAAAATGGCCATGCCAGTTTTTTCCTCGCAAAATTTTTGACTAAATCTGAAGCGTTATTTAGCCCCCTGTCGGGTCTCTTGACAACATAGCGTGACACAGTGGTACCGATGGATGCCTTAGGTTCTAGTTTCACATCACTATCTTCACTACAGCCAAGGACATAGGCATCCTAGTGGAGTTAAAGCTAAAGAGGAAACTGAGTAAGGCCAAAAACAACTAAGGACAGATTAAGGCCAAAATGGGACAAAACAGTGCGAAGGAGGTGTGGAATGGGATTAACTGAATGACACTAAGTCCATGTTTTATACAGTCTATGGTAAACCCCAAACTTCAGAAGACAGCACCCCTCGACCGAACATTTCAGTGACACTGGATGGACACCGTCCCACAGCCCCACCCTCACCCCCACCCCAAGCCAGGTGGAAAGGGAGCTCTCCAGGCTCCGAACAAGCTGTCGGGCCTGACAACATCACTGTCCGGATACTTAAAGCATCTCAATGAATACACACCTGTGACACTTGAGAGTAATGTTCTTCGACTTCTCCAGTGCTTTCAATATCATCAAGCCCTTCCTCCTAAGGGAAACGCTTCTGGCAATGTAACTGCATCCTGGACCATGGACTACCGACTGGCCACAGTATGTCAGAGTGGATGGCAATGCCTCTGAGTTTGTGATAAGCAACACCAGCGCACCTCAAGTAACTGTACTGGCACCAATCTTCTACTTCTGTTTTATCGCAGGTTCCTGCCACCATCAAAAGTTTCCGAACGACTCCTCAATTGTTGGATGCATCGACAAGGACAACGTGGAGGAGTACAAAGGACTGATAGAGACCTTTGTCACGTGGTGAAACAAGACCTCAAGCTCAATATAAGCAGGATCAAAGAGTTGATAGTGGACTACCAGGGGAACAGGAGGCTCCCTCTTGGAACTGGACAGTCTGGAGTCAGTGGAGAGGAGGATGAAGGACAATATCAAACTCCATCCAGGATAACCCCTTTCACCCTCTCCATGATGACCTGTGGCAGATGGGTAGCTCATTCAGCCACTGGTTCATCCCACCTAGGTGCAAAACGGAGTGCTTCAGGAGCTCATTTTTGCCCAATGCCAACAGACTGCACAACAGCAGGGGAGACCACAGACTGGCATCACTCTGACCAGCCAGCTTTCCCCTCCTACCCAAATAAAAAGCACACAGTTCCAGAGAGTTGGAAACACTCGGGACACACACTGCTCTCCCTCTCCATTGTCTCACTTTTGGACTGATTTATATATTTTGTTATATATTTGATAGATCTTTTTATATATTTACTATATTTATATTATTTCATATTATACTACACTATATTATACTGTACGCTACCATATTACATTTGATATTCTATGTTGTATTGCTGTACAATGTTGTCAAATATTTTCATGAAGTTTGATCACACATTTGGCAAGTTAGGATATGTTGTTTGGACAGAGTATATTACGCATATTATTATAAGACATTTATTGTCACTGTGTCTTCAATTATGTACTTATTTCAAAACTTTTTACAACATTTCCTCTCCAGAATCTGAACAATCTGTGGATAAGTTTTGGTAGAATTTGTACAAATCATTTAGAAGTTTTAGACTGATAGACTTCATATTCGACCAGAGTTAACAGTAAAGCAAAGTTTCTTCACATTTTGCAAGACGTGCTGCAAAAGAATGAACTCCAGTGTGTGAATTGTGGTGATAATTAAACAAATTTAAAGGCTGTGAAAACTTAAAAACTTAAAAGTCTGGACTTAATACAAAATGGGGAGAAACTGGTCTAAAATGGCAGTGGCCTACACCAAATGCCATGTATTCATCAATTTACGGAGTTGAATAGTGTTATTTAATATGAACGCTTATTTTATTTTGAAAGCTGGAGGTGAGTGTAAACCTGGCTCCTTCCTATAACCAAAATTGAGATCATTCTATAAGGTCATTTTAATGCATTTAAACCTATAATCAGCTATATATATTTAGTCATTTAGCAGACGCTTTATCCAAAGCGACTTACACACTCACAGACCGAAGGCACAGCTTCGGCAGCAATTTTAGGGTTCAGTATCTTGCTTAAGGATGCTTCGACACATGGCTGAGGGAAGCCAGGATCGAACTGCCGACCTTCCGATTGGTGGATGACCGCTCTGCCAGCCAGCCCCCAGCCAGCCACAACCCCCAGTCAGCCAGCCAGCCCTCAGCCAGGCAGGCAGCCAGGCAGCCAGCCAGCCAGCCAGCCCCCAGCTATATCAAAGTCAAACGGATATTTCCCTCTTTACATATATGGAAATTACCTTCACGCTACACGTCTACTCAGACGCAACAATTGTATAAGTATGAATACTTATGTATAAGTCTGAATGGATAACGTCTACGTTATCTACACACTTTCAAACAAAGAACGTTTCTGATCCAACATTATGCCAGGAAGTAATCTCTATGTACAGTATGTAGTAAAGTGCGAGGCTAAAGGTTACAGCTACAGAATGTTTGCAGGACAACATTCAGGTTTATTTTACTGTGCATGTGCTGTACCCTGTTTCTGCTGAATGACTGAAGCTAAGCAGGTGTGGGCTTGGCTAGTACATGGATGAGAGACCTCCTGGAAGTTGTGTTGGTGGGCCAGTCTTCCCTCTGGTCTAAATAAATCCCAATGCCCCAGCGCAGTGACAGGAATGCTGTGCAGTAGGACATTCCGTCCTTCGGATGAGACGTCAAACAGCGGTCCTGACTCAATGCGGTCATTAAAGATCCTATGGCACTTATCGCCAAGAGTAGGAGGTTTCCTGTTAAAATTCTCAATTGCCAGCCATGGCCAACAAATCATCCCCCAGGGTAATTGGCTCTTTGTTTCCCTCCCTCTCCATCTCAAGCTGATGTGTGGTGAGTGTTCTGGCTCAAAAATGGCTTCCGTGCATCAAGTGGGTGAGTTTCCCCCATTTACTGTGAAGCACTTTGAGTAAGATAAAGCTCCATATAAATGTATCGTTATAATCAAATGCTATGCTGTGTATCCATTACCCATCAGATCCTTGGTTACCACAAGTCCTCCTGTCTGCTTCTGTGGCTTCTCTCCTTCAGCAACTAGTCCTGAAACACATAGAAAATCATCATCACCACCACCACCACCGCCATTAGCATTGTCATTATCAATATAATACCATCTCCCTTAAGTGTAATATTTATCAGTCTGAATGGACTGATGAAATTTTTAAAATGATAGCAGTGTGATACTGAGGATACTACTGTGAACAAGTATGTGCTGTAGTTGCAGCCTCACGGTAGTGAGAGGAAGTGATTTCACTTTGGGAAACATTATTATACAAGAAACTTGTAACTTGTCAGTAAATTCAGTGTCTTCTTATTGGCTTGTGGGGTAAAGATGTTCTGGTTTTAATGGCTCTTTACATTGGCAATGCCCACCACCAGAATCCAATCTAAGCAGATTAAACTTTGGCATTTCAAGTTCAAAGGATGAGAGGTTTTTCAAGAACAAATTTACATAATCAGTACTTAATACCCAGAATGCGTACTTAAACTCCACCTTTCCCTTTTCCCAACACCCACTGGTGTATGTACTGATGAGGCACTGGGGCAGGTCTGGATGAGCTATGACAGCGATTTGGCCACAGGTATGTAAGCACAGCACAAACAGGCTTGGATCTAGAAGTGGTTCACAGTATTCCTAGTGTTAATGATGAGCTATGTGTCTGTTCCCTCACCTAAGACCAGGTTACCGTCACTATTTTCAAAACTGATCAAAATCTGTATCACTAGACTGTTGGTCTAGTATTCTATGGCCTCAGACCTTTGCGGTCGACCTTGAAGTCAATAATGATTGGCTCCACGGTACCCTCGCGGTTCCTCCCTAGGCCCTCTCCCGTCTTCCAGCCCATCTTTCTCATCAGGAACTCCCCAACACCCCCGGATACTGGAGCTGCCCTGAGGAACTGGTCCTAACCAAGACACAAACAGACACATTGAGACAGAGGGAAAGAGGGGGAAAAATGAGGAAAGAAAGGAAAAAGATTACCAGTGGGAGGTGACAAATAGTAATTGATGATATTAAGGGGAAATAAGGACGACTTATGCATTGGTGGAGAAACAGGATGAAAAAGCCCACCCTTTTAACTGTTATGTGGAAAGTTGAGTCAAACACAAACACACTGGAGTGATATACAGCTGGTGTTGGTACCTACCTAGCTCCTCTCCTTTAACCCCTCCTCACCCTGGCAACAAAGAAGGGGCCCATGACAGGGACCCTAACCTAATACTTAGAAAAACTCCCACCTCACAAACATAAATTACACCACAATAGACCATATCACACTACACTTAACCAGCCCAAACAGATCCTGGACCACACTAGACTGTGCCAACCAGATTCCTATCACTGCCTCTAAACTAAACTAAATTAGTAAAATGATATACACCTTTATATCATCTTTGTGTTTGACTTTGAATCATTTTGTATTTGAATTATAGAAATGTGTCTCCAACAGTAAGCAAAATGTTTTATACAATAATGTAATTATACAATAACACTATATTATTACACACGGGTGTTTGTGTTGTTGTTAAATTAAGCATATAGGTTCCACTGTAATTACCAAATAACATGTATATTTCTGCGGTAATTACATTGTTTGAATTGGATCAGGTCAGTTTTTGTTTGTGTTGAACAGCACAGGGAAATAATGCTAATCCTATCCTGGGGACAGTGGGCAGTACCTGCTCTTCCTCTCTCATCTCCATCAACTTCTCACTCTTTCTTTTTCTCTCAGTCTCCTCATCTTGTTCCATATCTCTTCCCTTCCCAAAGCTGAGCTTTGATTGACCGAGTCTTTTCATTTTCGTCTGTCTCAGTGAAGAAAGTAAACACAGGGTCAATTAAAAACTGAGTATTTGCACCAAAAACTTACTCCTGAATAAATCTCTAACTTACAAGATCTTTGTTATTAATATATAGGATGTCATGTACATAGTTTAGATTTTGCCAATGTTTGTAGGCTAGAAAATCAAAAAAATTAAATAGTTAGCCTAGCTCCCCTGAGAGTAAACAAGTGGTCACCATGTAAAACCGGTCAGCAGGCAGCTAAGAACAGCACAGCTCTCAGAGCGGATACCCAGGAGGTTGAGTACCCTTCTACCATTAAATGTAGAGTGGAACAGCTATGGAGAAAGACATGGAGAAGACATTGGTGAAAACTCAGAGGTCTTCTGGCTAATGTCCGGTCTGGTCCTCAGAGGCCCAACAAAAAGAATGAGGGAAGAAAAACATATTCTTCACTGATTCCATCTACATCTGGAAAGATGCACTGTGCAGAAATTACGCATACATATCCAGTGAGGGGATTGGTTTAGGAGGCAGATTAAAGATCTGTAAACATCTGCTGTTTACATTCCATCAGACGCAAATTCAAAAAATGCATGTATATTTTTATTTTATATATTTTATGTTACCCTATTTTAATATGAATATAATTACCTGTTATGTTCTATGTGTGTAGCATGAAGGGACTACAAACATTCATTTAATTATACATCCTTGTGTTGTAAAATAAATAAATAAATTACCTTGTACCTTAATTAAACATGTACACCAAACAAAAAATGGTGTGATTCACTTGTTTTGACTTCAAGAAAGCTTTTGACTCTATGGTTAAATAAATGTATTTGGGAAATAGTTATCTATTAAAATTGGCAACAAACAAACTGAATTCTTCACCCAGAGAAGAGGTGTTCGTAAGGGCTGCAATTTAAGTCTGACTTTGTTTAATGTATATATAAATTAACTTGCTGTTCAGATGGATTAATCTGCTACTTCTTCCCCTCCTCTCCCCCTCCGAGATAGAGAGGTCTCTGTGTTATGCTAATAGCCTTATTCTACTGTCTCCTACTGAACAAAAACTACAGCATAGAGTTGGGTACCAAACTCTGTACTTTTAGGGGTACCGACAGAATTACATCGGTACTATTCGTGTTAAATCCATCAGTGCCAAATTTCGGTACCTGAGAGCTCAGCTGGGTGAGAGTAAAGTATATAGAGAATGAGAGAAAGTGAGATTACGTCACCCCTGCTGCTTGTTCAAGTCAGAGGGACATGTAAAAGGTGAGCAGCTGTCAATTTGGCAGGAAATGTACAGTGTAGGTTACAGTTTGTCAGTGAATAAAGGCTGCAGCTTCTCAAGTAAAAGCCCCTGTGTGTTGTTTCTTAACTGCTGGAATAGCGTCGCTATGATGATAAGCTCCGCCTACATTGAGTGGTTACTTTTCGCTATCTGAGTCATACACTGGGGCAGCAATATGCCGCCGTCGTTCGGTTCAATGTAAAAAAGCAAAGCAGGTGTAAAAATGGCTCTTCTTTATGGCAGTATCTCTGTGTAAAAAGGTCAACAGAGTCACAGCAATGGCAAGCTGAAAGCGGTCGAGTGGTTACACTTTTCAAAACTTGAGGCAAACAATATTCGCTGGCCATGGTAATGTTTCTAACCTGAGGAAATGTCTGGTCAAACACAAAATATATCTAAAATCTGATGAGGGTACTATTTGATAGTCTGAAAGCCATTGTTCAAATTGATTGGATCAGAAGATTTTGACTATGGCAATGGCTTTGCATGCAGATGCCATGGCCTGTAGCTTCTTCAGTCTCCCGTAGCTACATTCTTGTTTTTCATCTGTGTACTGCTGAAACACGCATTACCCAGTTTAGACTTAGCTTTTACAACTGAAATAAAATGTTTGTTATTACAAAGGAAGTAAATTACCAAAAAAAGGTATCGTTGGGTACCAAACTCCAGGTACTGGTGTCCGTTAAAATTTGAAAGGTACCCAAACCTACTACAGCCACAGCTGGACATAGTAGAAAAGTACTGCCAGAACTGGTGCCTTGCAGTAAATATGAAGAAAACTAATGATGGTTTTTGAATTACATTCCAGATGTCATCAAAGAACAAATACATTAACAAATACCAGGTCACCATAAAAAAATCATATAATTAAACACAGTATGAATCATACCTACCTTGGTATAATTATAACCGCATCAGGGAGTTTCAACATGGAAGTGAACTAGTACACTAAAAGAAAACGTTTGAAGAGCTCTAAATGCAATTAAGAGAAAATGTTATAATTTCCAAACTTCAATTGAAATCTGGCTTAAACTATTTCATCGTCCAAGAGAATCTTTACATGCAGAATTCTGCAGATACATTTTACAAGTACACAGAAAAAAACAACAAATGTATGTAGAGCAGAATTAGGAGATACCCACTGATAATTAACATTCAAAAAAGAGCACACTCCATTCCAAAGCCGTCCAAACCCAAGAGTTGAGCCCAGAAAATATTCCCCTATGTCAGTTGGTGCTGAGACTAACTGTCCCCTCTCTGACACATTCTGACCAGTCTCACAACAACACTACATTCCAAAAAACAATCAAAATAAACCAAATTATATCGCAATGTCATTTGGAACGTCAGAAAGAAGAAACTAAAAGCCAAAGTAGATTAGAATGTTATCTGGCCCTAAAAAGGTCCATTTACTTTAACAGGTTCTACTCAGTATTTTCAGATTTCAAAGAGCGTAATGACCTCTCAAAATTAAAAATACTCCTAGAAAACGAAGACAAGGCATATTTTGCTGCCCAATATGTATCAACATGCCACAACCTGAGGGAGAATGAGTGACGTAGACACACACAGCACACGCATGCGTTGACACGCAAACAAATGCATGCATAGGAAAGACTGTACATACACACATACATATACTGTATGTGTATATATATATATATACTGTATATATATATAGTATAGCTATAGACACAGATGTATATACATAGATATATACAGTATATATATATATTAATATATGTCAATCTTAATGTTGTGTTAATGTTCATATTGCTGCTATTGAGTGCTTATATTTTGTATCGTTGGCAACATTGTTTTTAAAACGTTCATGCCACTAAAAGCCCTTGAATTGAAAACTGATATTTATATGAAAATGTTACCGGCCTCCACAAGGATAATCTTGATAATCTAATAAAAATATATAGGGGTACCTCGAACATGATTTCAACCCTTTACACAAACTGAATTGAAAGAAAAATATTTCAACTATTGTTAAAGTTTATTAATCCACCATTGGATGGATGGAATTAACATTAGCTGGCTAGCTAGCTAATTAATTTATTCAAGTGACGATGGATAGATTAGTCAGATGTCTGGTGATGCATGGCACTGAACTACAAGCAGTCCACTAGTATAATTCTCTAGTTACCGGTTTCATGTATTCAGCTGCCTGTCCGATTTCCTCAAGTTGTTGACAATCAAAGAACCATCATGTTGAGTAAAGTTTTTGTAGTAACGATAAGATCACCACCCACCCGCACAAAAGAAATGACAGTGATCAGATGAGCAAGTCGGTAATCTTGGTGTTGTACAATATCTTTGCCGCACCAAAGTAAAGTTATTTTTAGGAAATTATTTCACGACTTTTACTATACACACCTAGGAAAAAATACTGAGGTCGAGACCTTGGTGACCTCAATGGTGGGTACGGCCATGCCTCCATGCAATGATCAAACCTTACCCTCCAGCATGACTGGCCGCCTCGTCATTCAAGAACCCTGTGGTCGCTGATACATTTTTTAAAATCCATTTTTTTATTGGTCATAGGATAGGTTGTGCATAGGAATGAAATGGGGCGAGCTACAAGCACTTTGCAATTTATTTTCTCTACATTTCGGCCAGAAAAGCTATTGTATGTGTGTGACGTCATCTTGTCTTTAGAAAAAGCAGGTGGGGCCAGGGAGACACACATTTAATGTGCACGTAACAGTGGGTTGCAAAACAGAAACATTTTTTTTGAAATAGACACTAGGTGAGCAACTTCCATTGGAATGAATGGGCGCCACCTTGAGGTGTGGCATCTGCCTACACTCTGCAGTGGAGTTCTGGGTGACAAGGACTGCAGTACACAGGGACTTTTTAGTGAGAAAAATGGGGGAAAACACTACTAATAAATAAAAGACAATGTATTAATCGATGAAGACCACATGTAGTTTCTTACCAAAAAGATCTTTTGGTAACGGAAAATGTTAACAACATATTTTCACACTTTTGAATCCCTACTTTGCTGAAATTGGTGAAACACAGTGAGATAGCTGATGGTAATTCTGATGCGCTAATGCTACACATTTTAGCATGTTTTTACAATTCATGTAACTTGTGACTCTCAGTGCGAAGCAGCAGGCATGAGCAACGCAGAAATCTCAATATGTCAAAAGGTACAGGTCTGTGTGTTTACAGTATATGCTATTTTTTTTTTAAATCTGTCTCAATGATTTATGTATGGTTGTTTGAGTATGCTGTATTTGTGTGTGTCTTACCTTCTTCAGCCATGCTTGTGGTCCGCTGGTAGACAGCTCCTCTGAGCTGAGGATCTGGGCTCCAGTCGAACCAGTGAAAAGTCCAGGAACTGTGTTGGATTGGGCCCACGCATCCACCTATCAAAACAGGACATCTCCATTAGATCAGACAATCAAAGAATGTATCAGATCCAAAAATCAAATAAAGCAGACCGTCTGGAAACATTTAGCAATGGAGTGCTGTGCATACAATTAAATAGAGAGAAATGTATAAATGCACTTTAGGCTGAGCAAGCCTGACCATAGCGCTCAACAGGTGCGCACATGGGAGAAATATGCCTTCAGGGCTTTCTGGCAGAAAGGCTTTCTGCCTTACTTTTTTCCTAAACCTAACCAAGTAGTTTTGGTGCCTAAACCTAACAAAGTAGTAAGGGATAATTATCATACATTGGGGTGTTTTAGAGGCTGTTAGAGGCTATCCAACACAGGACCCTCCCGGTCATGATGCACTGAGAGTTTGGGAATCCTGTGGAGAGTTTTCCTCAGAGAAAGCATATTGGTGTTTGTACGAGTTGAAGATCCTTTGGTCATCCATACAATAACCATCTGTAGTTCAATACCACCTGTAGTGCCGTGAATAAAATAAAAGTAAAGTAGAATTTGAAATGCGGTATATTATTTTGCAAGTTAAAGTTTATGTTCTTTCTGAATTTATTTTAAAAGTTTAATTCAGTTAGATATGACTGTTTTACATTCAAAAACAATTGCCGACAATCTCGGAACAAAATCCTTGCCTGCTTTATCTTCATATTGCTACATAAATATGATTCTGGTAATGATCCACTAATAAATGAAGATGAGTGTTTTGTTTCTGGGAACACCACTATAATGTTTTACCTGAATCATCTGTATGATATCTCTGAGCAGAAAGCAGGGACCCGCCCCATCAAAGCAGACTCTACTTCTTTTTCAACAGCTGTAAATTAGTTGTGAGACCATTAGGCTGCTTTGACCAGATACCAAACCAAGACTGGTTTTTACATTTAAGACAATCAGGATGCAGAAGACGGGACAGGATTAACAACTGACTGCAAATGGCGCTGGGGAACCATGTTTGAGATTCCCCAGACCTACCGAATGAGAGGAAAGATGAAGATGAAGCCGTGACGTGCCTGGTATTTTATTTCTAAGACTGTCCCTCAATCTACAGGAAACTAGAGAGGAATACTCTTCAACATAGGATTAAAAGAAAAAGAAGAGGTCCAACATCTCTGTTGGACCAACAGAACCAAGGATGGAACTGCCATCATTACACAGCCACTCGTCACTCACCCTGGGACACTCCCCCAGGACACTCAAATCCCCCTCCTTCTGCTTGGCTCTCCTTCAAACAAAGAAACTCGTAAAATGCTCCTAAAATGCCACAATGCTATTAATGTGTGTTTTCTTATTGTTTGAATATGTACTTTTGTAGTCTTAACTATATTAGAAGTTTGCTACAACATATTTTGCTTTCGCTACTAGTTCTGCATACCTTCTGCTACAGAACCCATTCAACTATGTTCAGCTCTTTAAGGACAATTATGCTTGCATTCAACATTTTTCTACCTTTTACAATTTTTTATAATGTAACTAGAGCAATCTTCAAATCTCCTTCAAACTTATTCATACATTGATTTATTACTACTACTGCATACTTCAGCTACAGACTCAATTTAAACTTTAAACTGGTCACAAGATTTTCAACTATTATACTGTATTCAGCTCTTTGATATCTTTTAAATTTTTTAAATGATCAGTTTAAATGTTAGGCTTTTTTCAGTATAATGGGTGTGTATTGCGTGAGCTAGAGTGGATGACATCATCGCTAGAGTGCTGGGCAGCTGCAAAATCTTCTTTAAAAATTCCGTTCAACTTGCTCTCATGCCCAAAGTTTTGACACTTCATACATAATGTATATATCAGTTAGTACACAAACCTGTCCTGGTTCAGATAATGTACTCATTTATGCCATAGAACATACAGTTATCTGCCTCAAAACCCCAAGAGAACCCTTCAACTGTCTCATTGACTATAATGGTGTTTTACCTCTCAGTCTCAGGAAAAGACACAAAAGTGCCTACTTTTGAAACTGTGATTTCTCTGTCATTTTTAACTTTACCCACACACATTTTACATTTAAATGAAAGCGGGGTGCACGGTGGCAGAGCGGTTAGCACCCCTGCCTCCCAATAAGGAGATCGTGGGCTCGAATCCCGGACCAGACCACGATCTCTCTGGGTGGAGTCTGCATGTCCTCCCCGTGTTACCGTGGGCTCTCTCCGGGTTCTCCGGCTTCCTCCCACCGTCCAAAGACATGCATGTGTAGGTTAACTGGTAACTCTAAATTGTCCCTAGTGAATGAATGTGAGAGTGAATGGTTGTCTGTCTCTGTGTTAGCTCTGTGACGAGTTGGCCACTGTCCAGGGTGTACCCCGCCTAAGGTCCAAAGCCACTGGGATAGGCTCCAGTCACCCGTGACCCCAAACGGGAACAAGCGGTAGAAGATGACTGACTGACTGATTGACTGTTCATCAAAGCCTTTCGATGCCGATATGACAGTTTAAGCTTTGTGTCTTCTTTGAAGGGAAGTATTACATATTTCACGCTGTTTCTGAGCACTATACAGATACAGTAACACACAGTTCCTCTGTTCTGATTGGTGGATCAAGGTTGAGCTATTTTCTGGCAGTTTAGACCTTTTTGTCTGTGTGATTCTGTCCCTCTCACTCTTCCTGTCATTCAGCTGTCTTCACGGATAATGTATTTTACCTTTCCATCTGAGGTAAAAAACTGGATTTCTCTGCCATCTTTCTCTCTCTCTAGACTCTTTCTTTCTTCCTGTCTGATGCTTACTCCCTTATGATTTTTCAGGCATTTTGTTTCAGACTTATGCATTTTCAGCAAAGCATTGCAATTATGTCTTTTTCAGTACAATTATCGGTGGACCACTATTTCTGTATACTTACAGCTACAGAAGCCATTCGTAAGTCACAATGTTCAGCATTTTTCCTACCCTTTATGCTTTTAACTAAATGTTAAGCTGTTTTCAAGAACTTAATAGAAGTACATATAGCTTTGACAGTATTACAGCTAACTGTCCAGCTTTAGCAATGTATCTCAGCTTTAAGCATTTATAGGTAATGCAGGTCATCGTCAAGGTTGTTAAGCAGGGCAGTGCAATACATTTGAGCTTTAAGATGTTTCAGGCATCTCATTTCAGACTTCTTTTCAGCAGTGTTTTGCAAAATCATTTCAGCATTCCCGCGCATTTTCAGCAGTAAATGCAATTTTTTTTTGTTACAATTGATCTCTTTATTACAACTTGATTCTAAATGTACCACTGCTTTTACACCAGCGGCCTTCAGTGACGGTCACTACTCTCATTTGGTTTATTCATAGGTTGCGTCCATGCCAAACTCTGTTTCTGCATTCATATTCCTTCACTCTTGTGTCATTGTATGTGTAGTTAGTGTTGTATTGAGTCGCTGTTGTGTCTTTCTTTGTTAGAGTGTGTCAAATGTGTTGAGATCATTACATTGAGTCAATTTATGTATCATTCCTTGTTTTACCTCTTGCTACCTGAGTTCAGGTTAATTCCCAAAGCTAATTTGGGCATTATAGACACTCTTGGCTGATCACCTAGAGAGACTGTTATCAGTGCTTTTTGTGTGGACTCTGAAATTATATCGCTAGACAAATAGTTAAAGGGGTTTTGCTTAATAATTCTGATTGACACTGTAACTGAGCTGAACTTTAATAACATATTATGGTGGAGAATTCTTGAAGCTACTGCTGTTTCCCAAACACATAGATTCCATAAAAATCTCTATCACATCATGTTGGTGTTCTCATTGACACGTCTACCCGAACTGTAATTGAAAATATGGAAAGAAGATGATGCGCACGCCATTCCCCTTGATCTATGATTTTTTTCCCAAACAAAATTGAATCAGCAGATCGCCTGTGTTTAATTGTGGTTTCACAGTGACATCACTCCAGGTAGAGACTGCTGTCTTCAGGTGGCTGTATTGAGTATAGGAAAGGCATTCATTATAGGCTACTAACTGTTGTGGATTACAGAGCTGGTATAAATTACTATTTAGACTTCTATAATAATAGATAGAATAGAATAAAGATTACAACTTCTTTTAAATGTTTTCTTTCACTTGAATATACTGGAATTAACAATGGTCAGGTATGTCACATTTGTGTTGAAGAAGGATGAAGGTCATGAACAAGCCATAAATAAGTAGGTGTCCTAGCAGGGGACTCCTTTCCATTTCTATACTGGAAAAACAAATGGTTTATTGAAGATTTTAAATCGAAGATCTGGTTCTCTTTCCATCAGGGAGATAACGGAGATGCTTTTAATAGTTTCATTTATAAATGGAAGGTCTTAAAGTTGTACTTCAGCTATTGTTTATTCTACAGTGAGCCATGATGTTTTTTCTTTTCTGCTCAATTTCCAAATCTTGTCATGGTTTTGGGTTTGTTCAGTCATTTTTCTGTTTGGTAGACATTCTCCTCCTCATGTGTTTAGTTTGATTTTGTGTGTTTCCCCTTCCCTCATGTGTTTGTTTCCTGCCATCACTTTCTCTTGCCCTGCAATAACACCTGTCTGCTCCACTATCTACACACCTCTTTTTACTCCCTCGTCAGTTTGCAGTGTGTTCACCCTCACATGCAATTCATTCATAATCAGCCTCCCCCTACATATACTGAGTCACCTCCTTTGTTCAGTGTTGGTTCGTCATCATAGATATGTTGGTTTTGTCTGCCTAGCCGTTTTTTGGATTTATGCCACCTTACAATTGTTTGTTTATCTGCCTGCCTGCCGGTAACACTGGAATAAACACTCCGCTCATTATCATCAGAGCTGTCCTTTTTCCCTGTGTCCCCTGTTGCCAAAACAAACCCTGACAAATGTACTGCAAAAAGGGATAGTGATAGTTTGTTCCATCATTCTAAATCATCTTTGATGTTTTGTAGTAAGGGGATAAAACTGAGTTGAAAAGTGTCATTTGGATTTGATGTCACATGACCCTATTATATATCTTATAGTATCTTATGATTGGCTGGTAGGGGCCACTTGTCCTGCCTATCGTCAGGACTGCATTTAAGGATCTGATCATGGCACCACAGAGATTCCACTGTAGGTGAGTCTGATCGAGTTTCCCCTCAAAATGCACATTTGGCAGAGGCGCCAACTCATGAGGAAGACTCTCTATTTATGAATATATACAGCATATAGCATGAGAGCCATATATAGTGATTTCCCGTTTTGCCCAGGACGAAAAACCTAAATACACTAGCCTATGTAGTTAATGTTAGCCTTGTTATACAGTGTGTTCATGCTTCATAACTTGAAACACTTGCAGATGCAGCCGCCGCACAGACTCATATTGTAGGAATTATACTATCACTGTAAAGTTGATTAACATAGTATATGCTGGGCCTTGCCTAAGATTAGCCTAGCTTACCTAAACTGGGGAAACAAAGAACTGAGGCCTGTTGGCAAGAGTCTAGCCTGGCCCACGCCTGATTGAGAGACAAAGGGCCTCAAGACACTGTTAGTTCACATCGAGGTGTGAAATGAAACTGAGGCCTGACCCGGAACCAAAGCAAGATCCCAGTTGAACCCAAACTTACGGACTGTGATTGGCTGAGCAGTGCAGGACAGCGCATGAAACCCTGGCACAGAACTATGACATCACAGAGGTTATAAAAGCCTGCGACACCAAGTCCTTCTTGTTCTTTCCACTGCGAGCTTGTTGGCGACAGGAGAACACATACGCCTCTCTTCAGTAACTCGTGTTTCTTTAGGAGACGCTTCCACGTGAACTTTGATTACCCTAGGAAGGACACGTCTCCACTCGCTGGTTGAGCTAACAGAGCTCAGAGTTGATGCGAGTCTCATCGCTGCTTCAAGGAAGAGCCAGAGAGCCAGAGCCGTCTTCCCCACCGACATCGACTGAGGAATCCCCTCGTCTGCCTGCCGAAGAAACAGTCAAATCACCAAACCGGCCGAGAGAACTCCTCCTGGTTAAAACGGACTGATTTACGATTGCAGAGCGGAACCCATTGGGAGGCCAACAACGTGGCCAGAGATCAAGACTGGGGTGTAATTACTGGAGATCAGAGCAGAAGGCCAGCGACAGGACAGGATGAACTGGATGTTGCTGCAGCCCAGGGCCTGGTGATTCCAGCAGCTCTGACACAAATGACTGCTGCAGCTCAACAGAAAGTTCAGCAGGGTGCTCAGGAGGAGGATGAGGCTCCGCAGCGTCAGGTGACCACAGCTATGCAGAGCCTCAAGGCCGCTACCAAGAGACAGAATTATGAACGAATCAGCGAGAAGAAAATGTCCACGCCCATTGAGGTTCTTTGCAAAGGTGGCTTTGTGGAAGAGCGGGTCGTCCACCAATTCAGAAGGTCTGCAGTTCGATCCCGGCTTCCCCCAGCCCACGTGTCGAAGTGTCGTGTTACCTACTTGAGCAAGTTAGGTAACCCCCAAGGGCTCCTGCCATCAGTGTATGAATGTGTGTGAATGGGGTGACTGTGATATGTAGTGTGAAAGCACTTTTAGTAGTCACAAGACTAGACTGGGCTTGATTTTACAAAATCATCTTCACACTAAAATGATCTTAGTCCTTAAGATGCTTTTAGAAAATGGGGCTTTGGTCTGCAACCACACCCTGAAGAGCTGTGTTAAATGAATGCTATTAAAGGGATAGTTTTTTGAATTAGGGTTGTATGAGGTACTTAACGATAGTCAGTGTATGCTATTGTAGTGTGCAGCCAATTTGGAGAAGCAGACAGCTGCTCCGCCAAAGACACTCAGCTCTGTATTGTTGTGAATTGGGATCGACAGTAATACGTATTTTAACTGCCAAAAAAAGTGTATGCTATATATCAGAAAAGCCTGGGAAAACCCATATCATTGAAATATTTAGAAATGTTTGATTTGGAAAGTTAGAAATGTTGTCTCATACAGCAACAGCACTGTCTTACCGGCAGCACAGCTGGCGTAATACAGTGCACAGTGATGCGTAGGAATACAGAAGTCCTGTGGTTGTGAAAATGTAGTGCCATATGAAAGGGCTGTCTGAAAGCACAGTCAAGCGGTGAGAAATTTACATTTATAGTGTACACTTAGACTGATATTGATTTTGTCATGTCAAACGTTTTCTAGCAGTTAAAATATGAGTTACTGTCGACACCAATTCACAACAATACAGAGCTGAGTGTCTGTGGCAGAGCAGCTGTCTGCTTCTCCAAACAATACACTTCTCCAAGTAATACACTGACCATCGATAAGTACCTCATACAACCCCACTTCAAAAAATCCAAACTATCCCTTTAAGTTTTTCTAATTTAACTTACAGTACAGTATGAATAAAAAAAAAGCTGCTTTTGAACTAAGCTTAGAACAAGATGAAAGAAAAGGCATGAGACTGGAGGTATCATTCCATTAGTTTTTTTTATTGACCAAAAACCTGTACAAAATCAAAGGCTGTGTCTGCCTAATACTGTAAAGGACAAAGGATGGGATATAACTAAAATACATTGGTGACCAGCTAAGTGATAGACAAACTTGTACTGAACCATGTTTATAAAGACAGTTGTAAATGCTGAGTGTTTGTTGCAGACGAGTGCTGAAGGTTGTCCTGAATTGAGATGAGAGGATCTGCATGGGTCAGCTGCACAGCCAGGGAAGCAGGATGACCACAGCATCGCTACAGGAGACGTGAGGGAAAAGAGGGATTTTAATTCAACACCTCATACATCACTAAGCTGCTGGAGCATCTACACAGAAACATATTGACATGTATAGCATCAATTCCTCCTGACTTCACAGTATGCACTTACCTGGGCCAGAGAAGTGGCTTCTCAGCTAATCAACTTTACAGTGATATCTACAATATGACTGTATCTGCAAGTGTTAAGTTATGAAGCATGAACACACTGCATAACAAGGCTAACAATGGCTATAGGTTAGTGTATTTAAGTTTTTCGTCCTGGGCAATAGGGGGAAATCATTATATATGGCTCTCAGGCTTTATGCTGTATATTTTCATAAACACAGAGTCTTCCTCATGAGTTGGCGTCTCTGCCAAATGTGCATTTTGAGGAGAAAACCGACCAGACTCACCTACAACAGCGGGATCTGAGCGCTGCCATGACAGGAAGTAACCCTTGAATGCAGACGTGATGATAGGTGAGACAAGCAGCCCCTGCCTGCCAATCAGAAGACAGTTGAGTCCCTGCCTCCAAAGTCATGAAAGTCACCTTGGCGAGCGCGCAAGTGTTGAGCAGTTCCAAGTGCGTCGGGAGGCTCGAGCAAGTGCTTGTCACAGCCCCGTGCTCATGGGACCGCATTTGTGCAAGCGGAACAGAAATGCTCCCTCGCAAGGACGGTTTTCCGTTCGCAGATACTGTTCTGTGCGCTTGCATCACGTGCACGCGCCTATTTATTTTAATCTGCGTGGGTTTTTTAAAAACCATAGTTTAGGGCACCTTGACGTGAAAAAGTTGAGAACCACTGCCCTAGTTTTTTCTCGAGGTGCAACCAGGTTGATATTTTTGTTGTTAAATAAAATGTCTCCACAACTATTGGACCGGTAGGAAACTTGGTAAAGATACCCATGGTGCCATGATGAGTCCTAATGAGTTTGTGATCCACCTGACATTTCCTCTAGGGCCAACAGAAGGACTTTACATATGATGAGCTTATAAAACATAATGCATAAAACATAATTTCACATTAAAATACCCAACAGTACATTAGTTAGAATTAGCGCCACCTCGACCAGCTACAACATTATAATGCTGTTTACATGTACGTCAGTAATAATAATCTAATAATATAATATATATTAGTTTAGCACTCACATTGGCCATTTTTCTGCATCAAGTACTTTTACTTTGATACTTTAAGTACATATTGCAGATAATACTTACAGAATAGAGTAATATTTTTAATGTATGTCATATATATGACTTTAATACTTGTAATAGAGTTTGTAATTTGTAGTGTGGTATTGATAATTTTATTTTAGTAAAAAATCTGAATACTTACTCCAACATTGTTGGATTATGACCAGATGAGCTGAAAACTATGATATTCCCATCAGCTTTAGTGGTAATTTGTTTCAAGTGCTAATTAGTAAATGTTAGCGTGCTAAGACGCTAAACTAATATGGTGAACATGTTACACATTATACCTATCATGTTAACATTTTCATTGTGAGCGTGCTGACATTTAAGCATTTAGCTCAAAGCACCGCTCTGCCTCACCAAAGCTACACAGAGCCACTAGCATGGCTGCAGACTCTTAGTCCTGTTCATTTATTCATTATCTTAATATTGTTTAATTTTCAGAGTGTGTGTATAATGTAATGTATAATGTAATAATGCTTAAAATATGTGTATTATACCTGCTCTTGCGCCCGGCTGAGCATGCAGATGGCACTGACATCATAGGGGTTCTCAGCCAATCGCCTCTGAGCTTTGATTCTCTCAGTTACAGCCTGAGAGATATCTACTGGCTGCAGAGAGAGAGAGAACAGAGATGACAGAGAAACGGTATTCAGGGGAGAGAAAGAGGGAGAGAGGAAAGAGGGCTACATTTTAAAATCTCAAACTTAACTTCACAAGCTTCAAGGCAAAAACGTCACAGGGGTATGTGTCTGTCACACTCACAGACTTTTGACAGGTTTAAAAGCACTGACCTGAGTAGACAAATTTTTGAAAACACAGTTAACAGGGACAAACTTAGATTTAATTAGAAAAGCTTACAAAATAAAGATGACACATAAAACTCAAGCTTTTGTGAATCATATATGGATGTCATGCGTCAAGTGGAGATTTTGATGCATACAGAAACACAGATCTTTGATTATTTAGTAAGAGCCTCATGTCATTCTCATTAGATCATCAACACAGTCACTCACAGCTTTTTTTAAATTTTAGGCTGCAGGTTTATCACATATATCTCTTCATGCTGCTGTAGGGATTCAATTGCAAATGATTTCACACAGTATGGAGGAGCAGTGAATGAAAGATATTGACAAGAATTGTCCTGCTTTAATCACATTAATCTTTGAATTTTGTAGACTGTGTCAACTGGTTAGATAGTGTTCTATCCAAATTGTAATTTTTTTTATTTCTATATATTTAGCATTATTTTGTAAGTACTGCACATTTCCCCCAACTATTTACTGTGTGCTTATAAACAATCACCAAATGATGAATCGCAGTCAAGTGACACTGCACCAGAAACACTTCAGGCATCTCGTAGTAGGAAACCAGTTGTAACTGGCCAAAAATTCCCAGAGTGACTTGGTCATACTTTTGGGACTAGGAGTAAACTTTCCTAACCCAGGAAAAAAATATCTCAGCAGATATTTAGGAGAGCCCCAGAGGTGGTCTAACCTGTTAGGAACTGCCAGGACAGGCAGAGACATTCTGTGGAAGGAGAGCTGTTTTGAAAGCATTGTTTGACAAATACTCAATCATTTCTGTGACTGAACTTGAGCAAATGAGACAAGATATGCAGGAAACAAGGTCCTTGCAGCGTTGCGCTTTTTGGCAGAAAATGCAGCTTTGCATCAGTGATAATTTGGATCTGTCACAACCAACAATTCTGTTATAAACTGTGATGTAATAAATCAATCTTGAATTACTCCTACAGGGCAGATTCCTTTATATGCCCTCCACTCAGCATAAAGTGATGGAAAAACAAGCTATATTTATGCTAATGGATGCTTAACATACACATTAAGGTTTTCCGATGCTGGTGCTGTAATATTTGAGAGGTATACTGATATTGTACACACATATTTAATGGATAACATTAAATAAATAAATACTTTTTTCCACATGTGAGGGCATATATGTCAACAGGGGGTGAATTTTAAAGGGGGACCTGGACGGTAGAAGGAAGATTTAAAGTTCTCCATGGGGAGTTTCACAGCCTGCGGGCTGAGGGTTTGCAATATCAATGCTGCATGTGTGACTTTGTACAATTTTGTACAAAGATGTGCAGCACTCTAAAAAGATTGAATTAAATAGGGCTGATTAGGCTAGTATTAAAAACAGCAACTGTCATGAAAACTACAACATGCTTTCATAATTTCTACCTTGCACCTGAGAGTGTGGTAAAACATTGTCACGACAAGAATGACTGCTACTTAACAATAAAAATCTTCATAAGTTACACTTATATGGCTGTGAGGGAGAAATGTTTATGTTGTAGTTTACCTTTCACTGCTATTCATACATTCAAGCTATTGGAGACGTATTTGTCGGTCCCTAGTTCTATATTTATCATGTGTCTCAGTCAGATTCGCAGCAATAGTCAGGAATAATAGCAATAACAAAACTGGATTTAAAAAAATGAGAAAATAAACAAAGGTAGTTACGCATGCAACAAAAAGACCCTTTCACATACATACATATTTAAAGATGCACCAGTGAATATTACTTTAACTGAGCTAAATTTAGATGCCTGTGCATCAGCAAAATATTTCTGAAACTTTTTACAGATTGTCATTTTGGAGATTACCATGATCAATTAGATCTGGCTTTCAAGATTACCAAAGATCTTAGATAATAATTTTAAGACACTTTCATGATATTTAATCAGAATAGCCGCATTAGTAGATAGTAGATATACAGTATACTTCAACTTCTCACCTGCAATATTGGGTCAGGAAAAACGCTGTCATTATCTGGCACAAATGCTGGCTGTTCGACAACCTCTGGTAATCCCGCTGCTGTCGCCGTTTCACCTGATGATGAGGTGCTTGTGGCTATGGGAACAGTGGTCGGGGCCTTTCTGGAGGCAGCTGCAGCCTTGTCCGCTGTTTTGTCAACTGGAACCCATTCTCCGTAGGCACCCAATGCCTCGCCCTCCTGGACAGTGTAACAAATTACATTACACACAAAGCATTTTTAAATTGTTGTGTGACATTTTAAATACTGTATATACTTTGCAACATTTGTAACAGTGGCATAGATGCACCTTTTTGAATGTCTAATTCTTTGATTGTAATACTTTGTAGAGCTTAAGATCTTTGCCCGAACTCGACGGGACCCGACGGTCGGATTCGGTCTTAATTTCTAACATTTTACATGTGCTCGGGATTGTGCGGTAAATGAGCAGTCAGGTGATGCGTTTCGATTAGCGTGAAAATTGATGCTGAGGAGGTGAAACGGAGGCTGGCATCTGGCGATTACGTTTTGGTTGCACTGGCAAAGCGTGCGCACAGACCATTATATAAATGTAAATGGACTGTACTTGTTTAGCGCCTTTCTAGTCGTCAGACTACTCAAAGCGCTTTCACACTACATATCACATTTACCCATACACACACATTCATACAATGATGGCAGGAGCTAAATGCCCATCAGGACAAATTAAAGTAATCATTCACACACACTCACACGCCGAAGGCACAGCTTCGGGAGCAATTTGGGGTTCAGTATCTTACTCAAGGATACTTCGACACATGGATGGGGGAAGCCGGGATCGAACCGCCGACCTTCCGATTGGTAGACGACCCGCTCTGCCACCAAGCCACAGCCGCCCCATTATAATATCTAGAACATAATTTCTTCTTTTTGTTTTTTTTTCCTGTTAAAAAGTCATGCTGTTACGCACTCCAATACAGTAGGTGGCGGCATACACCTTTAAAGTTTGTTTGTAGCCCGCCAGTAAAATCAAAGAAGAAGAATAAGAAAGCGTGAGCATATTTGAATAATTTCGGGCTGTAAACGGGTTCGGGCTTTTAAAAAGCTGTCAGTCAAAAGGCTCGGTCCTTGTCGGGCCTAACTTTTAAGACCAGATTACAGCTCTAATACTTTGTATCTCACTTACAAACACAAAAGTACTTTAAACAGCAACAGTCTTTTTTGATTCTAAAACAGGTCTAGCTGTGAAATTGTCAAAATGCATACGGCCAGTATTTATAAATTGTGCCCTTAAATGAGGCGCCAGGACTTCGGTAAGGTTGTGATGACCGCTCTGCTTATAGCGCTAAAATGTGTGGACATAGGTCTGGCTGCGAGACTAATCTGCTCAGGAATACTCCAAATATTTGTAGGTTGTTCAGTATGTCAAGTACTTTTTCGGTTGTGAAGGAAAGTTAGTTTCTTATGCAAGTAATCCAATACCATAATACTATGACATAGAGTGAACAACGATACAGCAAGTAATATAACTAACGTTAACTAGGTTTTGGGATAGCTTAGCTAGGTTGGGTTAGCAAACTGTCGCTAAAGTTGCTGCTGCATAACTAACATACATCCAATTGCATACCCCACCTTTAAAGAGATAGGAGCTAAAATGGCTTGTTTCAGACAGAGGATGAACGGAGGGGCTGGATAAAGGGCCAGTATAAGATAAATTCCGATTTTGTGAACTGTGAATCGTGCAAAGCTACTCTATTGGAATCCCAGAACAAAAATATAGAGCTGGAAATAACATAATATGACCCCTTTAATCTATGGCAATGTGTCTTCACACTATTGAAATATTGTTGAAGGAGAACACCTTCTGCCGTGCCTGTGAAGCAAAATATTTCTGAAACTTTTTACAGGCTGTAATTTTAGATTTTACCATGATCAATTAGATTTGGCTATCAGGATTATCAAAGATAATCATTAATAATGACTTTAATGAATAAATACTTCAGGGAACCACCATTCCAGAATGAAGGGAAATGATAACCAATTAATTGATTGAGATAAAATACACCAAACTATCAATTTGGGAACTCAGATGAATAATTAAATTAATATTTATAACCCAAAATTACCATTAATAGCTATTAGGTGAAGGATTTGGAATTCAACATAGAAGATGTTGGCAAATTAGTCACTCTTGAGACATTAAAGTTACCAGCATAGTTAAACAATCATTTATTTAAAAACACACAATATGAAAACTAATTCTAAATACACTAAACTACAGACAAAATATATGTGTGTGCACGGCGTGTCCAGGATGGCTGCTTGGATGTAAAATGGGTCAAACACACAAAGCTAATTCAAAATGGCAGCAAGGTAGAGTGACTCTGCTAAAGTTACATTAGCACAAGTGGGGGTGAAGCTAAGCAGTAGCTGCATGGTTAGACAAAGGGAAATATAAAGATAGCGGTAAGGCCAGGTAGGTCACATATACCCCTTTTCCACCAAAATGAACCAGGTGCTGGTTCAGAGCCAGTGCTAGAGCCAGTTCAGAGTTGGTTCAAATGACGAGCCTTCTAAGAATCTGTTTGTGTTTCCACTGGCTAAGGAGCCAGCACAGAGCCAGGTCTCACGTGACTATGTCACATCTTTCCCCGGTAAGGCTAGCGCGGCAGCGCCAAACACCGTCAACAATCGCGGACGTTGCGTTGCTATTCATGTTCGCCGTAGTTTGTACAGACGGAGATTACAAGCGAGAGTAACGGTACGTACATAACATTTATTTTAAACAATAACGTGTCAACTTTAGCCTCGGCATGTTGCTAGCCTCCTAGCATCAACTCTGCTGATAAACAATCACATTGCAGTTAAATAAAAATGTATTAAGTGTTGGTGTAAGAAGCAGAAGTGAAAACTGTTAGTCTTGTCAGTCATGGCAACCCCGCCCCCAGCAGCTGCAGTAAGCGGTGCTTACTTCTAGCCCAGCAACGAGTTGATGCTACTTAAGAACCACTTTTCCTGGCTCGGAGCTGGTGCTACGGCTGTGGAACTGATTTGAAACTAGGCTCTGGCTCCGAACCAGCACCAGCTCCGCCTCGGTGGAAAAGGGGTAAATGTGGCTCTGAAAAAGGCCAAACTAGAGGTGTATTTGTGTCTAAGCAGGTAAGGGTGATCTGTAAGCTAATAGTGCAAAGTTAAAAAAAGTTAGTTAGCATGCAAAGACCCTTTAACAACTAACATCAATATAGCAAGGGCTACCAGATCAACCTAACAGATTGAAAACGCATCACAACTGTTGGGACTCAGCGGATGAGTTCACTTATGTGGGTAATTTTAACTGAACTTTGTTAAAATGACTGCATTCCCCATTTCTCCCACAATCCCTGAGACTGTGAACACACCAGTGATATGAGTTGAGGTGCGACCCCGGAAGTCGCCAAGTCAATACAGCAGGGCGCACAAGTCTTAGCTCCCTCTCATCCTCGCTACATTCTCTTCCTCTCTGCCCGCTCCCTCCGCAGCTCCTCAGCAACCAGCTACAGCGGACATGTCGTTTCTCCTGCTGGCCTCGAGCCAGCTAGCAGAAGAAGCCTGCCTGCCTCCCTGCAGAACTAAACTCTCTGATCTCTTACAGCGGCGATGAAAGGTCCTGCGTAAGATTATCGCCTCAAGAAGCTAGCGGCAAGCCAGCTGGCTAGCTTTAAGAAGGTTGGCGCGAAGCTAACCACGCCGAGCACGACCGTCTGCAAGCAGTGAGACAGACACGGTCTCCCCAGCCTGCACACCAAGAGCAGAACCACAAATTCTTTCCCACTTGGCCCATCAGACAGACGCTGGCCGCGGGGCAACACCGACCAAAAAATGGATTGGTAACAAACCATTGGGCATAGCATGTTAGCTAAACACGGTGCTTAGAACTGTTTAGTAACTTTGCATATGTGACCTCACTGATGTGATTCCTTTAAGATTTATCGTTGTGATTCTTTTCAATCTCTTCGTTAATCTAGTAACCATTGCTAAACTGATGTTAGTTATTGATGCTACACACAGGGTCTCTGCATGCTAACTAACTTCTTTTAACTCTGCTAGCACACAAACCCCACGCTTGTGCTAATACAACTTTAGTGAGTCAACTCTCCTAGCTAATTGGCTTCCAGCCATCTTTAACTGTCCCTTTGTCTAGCCGTGCAGCTAAAGCTACCTACCTTTTTATGGCCTCCCCGTCATCTTGATTTAGCATTCTTTGTTTGATCCACGTTACGTCCAAGCAGCTACGCACACGCACACACATCTTTTTGTCTGTAGTTTAGTGTACTTAGTCTTCATAGTGTGTTTTTGCTTTGTTTACCTTTGTAAATAAATTATTGTGTTTAATGTGTTTAATGTCCCACAAGAGTGAATAATTTGCCAACCTCTTCTATGTTTGAATTCCAAATCCTTCAATTACTAGCTATTAATGGTAATTTTTGGTTATAGTTTTTGATTTAATTATTAATCTGAGTTCCAGATTGATAGATTAGTGTATTTTATGAGACTGAATCAACTATTTGACTATTAATTCCCTTTTCCCAAACAAATACAGATATAAAATTAACTAGACCTGCAAGCAGTTATTAACGGGGTTCAAGCTTTCAGTGCAAGTTGTAACATGCCCATGGAGGCAGTCTCACGAGCGCTATGCAAGTCGCAGGTAGAGATCAGCAGTGTTGGGATTAGTTCATTCATGTGGGGGATTTTAACTGAAGTTTAATTTAAGAACTACATTCCCTTTTCTCCCACAATCTGTGAGACAATGAATGTAGCCACTGATGTCTGTCTGACATGTGACCCGAAAGTGACCTCTGCCCTCTCTCTTTCTTTTCTCAGCGCTCGTCATCTGCACAGTCACATGTCGTCCTCAGATCCCTTCCCTCAGCTCTCGTCCTCCGAGCAGACAGGTCCTCTTCTCCCTCCTGCCATGGTGCCAGCCAGCAGCAGGCCCCAACAAAGAAGCCTGCCTTCCTTCAGAACCGAACTCTCACTGCTCTGATGCACAATCCTGTATAAGCACTAAGCTAACTGTACCTAGCACGACCGACCACAGGCGAGTGAACGTCTTCCCCGCCTGCACGTGGACACTGCAACAGATGCTTTCCACAGCGGAACCAAGGATGAATGTTGACCAGCAGAGCAGAAACGTCCCAAAGCAACCTCTCGTCTACAAGGACTAGTAACAACTACTGGGAATACCATAAAATGTTAGCTCAACAGGGTACTTTAACAGGTAGTTAAGTACAGAACCGTTAACTTTGCATATGTGACGTTACTGATGTGATTCTATTAAGATTTATGTTTGTAATGCTTTTCAATCCGGTATTTAATCTGGTAGCCATTGCTGGATTGATGTAGGATTTTTTTGCTAGTTTGTCTGGTCTCACTGTCATTTGAATTAGCTTTCCTTTGTTCGACCAATTTTACGTCTAAGCAGTCATCCTGGACACACGCACACACACACACACTCACAAGCACATCTTTTGTCTGTAGTTTAGTGTATTTAGTTAGTCTTCATATCATGTATTTTTGCTTTGTTTATCTTTTTTAATAAATGCTCGTGTTTATTTATGCTGGTCTCTTTAATGTCTCACAAGAGTGAAACATTTCTAATCTAATTGATTGCACCAACATCCCCTTGGTGCCCCTTCAATCATGGTAAACCCCAACCAATGGTGCTGCCATGTGAGGCATAGTATTGTTAAATCACAACAACAGAGATTGCAAAACGTTCAGTTCAAAAAAAATGTGGAAAAAATGTTTTAGTATATTTTATGATTTTGCAAATAGAGCAAATAGAGCATCACCTAATGGGTGCCAGATTTTTCACAGAGCCTTGGTGGGGAAAGGGAAACTGCCGGGCGAAGTTTCAGATCTGCAGGACGTACAGATGATTTTTTGAAGTTTGGAATGTGAAGTGTCTAGAAATTTACACTATCCACTAATCTATCCACTAGAGAGTATACAAGATACCTATATATAGGACTGAGCGAAATATATATGGAATATATTAGATATATTTGAATATTAATTAATGTGCAAAACATGTAGATAAGCTCAGGTTGTAGTATAATAGTTACTGAAAGGCTACGTGCTGTAGCAAGTCCCTATTTATGTAAAATTACTACGGCGTCTTTTGCTCTTCGAGCAGTTGGTCCAGACTCTGAACAGCTAACTAGCTAGTTAGCAGCTAACTTTAATACGGCAAGAGAAAACACGATAAATTATTTAATCACTCTGATTACTCAACCAGCTCCAAAACGTATTTAGGAGACCTCCAGTTTTAGGCTATTTTAATTGACTGTAGCCTGAATAGAAGCTGCTAATTAGCTAGCTGTGTACACTCTGTAGTAGAAGATGTCGTAGTAACGTTACATAAAGGGGGAATTTTGTTTTATTTTCTGTGGCAGCAAACACAAACCAATGCCGTCCAGTAACTATTATACTGTAACCTGAGCTCATCTACATACCTTATGGCTGACTTAAGTAACATAAGGAAAAGGCTCAGTTTCACAACAACAGTTAATGTACTCATTGTGAACTAAAATAGTTGGTGTTTTATTATTAGATTATTATTAGATATGATGTTTGCGGATTATTAATGCATTCATGTGTATGTGCATTTTATTGCTGTAGATCTTTAAGGTTGAGCTAATTTGAACTACTTTATAAACTATTGGTTAATTTAATCTACAGCAATGCATCATATTCTATAAGATCATCATATGTTTCAAAATATGTATATCAAGATATAAATCATATATCACGACACAGCCTCAAACTATCAAGATATTATTTACATGCCATATCGCCCAGCTCTACCTGTAAATACATCTGAAGAATTATAAGCTGCAGGATAGCCAAACCCACTCCATCTTAGCCACAAATAATGACCAGCTCATCCATCTTTATACCGGTCAGTCCTGCGACAGCCAATGTCATCACTTCATTGCTCAGCTCAGACCAAAAGGAGAGTTGTTCTGATTTCAATTCCGTTTGTTTCAGTAATAGCCTACGTGCACAAGCACAGTGACGAACTTACCAAAAATAAGTATCAGCGATGTTCATCGCATCGTTGATGCCTGGTCTCCTGCTCCGACAAGCAAGAGGGACAAGGGATTTAAACTGTACATATCGAGTTACCTGCACAACTATGACGGTAAGTAGTTTAATCTAATGTGGTGTGCCGGCAGATAGCGGCTAAGCTAGTTAGCGACGTGTTCGTTTGTAGTGTAAGTTAGTGCAGAAGCTTGTTTTTCTTAATTTTAAATGCAGACGGTTCATTTTTTTATATTGTATTGTATGACATCTAGTAAAACAAGACATTCTGATGCGCAAGGAAACCGGAAACAGATATGCCGACTTCTGGCGACAGCGGAAGTTCATCACTGCGCTTGTACACGTAGGCTATTAAGTTAATTTTTTATTTTGCGTTTGGTTACCTCTAGTGGGCACTTTTAGTACTGCCTCAGTCCTACAGCAAATAAATTGCGGAGGGTATGGCTGTAGGTTTGCTGTAGTTCAAATTATTCCACTGTGAAGTACTTAGTAAGTTTTAAAACTAAACTTTTAAACAATGTTACAAGATCCAAATCTAATGGGCATCTATTCAGACCTTCTTACGATGTTGCGATCCTGAAGACACAGGAAACTCCTTGGCCATGCCTACGTCACTACGCACTGCGGGACGAACTGTCGTGTTCTGGAAGGAAAAAGAGCATAGAGTGTTGCTTATTTGAGTTGCGTAAGTTACTTAACTTACATTCAATCAATAAGGTATTCACCCACTTAACAACGAAGAAGAATGCTGGCTAGTGTGCGTTAAAATCATATGTCAAGACACCTCAAACAGAGGCACTAAATCAGGGTGCATGGTATATTACATTGCAGGAAAATATGTACGTCTTACTATACACTGCCATTTTCTCTGGTGAAAGTAACCTGACCATAAGTCAAACTGACAACACTTGAAAAAACTGGATTACTATTTGTTTCACTTTAAGTCGGTATAATGTATGAGTACATGTCAATCAATAATGGGGCAGAACATCTTAGTAATAACATGGTAAAAATGTAATCATTTCCTCACAATTATCAGGTTAATATTCTAAGGGTTACATTCTCTCAACAATAAGGTGGTAATATCAGTGTAATATATTTGCAATTTATGGGTAGTAATGGGGGTTATGTTAAAATGAGGTAATATTTTTGATAACTTTGATTTGCTAACAATAATGAGATATTATTTATTTCATGTTTTTATTATAGTCAAATACTTCTGAGCTGTAATATAAAGCGCTATATACTTTACTGTCTTCTAGGTTGGGTTTACCACACTTTCACATGAGAGAAAACTTTCATTCATAGTAATATGTAAACTCATGTAAGACGCAGTGTAGCCCGTGTGTGGATGTTACGTTGATGCTGAAGCTGATGGCTTTTTGTTCTCGGAGAGCTGATCCTCCAAAGGGCTTCCCATCATCCTCCTCATCTGAAACATGAGGCATTGCAACCGGCAGCTCTCCTTTACTGTCCACAATCATCTTGCATTTCTACAAACACACACACACAGACATATCAAATAAAGTGCTGTCTTGAAGCAACACTGTTTTACCACACCACAACCTCAACCTATAGAGGTAGTGCAGCAATGCTTTTACAAGATTTAGTTGGAATTGCTCTTTAACCTAAGCAAATCCAGAGCATTCAGATGAGGTCATGTCCACAATTAGCATTCATACTTGGTTGTCAAAATGAATGCATTAATGCAAATTCCTTTTAAAAAGCACACATTTTCTGTTTGATCCGTGGTCTGGCCCGTAGTAGGAGAAATCGAGAGCAGCCACAGATGTAAAGGATGCAGCAGCAAAAAGACGGTTTCCCCGCAGCGCTGGTCAACTCGATTCTGTTGAACCCTGGTGCATTTGTGTGCATCTTACATAATCACAAACATCCACAGGATATAAAACAGAACACGGGTCAATATATTGGATGAAGTGGGCTTTTTGTTGCATGCTTGTAAAGGGACTCTGGCTCTCGCTCATATCCGAGGTAAATCATTAACACCAGCACCTCTTCTGTGTTTTATTGAACTATACATACAATTGGCTAAAATGAATGTGCAGGTTACTTTTCTGAACAAGAGCGCTCCCAAGTCCGTGTTTCTCACACTGTTCACGTGAATCGCGGCAGAATTCGAGTGCAACCAAACTCAGAGCAGCTCCTCAAGGTAGTCTCGGGTTCGGTACCCTGGTGCACTCCCAGGTCCACATGACAGCTTTCACATGACCAATTTGTCATGCAAACTGTGCCCCCTTCTGAACTAAACTGCCAGTGTAAAAACTGCCTTTATTTATATTCTTAAATTGAGAGAAATCACTGCTTATTCTGAATTTTTAAGCTTAGGCATAAGAGATAAGAACAAGTTCTTTGAAAAACATCTATGACCTTTGATACATGTCTAGTCTTGATGGTTTCAATTATGTAAATTTACATAAAGCATGCATATATGTCCATACCCATGTTGATTAGAGTACTAAAACATTGAAAAATATTTAGAACACATTTAGAACTGATAAAAATGTGCAATTAAATATTTTAATCGATTGACAGCCCTAATTCATACACAATCAAGTTTCAAGCCCAGACATATACACAGAAGAGAAAAGAAATTCAATTAATTAAATAAATAAATTTAGCAAAACGACCAACCCAGTATGAATCAGAATACAATTATGTACAATCATTATTATGTCATTTTATCCAGAAATTCATTTAGCATTGATTAGCCAACGTAAATACCAATATTACGTAAATGCCTCACTTTTGCAGGTTTTCTTTAAAACTGTAACAAATGCGCCAAATTTTCCAAAAAGTATCAAGCTTCTCTTTTTGTAGAATAATCTTTTCTTATCTTGTCCTACGAGGGATTTCCAGACTTATTCGCAGCGCAGCTCTGTCATCCCGCTGTTGGAGCAGTTAATCTTTGAGTCTTGGCCTGCCACATTCTTAGCTAGCACAAGTCCACTGTCTCTTGCTAACCTGATGGCATCTTCTGGTGTGGTTATCCTTGGCAGGCTCGGCTCATTATTCTATGCTAGCTACCACTGCACCAGGTGGGCCTTTCCAAGAAGGATCGTAAGGATAGCAAGCTGGAAGCCCCTCCAGGCACCACCTCTTCCTCAACTGGGCTGTTAGCATCTTGGCATTATAATGCTGTGGATTATTCAATGGATTCTCCTTTGCTGCACACTGCTACTAATTCCCCAAGCACCCAGCTCCTGGTCTAGCTCTGCTAGCGTTCTCCAACTGGCATCATGGCGCCACTGTACTCCAACTTGGACCTTGTTACTGTCACTCCTATCCTCAAAAAACCTGGACTCAACCCAAATATCCTCAGCTATTTCTGACCATTCTCTAATCACCCCTTCCTGTCAAAAACACTGGCTTGCAACTTAAAAGCCCACCACATCCTCAAAAATCAATTTAAACCATTTCAATCTGAAATCCACACACAAAGCAGCACAGAAACAGCCCTCCTCAAAGCCAATAACAACCTCTTCCTCAGACTCTGGTCATCACAGCGTTCTCATCCTCCTCAACCTCACTGCTGTTTTTTTACACCATCAACAACACCATTCTTCTCTCCTGCCTTAAATCCTTTCTAAGCATCAAAGGCACTACCCTCTCCTGGCTGAAGTCATATCTCCCAGACCAACAACAGTTCTAATTGACCCTTCGCTAAGCCACGCCCGAGAACCGCAACAGGCCAATCGTGGCTTAGCAACCGTAACTATAACATGTTTCCCTCGCTCAAGACAGACCTTGAGCGAGGGAAACATGCCGAAGCATTGTGCGTACAGATTGTGCAGGGATTTTTTTTCCCTTCCCTAAACCTAAAACCCGAGGGGAGAAATGCCGGATGTGGATCAAGCAGTGTGGGAGGCCCCATTCACAACTAAATGTCGACAGGATTAACAAATATACCTAGTATTGCTTGGAAATAATGGCTCCCAAATAAAACAAATTTCAAGGACTGCCTTTTTCACTTACGTAATATTGCAAAATCAGGCACATCCTGTCTCAAAATTATGCAGAAAAACATACCTGAAACATGTCATTAAAATCGACCACTAGGGGGTTCTACAAATGCAAGAAAATGAGCGTGGCATGATACAAATCAGACTATAAATCAGAAATTGATAGTCCAAGCATCACAAATCTTCCAGGATATGTCCACATAAGTACCTTAAATATGACCGACTGAGTTGCTTCCTTCTGTTGAGCGGAAAAATCCTTGTTTGAATCCTCAAATTGCCGCTTCGCGGTTATTATTCCTATCATTATTATTTTATTATTATCATTACCACTACTATTACTATTATCTTAATTCTCGATGTGGAATTTTCATTGTGCTACTGTATGCTCTCTCTCTCTCTCTCTTTTTCGATGCCTCCGTCGCAAAGTGCTTGCTCATGGTGGGAATTGTTGGGTCTCTGTAAATAAAATTAAAAAGAGTATGATCTACTAACCCTAACAGGAACAAGCGGTAGAAAATCATATGAGATGAGATGAGATGGTCTACACCTGCTCTATATGAAAAGTGCAATGACATACATTTGGTTATAAATTGGCGCTAATTCCTTCGTCACTGCAACTAATTCCGTCCACCCTGACCAACTGCCTTGGCGAAATTAAAACATGGATGCAGGCCAACTTCCTCAAACTAAACTGTGCAATCCAATATTATGGTCCCAAATGCCTCACCAAAACCATAACATATAACTTCTGCCTCACCAACTCCACTCCGTCTTCCTTCCTAAACATTACCCCGGAGTCATTTTTGACAGTAATCTCTCATTCAAACACCATGCAAATCTCATTACCAAAACACATGGAAAACATAGCTTGTCTACACACATCCCTCTCCTTTTCTGCTGCTAAAACTCTGATACATGCGTTCATTATATCCAGACTTGACTATTACAATAGTATTCTTCATTGTACATCATTCATAAACTCCAGTACATCCAGAACTCTGCTGCTTGCCCCGTCCCACAACAGATTAAATTCAAAGTCATTCTCTTCTCACAATGCCCTCCATGACCAGGCCCCCTCCCACCTCAACAACCTTTGCCACTGCTACACTCCTCTCTACCAGTTGACAAATCCCTAGAATCTCATTGTGGAAATTGTCATATTGCAATTCACATCACAGGTCAATTTAAAATTAGCATGAGATTTGAAAATTTCTGACTTTGGAGACTGGTAATTCTACAGTAAAAATGTAGTGTCAAATAGTTTTGTGTCGCGTTTGGCCTCCACAGCACGTAAGTATATTTCTAGACTGTGTAAGACAAAATAATGTATCTGTTGTTGTTGATAGTGACTTTTGTGTATTTTATGAAACTACACATTTGTTACAGATGAGATGTTAGAGAATAATTTTCACATGTATTACCATTACAGAATTAATTAAATAGCACATTCGAAATGTTTCTGTGTGCAGTGAAACTCCAGTTCATAATACATGGTTAACATGTATAATACATGCTCTGTACCCTTACATCAGTAAACTCCTTAATGCTGATGCTGTTGGCCTGCTTCGCTACTTTCCTCTTCACTTCCTCCAAAGCAGCAATGTTGGGTTGAGCGGGGACAGGAGGTTTGTTGGTAATGGAGGGTAGTGGGAGCAGTGACGAAAGAGTGCCCATGTTAGACAAAGCTGCTGTCATGGTGGCTATAAGGAAGAGAAAGAGAACAAGACAGGAGCGAATGAAAAACAAGCTGTTTCAAGTTAGATTCAAGCTTGTCAACTGTTTGTCTCAGAAGGTGACCTACATAGCAACTTAAAATATCCTATTACAGACAACATACAAATGACAAAATCTGAAAAACTCAAGGCAAAGAAAAACAGCTTAGGCTTGCTCATTTGGATGTTAAGTAAGAATGAAACTGGAAAACAACCTGTAATAAAAACCTTAAAGCTTAATAAAGCACACTAAATTCAATATACAGAATATACAGTATAAAGTCAAGCCAAATTACCAAGAGTGTCCACCCCATTAGATTATTGAGGTTAGACTAAATATTAGAAACACCTCTCAATATGACAGAATACAATTTGCAACAGCAGCCCAACCTCCACAATGAACATACAGTTCAATCAACACCTCTCTAAAACCGTTTCAACAAAAACTGAACATTTTTACCTTCATGAAGGTTAAATTACAGTAAACAGATCTTCGATAAATCAGCATCAAAGCCTTTATAGAGGCCTGAAGGGATGACCAAATGACTGGATAGATGGGCAATACGGTCAACGGATCAGTCATTTCAGAAAAAACATCATGCAGAAAGGAAACGAGTCAGTCATACCAGCAGTCATACTGGCCATAGCAGCATTCATGGCCATACTTGGCAGCGCTAGGGGAAGCACTGTGGACCTCAGGCTGGCAGGAATGGGCATACCTGCTTTGGCACACATGGCAGCAGCATTGGCCTTGGCAATTTCCAACAACTGGTCCTTATCTGAGGAAACACAAATACAATAAAGGAATCAATGACTTAAATGTTGTTTGTGGACATTGAAATGTAGTCACATATATGTAGCTCAACGCCAGGCAAGTAATGTTATGCTAAACAAAACCTGAAAGCATAGATTTCTAAAGATACTTTAAAGCAGCAAAATCATAAGGACATCATCAGTTATTCTAGGGATAGCCACTCCTCCGAGTGGCAAACTAACTGAGCGTGGCTTACAGTAATTTTCATGATACTGGAACCCTCTCTATAGATAGTAATGCCAAAACGCAAATTTAAGAAAAAGAACAAACAGCATTACAGTTGGTGTATAACAATCAAATTAGTGATTTCATATTATCTGACCCAGTTCACTAATGCGTTGAGGGCTGTTGCTCGAACTGCAGTGTTTCCGGGTGGGGGTTCTATTTTTGCGAAGGATAAGTACTGGGGAGTGGCTCGGCTCTCTTTTCCAGCGATCCCTCTGGCTGTATGTAGCCCTCCTCCGACCCCGTGACACTGACCGTGAGCGTGACCTCCTCGACCTCCGGCAAACTGACCTGCACAGACAACATGTAGTTCAAAGAATTTGCACTGAAGCAACTGCTAAACTATATCTGTACTTGTCCCCTACAATTGCGAGAGAAACTAGTCGTCTGACTGGCAGTGACCTTCCTCACTGATTTTAACTCGGATACTTTGCACCTATGGAGAAATTTTGCAGGTACATTGGCAAACACATACAATGTCAGTGTACAGGTGCTGAGTCGGAAAATAGGTACTATCTGTTTCACAAGGACTAGCAACACTGTAGAATGCTTTTTTTGAATTTAAATGCAGTTTTTATTTAATTAGTTTAACAAGAGTACAATGTTTCGAGCCCAGGTTGGCTCTTCATCAAATTAACAATCAAGTTAACTCACGTGTGAGCCACTGAATAAATTCCCTACTGTGGGTGTGGCTACAACCACAGAATTGGTGCACATCTTCAAAACCAGACCCAATCAGATATACATAGAACACTGTAAATCAACACTGTGTACATAATCGCATTAAAAAAGTAATATGTTTAAAGACAAGAATTAAAAAGATTTAGACAAAATGACTGGAAAAGTAATCAAAATATGGAATTCATCAGAATAATATCATCAAAAGGCACATAACAAGGATAAGCGGATTCTAATCACAGACAGTATGACAGCATGCCACTGTGATATATTATAAGTAGGGCTGTAAATTTAATGCGTTAATCAGATTAATTAATCATGGGGGAAAATAACGCATTTTTTTAATGCCCCGCCCCCTCCCCCTTGACCTGTACATCTATCTCAGCATTGGCAGTGACAAGTCGAGCACCATGCAAGACCACAGATCTGCATGGCCTTCTGAAGGGCAAATTTCAGTATAAATCAGATGCCAGTGGAGCAATTGATAAAACGAAATTCATTTGCGTTGTCTGTAACAAGGAATTAGCATATCATTGAAGCAGTTCAATCCTAAAGTACCACCTGAACTCAAAGCATGTTTTAGCAAGCACTGCAGTCAGTTCACCCCCTGCAACAGGCAGTGAGCTTCACCAAACCACGCTTACTGAGATGAGTCGCCACAAATTAAGTAAGTCTACGTCAGATTCACTAAGAAATGCAATATCTAAATGGATTGCAATGGCCTGTAGACCAGTTAATGTTGTAGAAGAGTGCTTCCTCCGAAACAACCTACACACTGCCGTCAAGAGCTACGGTTCTTTCGAGAATAAAACAGATGTATGACACTGAAAAACTTTAAAAACGGGACAAATTAGCTCAAGCTACATATGTGGCCCTGACCAAAGATAATTGGACATCAATCAGTAACCACAACTAACAAACAACCACAAATTATGAATCTAAAGATATCTAAAAATATAGTTACTCTTGATAGCATTGCCCTGGTCTCCAGCATCACTGTGAGAAATCTTAGTTATCTTCGATCAGGATATGTCCTTTAACTCCCACATGAAACAAACTTCAAGGACTGCCTTCCTTATTATTATGTAACATTGCAACTAGTCCATGCCTTTGTTACTTCCAGGCTAGATTTTTGCAATTCCTTATTATCAGGCTGCCCGACTAAACCCCTTAAGACATTCCAGTTGATCCAGAATGCTGTGGCACGTGTACTGACAGGAACTAGGAAAAGAGATCATATTTCTCCAGTATTAGCTTCTCTGCACTGGCTTCTTATAAAATCCAGAATAGAATTTAAAATCCTCCTCCTCACCCACAAAGCGCTTAATAGTCAGGCACCATCGTATCTTAAAAAACTCATAGTACCTTATTAGCCCACTAGAACACTGCGCTCTCAGAATGCAGGGTTACTTGTGGTTCCTAGAGTCTCCAAAAGTAGAGTGGGAGCCAGAGCGTTCAGCTATCAAGCTCCTCTTCTGTGGAATCAAATCCCAGTTGGGGTTCGAGAAGCAGAAACCACATCTCCAAATTTAAGAGTAGGCTGAAGACTTTCCTCTTTGATAAAGCTTATAGTAAGGGCTGGCCCAGGTTAGTCTTGAACCATCCCTAGTTATGCTGCTATAGGCCTAGACTCCCAGGGGACTTCCGATGATGCATCCGTATGCATTCTTATCCCATTAATGCATGTTACTAACTTGACATCTTCTCTCTCCTGTAATTTTGTGCTCTCTCCTTCTGTTGCTTTCAGCAACTATATCTGCCTGAGCTGTAGAGTCTGGATTGCGGGCCACCTGCTGCCCCTCTGCACAGTGACAAAAGTTATTATTATTTATAATAATTAATTAGTACAATTAGTATTATTATGTTTTACTATTATTATCAATATTATTCCTATCACTATCATTCCTAGCCCTGCGACGAGTTGGCCACTGTCCAGGGTGTACCCCGCCCAAGGCCCAAAGCCACTGGGATAGGCTCCAGTCACCCGGGCCCCCCTGAGGAAGCTGAGCAGGAATACCTAAAATTGGGGACGGTTGCAACACTTTCTGCATTTCTCTCAGTTACTCAGAGACGATTTGGACTAGACCAACCAAATTGTTATATTAAACTGACATCTGTCTGCTACCCATACCATTTAAATATGAATACTGATGACATAGAGTCCATAATATTTAATTGAATGGAAAAAGTCAGATGTTGCAACTGACCGCAACCCTGAGGACAGTTGCAACACGATCAGGGATAGTTGCGGCATTTTAAAAATACAGTAAATTTCACTAATTAACTTTTGTTTTTTGTCTCAATAAGCAAAATTAAAAAGTAAAATTTTAAAGTAAAATGTTCTTGAGGGAGTACCTCCAAATCCCCCACCAAATAAGTCTTCCACAAACCTAGGGAAAACGCAGAAATTGTAAAATATTCCGTGTGCGTGAATACAAGCCGGCATCGCATGCTCATGGACGTATGGCACAAAAACAACAGCATTGCTGCTGAAAACAAGTCTAAGGAAAAAACTGAGCTGTGAAAAAGAATGAAAAAAGACCGCTTGAAAGAGAAGTTCAAACCCTTACTTTCTCACCTCTGCACACCTGGCCACCTTAAATGTTGGTTTGTCTGTTTATGAAAGTTACAGAAATTGTTGGACGCAGACCCTACAATTCAACGTAGGACAGATGTGGGGGGAGAAGTATACCGGCAAAGTACAAATGCCTCAAATTTGTACTTAAGTACAGTGCTTGAATCAATGTGCTTTGTTACTTTACACCAGTGACACTAAATGGTAATGGTAAATGGACAGTACTTGTATAGCGCCTTTCTAGTTCTCCGACTACTTTTACACTACATATCACATTCACCCCATACACACACACATTCATACACTGATGGATGAAGTGCCCATCAGTACAAAGAAAAATAATTATTCACACACACTCACACACCGAAGGCACAGCTTCGGGAGCAATTTGGGGTTCAGTATCTTGCTCAAGGATATTTCGACACATGGATGGAGGAAGCCAGGATCGAACCGCCGAGCTTTTGATTGGTAGACGACTCGCTCTTCCACCAAGCCACAGGCGCCCCTAGGTGGGAATGGCCCCACACTAGGTGGGGAAAAGTAATAACCCATAATTCATGACAGGAAACTAGTGTTTACAGCTCAATGTTTTAAGAGTGGATTCAATGTGTAGTGCAAGAATGTAATGTAATAATTGTTGAAACCATATTTCCAAAATAACATTATTATTATCACTACAAGTGTTGTTTCATTTAGCTATAAGACCAAGAGCATTCTAATAAAGAAAAAACACAGTCACTCTACCTAGACCGTGATCTCCTCTTCTCTGAAGGGCTCGTGGATCTGGAGCCCCGTCTGTGGCTCCTACATGGTGACATGGATCTTTTTTGCCTCTTTGATGACTTTGCTTCTTTTTTCCTCTGTGGAGACTTGGATGGTTTCCTCCTCTTCTTTGCTGGTGATTTAACATTAGTGGCAAAGGACCTGGGGTATTCTGATGCTTTAACCTGAGGGAAGCTGGGCTCAGTGGTCTGGTCAGGATCAGTAGATATGGACTGGTTAAGCATGGACTTGGATGCGCCAGAACCTGGAACTTTAGCATTAGACCACAAAACACGTTACTTGGACAGAACTGGAAGAACTAAACAAACCTATTTTAAAAGATTTATCTGTGTTTAAGGTAAAGGGTTGGCATAAAAGGTACAAAGTTAAGTACAAAATAATTACTTACAGAAACTTTATATGAACAATAACCATATTGCAACTTAATTGAGCCAGCCCTGATACTCACAAACATCTGACCCTCATCGTAACAGGGCTGCTCTGAGGGAACAAAAAACTTTTGAGTGACATTTGTGAAATATTTTCTACATTTCTGGACATTGAAATGGATAATGAGGGTAAAAGGAGTACCCATTAAAGAGTGAGTGCATGATCTAAACACAGATTGTAAATATAAGTTCATGCAGCAAATTTCAAACAATTCTATTATTAATGTTTTTTCTAAAAAAAGCTGTTGCAATCAGGAAAGGTGTTCACTCAATTCTGCATAGTCTGCATAATGTTAGATGACTCTAGGCCATTATGTTACCACCACAAGGGTCAGACGACTAGAACTCTGGAAAAAAATAACAACAAAACAACTCCCCCACCGGGAAAAGGAGTATCAATCACTGCAATTACTTCAAATTAATTTTCAATTGAATTTTATTTATATAGCCCAATATCACAAATCAGAATTTGCCTCAAAGGGCTTTACAATCTGTACAACATACGAAACCCTCTGTCCTTAGACCCTCTATTTGAATAATAAAAACTACCCAAAAAGAAACCCTTTTAACAGGAGGAAAAATGGAAGAAACCTCAGGAAGAGCAACATAGGAGGGATCCCTCTCCCAGGACGGACAGTCATGCAATAGATGTCATGTTTACAGAATAGATTCACAACAGAAAATCATAGTGTATACAATTATGATGAAAATGATGCACATCATAAAAAATATAATTATGATGAAAAATTCAGATTGTAAAACATAAGTGAAGAGGATGGATCCAGAAGGACAACTGAGCAGCTCCAGGTGATGCCCACTGAGCAGGATTCGAGCCACACCACCTCTCTTCCACCAGAGACAAAGCAGTACTGTTCCAGAAGGTGGCCTGCAATCACAGAGCCAGACATCTCCAGAGGCATAAATACCTTCTGAAAGTTACAGTAAGAGAGAAGAGAGAGACGAGAAAGCACAAAACTACGAGAGAGAGAAGATTTCGAGTTAGTAACATGCATTAATGGGATAAAAAGGCATACAGATAGAGGGAGAGAAGAAGAGAGGTGCATCATGGGAAGGCTCCGGGCAGTCTAGGTCTATAGCAGCATAATTAATGGACATTATCTTTAACCCTCTAGTATTTAAAGAAATAAAGGACAACATTTAGGTGGTAGATAGCCTAAATAATGCACAAAAGGGTATTTAGTCTTAAATCAACATGTTTACACCCCTCAAAACAGTGAATGATGCACGGCTCTCTGGCCACAAGGCGGTCCCGTCTTGAGCTGCAAGAACTCTCTTTCAAAAATCAAACACAAGTATTATCCTGCAAAGCATTATCTCTTAATGTAATAAGTTTCGTTCTTTCAAACCTCAGTTTTCAGAGTTTCAAAACTTTTTTTCACACATTCGCACACCAGTTTTCAGATCACCATTTACAAGGTTTCAAATCTGGAAAACAAACTATACACTGGGAGAACAGTGACAAATTCGAAACTCAAAAAAATTGTTTGCGCAACATCGTAAAAAACATGTTGCAGTTCTGAAGAAGGAAATCTCAAAAACAACATAATGTTTGCAGAGATATTTTGCAAGCTTGGAAATCTTATTTTTCGATCTTGCAAAACTTCTTTTTGTAAGATTTTGAGTTTTGGAACACTTACTTTCAACCTTTCAGATCTTTATTTTCAGTTTTGAATCATGGCAGGATTTGAATCCCATAATTACCCAGGAGGCACACAGGAAAGACTTCATGATGGGTGTTCTGGCTCCTTATGAGCCATCCAGAGATTATTTTACGTTGTAAATGTATCTGAATGCCTTTCTGTTTCATCTCCAAGAAGTACTAGTCATTTATGTTTTTAATTTGGTTAACCGGGAGTAGCGCTGTTTTTCACTTCCTGTTTTTCTCCGGTCAAAGCCAGAAGTCACGTTTTCTCCTGCCTTAAGGTGCCCTGACCCAGCACAGCCTGTACATTGGTGAAAATAGTGTGATTCATGACTAGGCACTAAACTAATAAGTTTTATGTTCGTACATGTTTAGTTCTAAGGAAATGTCGCTAATTTGTGTTTAGCCATATTAGCGCCGTATGCCAACTAGCGCCGCATGCTAGCGCTAGCATTAGCATGCTAGCTCGTGTTCAGCAAGACAATGATCCCAAACACAAGGCCAAGAAAGAAAATCAAGTTGCTTGAATGGCCCAGTCAATCACCTGACCTGAATACCATAGAAAATCTATGGAGAGAACCAAAGAACAAAGTTCATAAAAGAGGCCCAAGGAACCTTCAAGATTTAAAGACCATTTGTGTGGAAGAATGGGCCAGAATCACTCCTGAGCAATGCAGACGACTGGTCTCTCCATACAAGAGGCGTCTAGAAGCTGTAATCACCAACAAAGGCTTTTCTACAAAGTATCAAATAAAGTGTGTTCAATACTTATTCCCTGTGTCATTTCACTTTATTTATTATGACTCAACTTGTATACTTAAAATTTCTTTGTATGAATTCAATATTTGAATATTTGCTTGATGGCTACATCTGGTGGAAATTTTGTGTCATTAGCCCACCAGAAATCCCCTTCCTGATAAAAATGCTGACGTGTCAAATACTTATTATCCCCGCTGTAAGTAAGACGCACCGTGAACAACAGTACCAGCTCTGTGCATAACCACATTCCACCCACTTGTGGCTAGCGCTAGCACCAGCAACATTAGCGAAGAGAAGTGAAACAGCTCATTCCTCTGTGGCAATGTGTCAGTCACTATCAATGTTTATTTCAATAACCCCATACATTCGTAAACGTTATGTAACCTCTGGACATTTGTGATTATTGGCAAGATTGCTACAGTAGTTTCACAATTTATATCCAAATTTGAGCTTGTATTTTAAATGGTTTAAGCATGTAATCAAAGTGCATCATAGTAGCCTATTCAGAGCTTTCCAAATGGCCTTCTAAAGACCAATGTTGGACATAACTTTGATTATTGTTGTACATACATTTGTTTGAACAATCATTTTCTACATTATGCCAATTCAATAAACTGAATTTAAAGTATTTCCACTATCCCTGCAAGATATAAGTCACGTTGTTCCTGCAGTCAAACAGAATCTCCGGCTCAGACAAGCTTGCTGGGGGTTTAGTCCAATCAGATCGCGGCTCATTTGTAAACAGCCTCTCAGAGCCAGGACTCTGCTATTTCACCTATTCCCAGTTGTTCCCGCCTACATTAGTTAACCCTTTAATGGCTGTACCTGACATCTTGTTGACAGGAATTGATCATTGTTATTAGGTAAAAAATATATTACATATCAACAGCAATTAATCAACTAGTTGAATACTTTTTGGGAGTAGTTGATGACTACTAAAATGCAGCAGTCATGAATGCTCTAACAGCCACCATTCCAGTCTCTACTTCAGCTTCTGATCACACTGTCCTCCATCCTCAGTCATCTTTTGACCCATCTTTTCTGCCACGGGGCCTTCCTTCTCCCAAGTTCATCATCCTGCAGCTCTATTGCAGCAGCCCAGTAAAACCTGGCATCACCCACTCAGCACTCTAGCTCCATCTCGACAATAGGTTCCTTGTCCTCATCTGCAGCCCATTATCAGGCCAAATCTGACAGAACTTTGGGTTACTTCCTCTTGTGGTATTCCGAAGATGTATGTCGTCAATTTGAAATCTGGTAAGGTGACTTTCTTCTCTTAAGGATTGCCTTTGATAGTCTGCTTAGTAATCAGCCACATATTTCTGAGCAGTATAAAAATCAGATCTTGTTTGACAACCTTAAACATCTAAATGCTTATAACAGAACGCCACACACATACTGCTGCTATGACTGCTTTAAATTCTAGATATGGAAAGCCACGTCAATTAATCCAGAGTGAAAATGGCCTCATCTTTAGCTCACCAACAGTGAAGACTGGAGATGTTGATCCCTTTTGTGGCGTTCTCCTTGTCCGTCCATAGAAAGAAGTAATGAAACAAAGACGGACTTGTGGTTCAACGGGACTCGTTCAAAGAACGCTGCTCGCAGAAGGGCATCCTGGGAAATGGAGTTCAGCAGTTTTACACCCTCAAAGAGCTATTCTCAACTCTACTGATGATGAAAGCAAAGCAGTGGTGAAGAATATGACCAAGCAGGTCACAAAGGAGACATGTCAGGCAGGCCATCATTTATCTTGTTAAAGAGGCTCAACCAAATGTGGAGCCAAGCTCCTCTTCCGAGCTGACCAAGAAATGAGCTGGTAAAGCAAAATGTTTTTCATATTGTCCATTCTGTAACAAGAAAGAACACTTTCTTAATAGCTTTCCTGAATTCACCAAACATAACATTGCTGAGAGTTGTGACAATAAAGGAAAATAATCAGTACTGAAGTGGTGTAGGACACATTCCCCCAAAGTCTGTACACTCAGGAAGCCCTGTTGAGTCTGCAACAAGATCCACTCAACCATTTTCCATGACACCATACCTTCACCGGACAGCACATGGATGATGGTTAACTTTGAGTCAACTTGAAGGTTGTCCCAGTTCTATTTCATCGACACAACAAGCAACTAAACATATGCCATCTTGGATGATTGCTCAGACAGATCTATAATTCTACCTGCAGCTGCTAAACATCTTGAATTTTGGGTGACTATTAGGTCCTCAGTCTTCAAACCATGAGACAAAATGTTTCTGTAGCTTTCCATGAATCACCAGTAGGGGACCTGTCAAGAAAATACCAAGTAGAGAATGCATTCGCTGCTGTTGAACTGAGTTTGATGAAGCATTTCTGTCCAGCCACTGCTCTTCAACAGCATTACCCTCGCATCAGGGGTTTACCCATGTCTCAGCTCCAACAAGGATCAACTTGTCACATCTTGTCATACCCACTAACTTATACACATTGGCCCTTCTGAGAGACAGAGGGTGGGCAATTCAAGGGCATCAGAGTCAGAACCCCCTACCATGGCAAAGCAACAATGCTACTTCACTGTTACCCCTTACTTAACAGCTATAAGTGAACTCATGAGGAGCATAGTGAAGTCATGGCAACTGGATTCCTTCCTCAATGAAATGAGAAAGAGGTGACCCAATCCAAACATGACTGATATGCCCTCCATATACATGGCTCCCTCAGTGAAAGAGGCAACATAAATGGACAACCGCGGTATGCCTCTCCTCTCCTCTGGCATCCCAAGTTCCCTCCTTAACAAATCCCTTGTTCTCCCTCTCTCTTAAGCACTGAACAGCATCTGAAAAGAGATTCACATTTGGCAGAGGTTCCTTCTGAGGAGATGTGCAAACTTGCTGACGCCAGTAATGTGATCTGGCCAGGGCCAGGCTCTGATCACAATACCGCTGAGAACCTGGTTCTTCCCCCATCATGTGGTCAGACAGCACAGTGGAAAACACGACTGTTCCTACCAGCACCAAAGCCAGTGCCTAAATGATAACCTTACCTGCTCCCATCCTCAGGTCATTCATTACTAGGTATGGTTCTTTGTTTCAGGCAAACACAGGACAGCTTCAGTTTCAATGCCCTCACAGAGGAGGAATCTGGGAGTGAGAGAGAAAGTCTGTGAAGGATGCTCTGAGGGTGGTCCTGGGTATCCAATCTGTCTCGGCAGCAGTTCTGCATACCATACAAGTGGAAGTGGAAGGAATGCTGAATTAAAAGCCTTTGGGAAACGTCTCTTCAGAGGTTGGTGATCTGGACCCTGTCATCCCAAATCTACCCTTGATGGGGCGGATCCCTCAGCCTCATTTTATGCTAGCAGTCAGATGATTGGGAGGACACACTGGCATCATTGCCAAATCCTGGTCAACCATTTCTGGACACGTTTTATCAGAAACCACCTTACAGATTTGGAAAAGAGACTTAAATGGAACATGGAAAAGGAGAACCTCAGGTGTAGACAGACATCATGGTTGTGGGACCCCAACTTCTTTGTTTCTTATGGCCTGTTGGAGAAAATGACAAAGACCTAGCCAGAAACAGATAGCCATGTAAGGACAGCAGAAATAACGATGGACACCAAATCTAACGCTAGCCAAATTGATACTTCACCGAGAGAAAGGATGATTGGTGGGGACTCCGTGGCACTAAACAACCGTTTTGGGGGCGGCTGTCAGAAGTCCCCACCACAAGGCCAAACCTCAGGAAGAAAACAAGCAGCCCTCCCAACAAAAGGAAACGCCCAGTGCATTCACCCTTAACAAAAGGCTATATTTGTTGCCTCCCTTATTTTGTTCCTTTTGACTCCAGCCACTTGTGTGTGTCCTATAAGTGAATTTCCTCATTTAATATTTGATTAATTATTGAATCATTTGTTTAATTATCGCACACCATTTCTGTTATATTTGACTGGCACGTTAATAATTGTGCCCTCTTTTTGCAGATCTTAAAGCACATGTACCAAATGCTTCAACCAAGAAATCAAAGAAACTAAAATGCTCTGCATTGCATGCTTGGAGTCCTTTGTCTATTTGTCTCTGACACACATTTCAGTCTACCCATTAGGTTAAAACCCTAAAAGTCTTTTTTTTTGGAGTTTGGAGTTTCAGGAGTATGTAGCAGCCTGGTGTCATTTAAATTTAATTTAATCAAAGTAAACAAATGATAGCAAAGCTTGACACTTGGGCCACACTACCTCGCTGAACTCCTGCAGCTGGCACACATGTGGTGTCCACACATACAGCATTGCTGCTGCAGTGCTGCTACTGCCAGCCCTATCCATCTACATAGAATTTTCCTTTCATAAATATAATACAATACAATAAAAGCCTTGTTTAACAAATGAAGGGATTCTGTCTACAGAATGCTAGAAAGCTTTTACTCTGAAATGGATACAGAAGGTGTTAAAAAAAAATCTATATTGTTTCATGTCTGTGACATTCTACAGATATAGACATTGAAACTGTAGTGAAAGGTATAATGTTGCTGGTATGATGTCCATATAATTATTAGCAGATCGTTTATTTTTACTGAGAACAGTGTGCGTCACATGGAAAAAATAGGCTAAACACGCGAATGAGACATGCTGCTCACGCGGGCTATGTGGCTGCTTTCACCTGTTAACATGGGCGCTGAAATGAAAAGCAAGAGGTTTAGCGATGCATACGCGCTGCTCAGGTATGCGGTGTGGGTCTGTCCTGCAACGCAGCACTTTTCAATTGAAACCTGCAGTTCCCTTTCAAGGGAACTTCAATGCTGCGTCAGCTGACGCTATGGGGAAAGCCTTCAGCTTGACTGCCTCTGAATCTCTGTATCAACTTAGACCAATCTTGATTGGGTTTAACGTCAACACGTGACGTACACCGGCGGAACCGGAAGTATAAGGGGAGCCGGCTTCACTGTTGTCGTCAGTCTTCTGATCTTCAGCAAGCGCGCTGGGTCTCTGTGGAAATGACGAGTGTGAAGCGGTTTTTGCAGCGCTTCTTCCCTATCCCCACCGGCAGCTCACGTGTTTTGGTTGGCTGTTATGGGTTGAGAGCTCGCTCTGTCAGCCCTCGAGGTTGACCGCGAGCAGCGTGAGCGTCTCCTCGGGAGCTCGCTCCGCTTGGTGCGGTGAGAAACGGGAGAGACACGGCTCATCCGCTAATTCCCACCCGTTTTCGGGACCAGAAGCCCGCATCGCGGCTTCTTCCGACCGGAACGGGGGATGTGTTCAGAGGCCACACACTTGTGTCTGCTGTCTGCACGGAGATCAGGCTCTATCAGCCCTAAGGGGTGACTGTGAGCAAGGTAAGTGCCCTCTCTGAGGAGAGATAAGACGCTCTGCTCTCGACTGACTGTTTGTTGTTTGTTGAAACAGTCTACCCGCATTTGGGATCCGGAAGCCAAGCTGAGCCTGCAGCGTCTTCCACCCTGGATGTGGAGCCCGCGCAGAGAGGATCCAGTTCCGAGGACCTGGATGTCCTGAGCGCAGAAGGTGGTGATGTGGGTGGCTCGTCAGCCCAGTCACTGTAGCATGAGGAGCTGCTGGAGGTGATTTTCCCAAGAGAGGAAAATGGTGGCTAGGCTCAATATCGCAGGCCTCACAGATGAGGCCCTGACTCGAGTGTCGGGCCTCGGAGGGTGCCCCCCCCATCGGGGTTGAGCACATGGCTGCTCCCCCATTGTGCCCGTGGGAGCTCAGCCTCTTAACCCTGCCGCCGGTGGCGCTTCAGGGCTTGGCGAGTTCCATGCACCCGCTGCCTTTAGACCTGGACGGCTGTGCAGCAGCCAGGCCAGAGTTGAGTTGAGTCCTCTACTGAGGCCTGTAGACGTTCCTTTCCGGTTAAATCCCGCCATTCCATCGCTTCAGGGTACCGCAGCTCTCACATTGCAGGTCCGGGGGGCTGTCAGGCATGTACATGCCGATCCTCGGGGATTTCCCGCCGCTGCAGTGGTTCGGGTAACCGAGGCCGCCACTCCATGGCCCCCAGGCACCAGCCTCGAGCGGTTGGTTACCCTTCTGCCCACTTGAAAAGCTTGACCCAGCGTGTCGCACTGAGTTTGCGCACTGTCCGACAAAGTTTCAAGCTTCGGTTCCAGTCCACACCCCCATGATTCCGAGGAATGTTGGAAATAGGGATCGACCGAGTACAAGCATAGGTGATGGAGCGAGAAATACATTCTCTCTTGTACAATGGGGCCATAAAACAAATCCCCACCTGAGGGATGCATACCGGGTTCTACAGCCGGTACTTCATAGTCCCGAGAGAAATGGTGGTTTGCGTCTCTGAGGAGACTTCGGTTCCGGATGCTGACGATCCCTATGATTGTGAGTCTGATTCAGTCCGAAGACTGGTTCGTCACAATCAATCTAAAGGACGCGTACGTCCACGTCTCTATCATTCCAGGACACCGGAAGTTCCTGCGGTTCGCTTTTGAGGGCAAAGCTTACCAATATCGGGTGCTAGCACGTTCACGGAGTGTATAGACTCTGCCCTGGCTCTTCTCAGACTCCAGGGGATCCGCATCCTCAATTTTTTTTTGGACAACTGGTTGATTTTATCCCAGTCTCGTCTCACGCGGTACGGCATCGAGACGTCGTACTTGCGCACTTGAAAATGCTTGAGGTTGAGGCTCAACACGAGCAAGAGCACGCTCACTCCAACACAAAGGATTAACGTTCCTAGGAGTAGTGCGGGACTCAGTCATGTTGCGGGCACAACTGTCTCCCGCACGCGTCGATTTAATCCTGACTATGGTACTCAGGGTGCAGCTAGGCCGACATCTAACTGCACTTCAGTTTCAGAGACTGTTAGGCCTCATGGCTGCAGCCTCCACCGTGATTCCGCTTGGATTGCTGCACATGAGGCAGCTGCAGTGGTGGCTCAGGGACGCTGGATTTTCCCCGAGGGGCAATCCTTTTCGCCTGATCAAGGTTACACGCAGGTGCATGCGTGCCTTAGACAGGTGGAGACAACGGGTGTTCCTGACCCAGGGCCCAGTGCTGGGAATGGTGTATCACCGTCGCACACTTTCAACGGACGCCTCCAGCACCGGATGGGGCGCGGTTTTGGAAGGCCGCACAGCCCGAGGTCTGTGGTTGACCCCGGATCTATGGCACATAAATTGCCTGGAGATGCGAGTGGTCTTGTTGGCCTTACGGCACTCTCTTCCAGACCTCAGGGGCCACCACGTGCTTGTCCGCTCCGACAACACAGCGGTGGTCTCCTACTTAAATCAACAAGGCGGTCTGAGGTCGCGCCCTCTGTGCAGACTGGCGCGCCAGATCCTTTTTGTGGTCCCAGGGGAAGTTGCTCTCTCTCAGAGCACTTTTCATACCTGGGTACCTCAATGTGGGAGCAGACATCCTGTCGAGGCAGGGGCTGAGGCCCGGGGAATGGAGACTGCACCCCGAAACAGTGCAGATGATATAGAGGAGATTCGGCAGAGCACAAGTGGACCTGTTCGCGTCCTCAGACAATGCTCACTGCCCCTTCTGGTTCTCCCTTGTGTATCCAGCACCCCTGGGGCTGGCTGCCATGGCACAGCCGTGGCCGAGGCTTTTCCCCCGATTGCTCTGCTCCCGGGGGTTCTAGAGAACGTTCGCCGAACAGGGGCCTAGCTGCTGCTCGTGGCCCCATTCTGGCCTGCCAGAATCTGGTTCTCGGGCCTGGTAGCCCTCCTGGACGGCCCCCCGTGATAGATTCCCATCTGGAGTGACCTGTTGTCGCAGGGCCAAGGCGAAATATTCCATCCCCAGCTGGGGGAAATTGAAGCTGTGGGTCTGGCCCCTGAGGGACCACCTTAACACCGCTTTGTTAACAGTTTCCTTCGTGGCACCTTGAGGATGAGGCCTCCAGTTCGAGTCAGAGTCCCTCTGTGGGATCTGACAGTGGCGCTCGATGGATTGACCACAGCACCGTTCGAGCCACTGGACGATGCATCAGACAGGTGTCTGGCCTTAAAGATGGCATTTCTGCTGGCCATGACTTCTCTCAAGAGTGGGAGATCTGCAGTCCCTGTCAGTGGCTCCTGCTAACCTGGAGATCGTTCCAGGCGCACTTAGAGCCATCCTGCATCCCAGGCCGGGTTATGTACCTAAAGTACCCACTGAGGTGGCCCGGCCGGTAGTCCTGCAGGCGTTCCATCCTCCTTCAGAGTTGGCGGAACAGGAAGGTAGGCTGCAACTGCTTTGTCCAGTCAGAGCCCTGCCGATAAGAGCTCACTCCACACGGAGTATGGCATCCTCCAGAGCTTGGTGGTCGGGAACCCCCTCTCCAATATATGCGATTCTGCAGGATGGTCCTCGCCTCACACCTTTGTGAGATTTTACAGCCTAGACTGCTTAAATAATCCGGGATCTGTGGCTCTCTTGTCTTGAAGTGTGCCCTGCTGGCTTCACACTCTGACAGGCATCCCTTCAGCATGGCAGAGTTGGTACTGCGTTCCCCATAGCGTCAGCTGACGCAGCATTGAAGTTCCCTTGAAAGGGAACGTACCAGGTTACGTATGTAACCATGGTTCCCTGATAGGGAACGAGACGCTGCGTCTCGCTGCCATACTTCCGGCATGCCTGTGAGCGGCTTGCTTCAGTCGATCAGAAGGCTGACGACAACAGTGAAGCCGGCTCCCCTTATACTTCCAGTTCCGCCGGCGTACGTCATGTGTTGACGTTAAACCCAATCAAGATTGGTCTAAGTTGATACTGAGATTCAGAGGCAGTCACGCTGAAGGCATTCCCCATAGCGTCAGCTGACGCAGCGTCTCGTTCCCTATCAGGGAACCATGGTTACATATGTAACCTGGTACGATTTATCACACATAGCTGTCCTGCTGCCTTCAGGTGGCTGCAAGGATTTAATCAGCTGAAGGAGAAGGCTTCCACAAAGTATAAAGGAGCTGTAAATAACATACAATTAATGAGTAATCATTAAATCAGAACAGCCTGCTTTACTGATGTCCTACTATAACATTAGACTTTTGATAACTGTGCATTAGCTCTAAGTATTAAGATTGAGCTTGTTAACAGAATCATCACATTACCAGACTGACATTGCACCATGAACAAACCAGATCTATCCTCAGTACAACCTCTAAGTAAGAACCAATTTTTACCAAAACACCAACTAAATCTCAATTTTTCGGCAAAGTAAGGAAAATAGGCTGCTTCTGTTAGTCATAGTGCTGCCACAAAAATAGAGGCCTTTGGTTTATTAAATGTAAATAACTGATTTTCCTGATATGCTGTGTGGTACACTTATTGTATACTGAGACAATAAAAAAAAATAGAGTTTGCACACCAGTTACAACTTTAATGACTTCTATATTCAACCTGTTCTTTAAGAAATACAATATTTTGTCAAATACAATAGAAGCAGTAGAGGGTCAATAGATGGCATATCAAAACACTATGAAAATATCAATAGAGTTTACGTTTAACACACTATCAGTCCTTCTATCATAAGACTGAAGTGTAAAATATTACCACTACTATTACTATTATTTTAAATCTCAATGTGGAATTTGCCTTCTTCAACTGTATGTTCTCTTTCCTCCTCCCCCGACCCGACATGGGGGCCTATAGGTTCTGGCTTTTAAAAGGGAAGTTTATCCTTGCCTCCGTCGACCAAGTGCTTGCTCATGGTGGGAATTGTTGTGTGGCTGTTAATAATGCTATAAAGAGTTCGGTCTAGATCTGCTCTATATAAAAAGTGCAATGAGATTTCTGTCATGAATTGGTGCTATATAAATAAAATTGGATTGGACTGTGTTCAGGCCAATAAACTGATTTGATATTAACACAGGACACCATGAACAATATAATTACAATGTCATCAAACAGGTCCTACCTAGTGTTTGTGGGGTGCCCGCTACTTTCTCTTCTTTTTTCTCTGCTGGCTTTTCATTTTGGTTTGGGCTCTGCAGGTCTGTGTTTGACTGTGTCAGCTCCTCTGCTTTGATGTTTCCTCGGGTAGGGCTGAAGGCCAGCTGAGGTGGCTGGAGGCCTTTTGAAGGACCTTGGGTGGACTGTATGGATTCATCCAAAGGTCCCCTCTGCTCGCAGGAGCTACCAGCAGCCACATCAACCAGTCCATGGCAGGATAAAGCAACATCGCAATGTGAAAATGCAGGTTGTGGTGCCATTACAGTTATTGTGGGCAAAATATTATTATATTAATAACAGTATTATATTGTGAGCAACCCAATGATTCACAACTAAGTTTAGTTTCCAACAGATTAAAACTGAGATACAGCGTTTTGTACCTCACTATAGCACTGCATTCCAAATAAAAAAATTTTTTTCAGGAAACATCTAAACGTTCAAGCTAAAAGCTACTGTATATCCAAAACACTACATAATTACCCAACAGCCCACTTTAGGCAATGAGAACCAAAATTGATATGCCTATGGATATGTTAAGACCAACATTAGCACTGTGTGAAAAGAAAACAGACCCCTCACTAATTGCAGTGAATGAGGAGTCCATACAATGTCATCCAGCAATGAACTGCATTGGACAATCAAATCAGTGCACATTTCCACTTAAGCAAATCTGTATGTTCACCTTAGTGGTGTTGGAGGGAAAGTCTTAAAAAGAAATAAACTTACAGAAAAATATGTAAATGCATAAAGAGTAAGGACATGAAAAATCATTGGAATGAAAAGGACATGATGTAATTTAAAGTGAAGTCATACAGGACAAAACTCTTAATGTTATGCATTTTTCCCAAGAATCAACCAATCCCTTGATGGTTTTCCTTCATACCTGGATCGGGTCCTGTGGCGCTGTGAACTGGATAGGGAGGGAGTCCTAGATCTTCGGTGGTGGTGTCTAGACTGAGAGCGAGAGCTCCTCCTCACTGGGCGGGAATGTGAATGAGAATAGGAATGTGACCGTGAACGGGAACGACAACTCCTCCTGCCATGTCTTTCCTCATTTCCTCTTCCTTTATTGGAGCTGTCCTTTTAGGGAGCAATAAAGAAAGAATTGTATCATTCTTCTTTAATGTCATTGATGTATATGTGGCAGAATTGTTTGCATTTATCACATTATGAGGACAGAGGTCTGTTCACAAAGCCACCTTCCACAAAAGTCAGACCCAAAAGGCAACACAAAGCAGCAATAGGCTATCTGACAAATATATGTATAACTCAATACATAAATAAATAATAAAGTAAGTAGAGGTCGACCGATTCATCGTCTTTGCAGATTAATCGGCGCCGATAGTTGATTGGTGGAACAATCGGCTATCGGCAAAAATCCAAACCAATAGTTTTTCTGGGTTGCGTGCGTTGCTGGAGTGGCTGAGAAGAGTGTGCTGCCGTTGCACAGTACCAGAGCGTTGAGAAGGGTCTGCTGGCGTTACAGTACAATAGCGGCCTCTAGAGGCGGAGTGAAAATTATCACTGGTGCCTTGTTCTATTTGTTTTGACACGTGATGACGCACGGAGAGTAAACGACTGCTGAAACATCAGATGCACACAGACAGGGAAAAGGTATGTATACAGAACACTACAGTACATGGTGTCATCATTTGTTAGCTTTTCCTGCTCCAGCGTCCAGACCATAGTCGGGAAGCACAGGGGAGATTCACCTCCAGGGCCGAAGTCGGTACTGGCTTCGGAGCTAACCCAGTTCACCTCACCCCCTCGCAGTGGGAAACAAGACACGGGGAAATTTCTCTATGACTTGAGGAGCTGTGGCATTTATTTATTCATCATGCGCATCTCTCACCTCTCACCGTACATCCTCTATAACTTATACTTCACTGTTAAGTAGTGGTGTAACGGATCGCAGTTGATCCGTACAGATCACAATCCACGGTTCGGCACGCACGTGACCCCCGGATTAATTTCCTTTTTTTTTTTTACTTGCGGATTAATCTAAATTGTTCAGCCATCGTAGAGTGAAAGAGAGTTTTTCTGCTGATGTTGCTTTTTAAGTAATTGCGTTATTTTAAACTGGATGCTGAGTTTCAGTGAAACTACACACAACAGTCATGTGTTCATGTGAACAGGGCATGTTAATAAATCAACAATGACTAGCGGTGGAGCTGGAAAAGCCTCCCTCATCATTGAAATCGCACGTATGGGAGCATTTAGGCTTCCTCGTAAAATATAATGATGACGACAAAACTGTAACGGTATGTAGGCACCAAAAGTTCAAAACTGTAACGGTATGTAGGCACCAAAAGTTCCTGGCTGTAAGTTTTCATGTAATAAATGGAAATGCAAGTGGAAAAAATGAATCTTCCCCCCTTTTTTTTCTGATCTGTACTGTGAGTTTTGTGATCCGTTAAACCACTATTGTTAAGCTCTTTTTCTGCTCCTGTCGCCAGCACTATATAGCTCACACCGCATTCTTTCTCTCTTGTTATTGTTTTTCGCGCACTCATTACTTCCGCTCTCTCTCTCCACTCGTCACACACAAACGTCACGCACTGCCCAATTCCCTTAATGGAACCGCACAGTCTTACAACAAATTATAAAGTAATTAATTTGTTTAGTAGATGCTGCATTAATAAAGAAAGAACAGCATTATGTTTGTTTGCCGTTGAGGATGAGAGGACGCTATTAAGCCTTGTTTATTCTTTTGCCTGGCTCTGCAGCGCGAGCCTCCGCTGACTGCGCGCGCTCCTCCCCAAATGGACGAGGCGATGATACTTGACGCGCTTGCCTTTGTGCTATTCTTTGAAACGATAAAGGGCGACTCAGAGTAATTGTTCTATAAACCATCAGGAAAAAGCGTCGAGAAGAAGTGGGCTAATGTACACAGGTGACTATATTTATATGGGTACACATCACCAAAACCAAACTACAAAAGAATCGTGTAAAACTCAGTAAACCTTGATATTGTAACGCATATTATCTTTTCGAGTTATCTAACGTTATACCTTTGTAGTGGTTGAATAAAGACTACGTTTGGGTCGTGGGTAAAGAAAGAGCACGGGGACAACTGCTTCGGGTGAACGACGTCCATTCCTCCACTTTTTAATGTCTCCCTACAACAACCGTGGTACAACACCTCATTACAAAAATATCATTCCGCCAACCTTAACCATTACTACACTTACAGGTAAAGAACACCCTGTTATGTAGTTCTCTATCAATGTAAAGAAACGGAATATAATCTATATAAATATATTTATCATACATTCACTATGCAAATTTCCATGACTCTGAAAGGTAACCTACAAAACAAATCTTCATGAAAACAAAATCTCATCTTGTGACATGAGAACAAAATATATGCACACATGCATACAACTAAATTAACGATCTCTTAAATATTTCCTAATTTCACTAAACATTTTAGTTTCGTGAATTTTGTTTTGATTAAACATGAATCTTTCTTTAAAAGGGCTTATTTCTGCTTTTATAGGCTCATTTTGTAAATATAAGCACCTAATTTGTATGTGCAAACTGGGTGCCGGTGTGATGAGACGTCTTGCTCGGCTAGATTCGCCTAGAACTCGTTCATCTTTGGATGCGGAGTCACGCGTGCTGTTAAAAAAAATGCGCTGCGCACCGCCAGGCAAAATGGGGTCTTGCGCACGACCGCCCACTCCGCATTGACGTAATCTTTGCCTTGCGCACCCTCGCACTCGTGCGGACGGGTCGAGTATAAACAAGGCTTTAGTGTCTCAAGCGGTTAAAACAATGCAACAAAAAGAAATGCAAGTCTGACCCCAAATGTTTAATGTCATCTATTTGCATTAGTTAGTTATCCAACTGGTCGCTTTTATGCATTCATTAGCTGGCAATTTTTAAAGCTATTGATGTGAGAAAGCAAATTTAATGTTCATGTAGCTGATGTAAACATATCAGAAACGCATTCGTTTTAAGTTCTCTCTTTTTTTATTGTTCCTTTTTGTTTTCGTTTCAATGCATGTCTCTTATTTATTTAATTTTACATATTTTACCTTTTTTATAATAAAATTCATACTTGGAGTGTTATGTTTATCCAGTATCAATTTTTAAAGCCATCAGTCGATTAATCGGTTATCGGCAAGTATGGTCCAACTAGTTATCGGTAAAATCCACTATCGGTCGACCTCTAAAAGTAAGTGGTTAAAGGAAATGTATACAACTTTTTTGTTCTTTTTACACTCAATTTTAATTATTAGGTGTGTGAGCACTATTATCATGCATCACAAAATGTGCCCAGATTTTGAGCTTTTGGCATCACACCATATTTCATCTAAACTGGGTACAAACCATATTTGGATGGGCTCGAAAACCATTCATGTATTTATTTTGCAATATTCTATACCGTTCTTTGGATAATTGGTCACCAAAGTCATATCCTAATGAATAAATCATCCATTTGTAAACAAACTATAGTGACATGTAGTGCTGCAACGCCGTGTCGAGGTCATTGATTACGTCGACTATGAAAATACGTCGACGTGCGTGAAATGCAATGACGCGTCGCACTGTTTACATTCATTTCGCGTAATGGCGGCTTCTGCTCCTGGGAATAGAGAAAGTTCCATTGTAGATCTAGACCACGATTATCAAAAGTATGGGAATACAGAGAAACAGAGGCCAAATAAAATGGTCCTTTGTTCCCTTTGCGAAAATCAAAATGGCGTACCACGGCAGCACAACTGCGATACACGAGCACCTCAGAAAAAAACAACAACCTGGTGCTCTCCGACCTCAAAAGGACGAGCCATCTGTTTAAGTATTTATTATTACAATTAATTTTGGGAGTAATTGTTGCGTTCTTACCTGCTTGTGTTTTGGTCAAGAATTAATTCATATATGCTAGGTAATTATGGTAATGCTAATCGCTAACGGTATAAACTGTAAACATAATTATATTAGAAGTTGTACTTATAATTTTTTGTAAAGTTATCCAAAGGATTCATTAGCTAATCAAAAAAAGAACACTAGAATAATAAAAAAAATAATAATCGTTAGAGTAGTCGGCTAATCGAAAAAAATTATTGTTAGATTAGTAGACTAAAAAAATTATTGTTAGTTGCAGCTCTAGTGACATGCATTTATTAACACTGAACAAATCTGTTTTTCACCTAGGTGGCGCTAAAGTAAACACACAGATTCAAATTACTATATTTCTGTGGTCATTACTCTGAATAACTTCAGGCTTTGCAAAATTCATTCTTCTACAATACATCATATTCTTTGCATCATTAGATACTCTTCAAAAATCACCTTTCAGCATCAACTTGACAAGGTTAGCAATGCTGTCTCAGTGGTGAGTTTTATGTTGGGTAACGTGACACTCAAGATTGCACTGTAAGTAGCTGAAAGACAACCTATAGCAACTGCTCACACAGTCGAGCAACAGCCTAGCTCTATGTGATTTAGAAGGAAAAACATCCCTTCTATACGAGGTTCTAAAATTATAACTTTGGTGAACAAAAAAATTCTAAAAGGTCTGCAGTTTACAAGAGCAGAACAAGTATGAGGCTTGATCATCAAAACATGGAAATAGACACATCTGGAATGAGACACTGTCATCCCAGGATGCATCATTTTGTAAGTTGAAAGAAGGATTTGCTCAGAAAACAGAACAACATGCTAAGGAGCACTCTGAGAGAAAGAGTAGTAATTAAATATGATGTGTGACCTTCTTAGATCAGTCATTAGCATTGTCCAAATCCTAAACTGTCTCCTTTAATATTCTGAGGATCTGTATCATCTAATAACAAGTCAGATCCAATATTTATATTTTTGACTTATACTGAAAGGAAATATATCTGTATTTCATTGTAAGTAAACTGAGGTCAACTATATACTGTCTACATTATCAAGGCAGCATGTTTTGGCTTTTGTTTCAGTTTTTTGGGGCTTTTTTTTACCTGTTTGGGGATGATGTCAGGCAACTCCTCTCGTCGCCTTGGCGATAAGCTTTGACCACATTTACTATGCCTCTGCTTCGACACAAACTTTGAGTCGGAATCTGATGAGTTCTCTTCACCTTTCCTCCTTCTCCTCTTCTTCTTCCTCTTTCCTGTTGGGTGCCGCTTGTGGCATCTGGACTTAGTCTCATTGTCCTCACCTGGAAAAACAGTTCAGCAGCTCTACAGCAGCATGTTTTGTACAACAGAAATTACTGTATACCTAGAGATGATGTATATATAATTATATGATTTAGGATTAGGGATTATGGAGATGTAGGCATGGAAACTGGTTTGATAAGGTGCACATCAGCCACAACTAAATAAATGATTGAAAACATGCTAGGGCAGTTTGTACAGTATCCTTAAGAGAACACACCCTAAGGCAACAATGATGCGACACTGTATCACATTCTTCACAATAACGACTTTTGATACTTCCGTACATTTTGCTGTGACTTTTAATGGAGTAGTATTCGATGGTGGTACTAGTTCTTACCTTGCTCCTTATTCGTCTCTGTTGGTGTTCCTCTTCTATGAAGCAAAGATAAAACCTGAGTTAGGCACATTTGAAAAGTGGGTATTAATATTTAAATGGCAACAAACTAACTTTTTTTGTCAACAATGACAGAAAGAGTTCAAATTAAGCCCAACCACTAACACTACCTTACAAGCAAAATTTTGTATACATATGGTTGTATGTTATAAGGCCCAGGATACACAAGGGAACAAGGCAGTGGGTTATGGCTTTACCCTTGCCTTGGGAGGCCCATGGTTGAACCTTTCAAACTTTATTTCTTTTTTAATGCCTCTCCAGCTTTCAGTTTTTATTTGCAAATAAGTTGCATAATTTCAAAATCTTCAAAGATTTACTACCAAAGAGGCCGACTGAAAGGGGCACTCCTACTCCTACTTTATTCTTCAACGTAACAGAAAGCATAACTAGTAAGTTTAAATGTGTCATATAAAGTTAGCATATTATATCTTAGAACCTTATCGTGTATATTTCGACCGATCAGAAACAATTCAATTCACTTTTATTATATAGCCCAATATCACAAATCACAATTTGCCTCAAGAGGCTTTACAATCTGTAACATACGACACCCTCTGTCCGCAGGCCCTCGATTCTAACACTACCCAAAAAGACCTTTTAACAGGGAAAAAAATGGAAGAAACCTCAGGAAGAGCAACAGAGGAGGGATCCCTCTCCCAGGACAGACAGACATGCAAGAGATGTATTATGTACAGAATAGATTCACAACAGAAGATCCTAATGTATATAAATATGATGACAAAATGTAGATTGTAAAACATGAGTGAAGAGGATGGATCCAAAAACCATAGTAAATATGTGAGAGGTGAACAGGTAAACTGCTAGTTAGTAGATTGTTCATGTTTCAGAATACTGTTCATGTTTATCTTAGGATACTAGGGTAGACGGGTTCTATTTTGAATAGGCTGTTATTAATTTTTGATGCAGTGTTATTTGATCCCCAACAGTAGCACAAATTGGAATACGACGTACAGTTTCACCACCTCGTAGTCCCTTGGAGGAGCAGAAAGTGGTTGAAGAAGAACTATTCTTCGTCTAGCGTTGGGTTGTCCCTGGCTGATTGAGAGGGGAATAGCATTAGGCAGTTTACAGGTAGGTTCAAAGTTGTTGTACACTGCTTGATACGGTGAAGTACGGAAATAAAAGTATCGGTTCAAGTTTCCAAGTGCCTGTCTGCATCATATACAATTATGAAGAAAATGATAAAACCGTAAAATACATAATTATGATGAGAAATTGTAAAACATAAGATATATTTGAGGTTTCTGTTTTTTCCAATGTTTTTGTTCCATAGTCTTGTAAAAATTGCATCACATTTCACAACAGAAATCCAGACATCATCATCTGATTTGATTTGTATTTAATTGGAATTTGCGGGTGGGGGTGTTTAAGCCTTGCGCTGTCGAGATTATTAGCATTTCAAGTTAAGACATTCCCTCATCATGCCTTTGCAACAAACACCCAGCCTCCACAATTGTCTTCACATGCATGTCCCAATATAAGTGAGCGCACTTAACCTCTCTTCATTAGGTTACACTGGCTCCCTGTTGTCGCCCGCATCAAGTACAAAGCGATGCTCTTGGCTTACAAGACCACCACTGGTTCTGCACCAACATATCTTTGCTTGTTCATACAGACCTACGCTCCTGCCAGGTCCCTGGGACAATGAGATGGGACAATGAACGGTCGTGTAATAAACCACTTCCTGTTTCATGAGCAGCCCATAATGGCCACACCGTTTTCATAGTGAAGGTCTTTAGATTGCATTGTGAAAATTTAAGGTTGATCTGATTAATTCTCTAGGAAGAGTTTGTTGAAGTACGGAGCCTGTAAATGGCCTGTAAATTCAAAATGGCTAACTTCCTGTTGGAATTAGGGTATGGCTCCAAGAGGCTTTTTTTATGTCTTCGGATGATACATCAGCCTCCAACATTTCGTAGATCTAGGTGAAACGTAGTGCGGGGACTAGTTCGGTGAATGCTAACTTCCTGTTGCCAGTGGCTGGCGCTATGACTAATATTAGATTTTGGCCTGTAAAATTAGGGTATTGGTCAATGCAGTTGGGTGGCTTTGAGGAGAGGAATATATAGCTTTTTCTGGATAAACAAATATGATCTTACTCTTTAACAAAAAGGTCTATCTCTGTAGGTATCCTGTCCATAATATTTGTCAGAAACGTCTAATAATCTGAGCCTGTCAGTGGTCATAAATTGGCAGTGCGCAATTCCCCGGATGATAACATTACAGCCAGTTTTGCAGCCCTCTCGCTCAAAACTGGACCAATTAGTCACTTGACACAAAAACATGGGAATAAAGGGGCCAGGTTGAAAAAGAGAGTCTATTTCTTAAAGGAGGAGTTCTTAAAGGATTACAGGACGTTTTCTTGGGGCAGCACTCCCACTGTTTTATACCGCTGCAATCCACAATCCAGTTGTAAATCCCTCCCTCAGAATATGGTCTCAGTTCAGGAAATCGTGGCTTCTAACCCCCCTCTCTTCTGAGCTCCGTTGCCTCTAATCATCTATTTCCACCCTCAACCCAGGACACAGCGTTGGCATAAAAACGGCTTCTTTCAATATATTTTTATAGATGAGTCATTTTGCTGCCTTTCGATCAACTTTCAAAAACATATGGCATTCCAAATTCTCATTTTTTTTCAGGTTCTTAAAGGTTAGACACTATGTTAAAAAGTACAATCCAAAAAAGTTTATTGCCAACGGGTGTTACACAACGTCTGCTAGCTAAACTTTACGAAGCAATGGAGTATGTTAGTGTCAAGCTAACTGAACGGAGGACAACAGACGAGCAGCTGGCTTCCTCGCAGCAGAACCAAGACAGTCAGCAACAGATTTTTTCCACAATGGAAACACAAATCTTACCCACCTGGGCCGCGCACGACAGACAGACGCGACCTAACAGATCAGCATCCCCAAAGCGAACCCTTTCGTCCCACACGGACTGGTAACACACCTTTGTTCTTGCGTATAATTATGCTTGTCCCTTTTATTGTTGCACAAGAGTGAATAATTTGCCAACCTGTTCTATGTTGAATTCAAAATCCTTCACCTACTAGGTATTAATGGTAATTCTGGTTATAGTTATTAATTGAATTATTAATCTGAGCTCCAAATTGATATTTTTGTGTATTTTACGAAAGTCAATCAATTCATTGGCTATCATTTCTCTTCATAACGATGGTTGGTGCCCCAAGGTCTTTATTAAATAAAGTCATTATTTATGATTATCTTTGATAATCTTGACAACCAAATCTAAGTGAAGGCACCTACACAGTGCCCCATTAATCATGGTAAACCCCAATGGTACATTTAGAAGATTTTTCCATTGTGTGATATTTATATTGGAAACTGTTATACTGCGAAAGGCTGAGCCCCACCAATGTTTACGCCCCAATGCTGTTGACAGTTGGTTATTTTTTATTTTGTGGCTTGGACCATAGTCCAAAAAAAGCTCTCTGTCACAACCTCATTAAAAATAATGATAGTGCTTTGCATTTTGTATCGTTTAGTAAATTATCTAATATCAGATTACCATATTGACTTATTTTGTCTTTCTGAAACCTGGCTGGGTCAAGAGAATATATTATTAGATTCGATTGTACTCCTATTACTGAACTACACGCCATTAGGCAAATAGGGCTAAAATGGATGTCTGATATCTGATAGTGATGTCGCTAAATCTAAAGGAAGTGATTCCTTCTGAATTTAACTCAATGATATGTCTCAATATAACACAGGGCTCTCTTACTAATTTCATTCCCAAATTCATCATCCAGTTGATAGTGCTGCAGATTCACTGCAAATAAAACTCTGCTGCCCTTCTAAAAAAGAAGAAAATAAAACAAAGAAGGTTAGCTCCATGGTATAACATTCAAACCCGCAAATTAAAACAAACATCGCGAAACCTTGAAAGGAAATGGCGTTCAAACAATCTGGGAAACTCTCGTTTAGCCTGGCAAAACAGTCTTAAAACATATGCGAAAGTCCACCGTAATGCCAGAGCAACCTACTACTCATCATTAATAGAAGAAAAAAAAAAAAAACACGCAGATTTCTTTTCAGCACTGTAGCCACGCTGACAGAGAGCCACAGCTCCATTGAACCATGTATTCCTATAGCCCTCAGTAGTAAGGAATTCATGACCTTCTTTAATGATAACATTTTAACTATTAGAGAAAAAATTCATCATGTCCTGCCCTCAACTGGTATCGCAGTATTTCCCACACATAGACTAATTTGTGGCGGTGACCACAGATTCAACACTGGCCGCCACACATTGCGTTTGGTGTTGCCATTGTCATCATAATTGTATGTGCTATGATTTTCTGCTATGAATTTATTCTGTACTTACGACATCTATTGCATGTCTGTTCGTCCTGGGAGAGGGATCCCTCCTCTGTTGCTCTTCCTGAGGTTTCTATAATTTTTTTTCCTTTTAAAAGGTTTTTTTGGGTAGTTTTTCCTTATTCGAATTGAGGGTCTAAGGACAGAGGGTGTTGTATGTTGTACAGATTGTAAAGCCCTTTGAGGCAAATGTGATTTGTGACATTGGGCTTTATAAATAAAATTGAATTGAATTGAATAAGCATCATGAACTATGCTGGATTACACTGATCTATCCGAAAAACTACTTCTCAAAGTCTCAAATGCATTGGAGAGAACATAGCTTAAGCTGTTTTATATTATCATTCAGTCATTTTCTACCGCTTGTTTCCATTTAGGGGTCGCAGGTGACTGGAGCCTATCCCAGTGAGTTTGGGCCTTACGCGGGGTACACCCTGGACAGTGGCCAACTCGTCGCAGAGCTGACACATAGACAGACAACCATCAACTCTCACATTCATCCACTAGGGGCAATTTAGAGTTATCAATCAACCTACACATGCATTTCTTTGGACGGTGGGAGGAAGCCGGAAAACCCGGAGAAAACCCACAGTAACACGTGAAGGACATGCAGACTCCACCCAGAGAGATCGTGTGACATTGGTCTGGGATTCGAACCCCCGATCTCCTAACCGCTCTTCCACCGTGCACACCTTGTTTTATTATACCATAGGCAATTACATATTATATATTCTGAATATAAAAAACACTATTTAGGGAGTTACAAGTGGATTACCACGGCAGACTGATGAGGATTTCTACACAATTTATAAAAACATTTTGCCCAATAAATAAATAAATCATAACATCAAGCAGCAAAGGGAGGAGGACAGAGAACAGGAGGAAGGACTGATACTGACTGATGTCTGAGTTCTTCATTCTTTCCAAACTTCACTCAGAACTGATAAGTCTATCAGTATAAAAAACCGAACAGATATGAGCATCAATAAGAATAGTAAATAAAATCAATAAAATCATAATGATAAACATCCCTACTCACGAGAAAATGGCAGCAGGTAAAGACAAAGTTTATTAAGATAATTTATCGCTCACTCAAAGTTAAAGAGTCCATATCTGGGAAGGAGGGGGATTGTCATGCCATTTTCAAAATGCAATAATGTTTGTTGCTTTGCATCTATGACATACTGTGTTCTTGTTCTGCTGCATTTATTTTAAGATTAAATATGACAATTAACTTTTGTTGTTATTTGATAACCACTAATAAATCCTTAACGTTGAACCTTGAAATGGCTGCAAGCAGCATGCCAATGGATGGTGGGGATCCACTTGCACGGTGGAAAGTGTATAAATACCCTCACATTGCAAAGATGGCAAGACGCTACCTGGCTGTGCCTGCCACTTCAGTTCCTAGTGAGAGGGCGTTCTCAACATGCTGGTGACATAGTGACTGCTAAGAGCTCTACTCTCTCCCCAGAGAAAGTAGACATCCTAATCTTTTTGGGGAAAAAAATGTGTCATTATAAGCTCAGGCCCATTTTCAGGTCTCAGGTTGTGTTTCACATGTTGCACTTTAACAACTAAGTATTGAATATTTTATGCATTCAGCTGGTTTGGTTATTTATTGATTTTATTTTTGTTAAAACCATAACCATATAGGTTTTAAACCATATAGGTTACTTTTGTTAACACCAAAATTTCCTTGCTGTAGGTTTTCATGTAATAAATGGAAATGCAAATGGCAATATTGTCTCCTTCTCGTTTTTTCTGATCCGCAAAATGATCCGATCCATGACTCAATATCCGTAATGTGACCCGAACTGTGAGTTTCGTGATCCGTTCCGCCACTACTGTGTGTGTGTTTGCAGGCCGCAGCTGCTGTTTGTGTTTACATTGCTTGCGTCTACCTCTGACTTGGTGATGCTTTATTCTGCTGTTGTTTAAGAAGTGTTGGCCAATTTCACTTGCATCAGCGGCAGTTTCCAAAGCCCTTTGTATTTATTGTTGGTTAATTGCATATATTAATGGCAGTAAGCCTATACTGTAATGAATGCTGTTGTATACATAGGCTGCAACGCACCTGTGTATAGAAAAGGAATTCATTTTTGGTTTGGAAATAAGGGCCAGTGTTTGTGTCGTGTTGAAGATGATGTAGCGGGAGTTTCACACGGTGTCGCTATGACTCTCCTGAGAACCATGGGTTGGAAATGATGCGTTAGAAGTTACTATTACTCAGTTGAAAGTACAGTTGTTCTTATTCCGATACTAGTATCAGAAATATCACCGATACCACAACAAATTCTGGCATCGGTATCGGCGAGTACTTGAACCCACATACCGGTCCGATACCATTTTCTTAAACGAGACCTAGTTATTATGCCCGCTAGCTTTTCCTAACGTTGCCAATAGTAAATCGGTTCTTCTTCGCTTCTCGGAATGCAAACACAGGAAGTTGAGCCGTGTTGCCACAAGCAACCACTGTTCAGAGAGGCAAAGGAAAAATGAAAAACACGCTAGCAGGACATCCGCTGTTTGGCAGCATTTCAGCCTGGACCAACCAGCCAGTAAAACGGCGACACGTCTCATATGCCAGGCCGCAATTTTGAGGGGTGGCACAAGTATTGGAAACTTTAACATGAGTAACTTAATAAAAGCACTTAAAGACGCATCACCCCGAAGAACACAATGGTTGCACTACAAAGGCTAGGATTAGTACCCGGTATCGGCCGATACCCTGAGCCCAGGTATCGGAATCGGTATCGGGGAGGGAAAAAGGGTATCAGAGAACATTTCTGGTTGAGAGGAGGCGTAGTTACTTTCTGTTAACTGTTTATGCATGGTATCGTGGAAGTGTAAGCACAGTGTTATTAAATCATTTGAATAAGACCATTGTATGAGTATTGACAGCCATTCACAATTCAAGTTTCACCTTGGCTGACGTTTGGTTCCTCCTTCCAACGCTGTCCCAGACTCTGAACTGGTCTCTCTCTCCTTCTCTCGGTTCCTCCTCTTCTTCTTACTTTTGCGTTTTTTGTGCTTCTTGTGTTTCTTCTGCAAGCCACTGCCCCTTAAGCCTTCCTGGATGTCTGACGTGGCTTCCTCAGGTCCAACCGTTTCGGCGCCCACTCCCTCAGCAGCACTGAAGGACACACACAGAGGAGGGAAAAAAGAGATATTACCGTTTGGTTGCATTTGTTACTCTCGAAGCAGCTCAGGCAATGTTTGTTAAACATCCAATAAGAGGGAACCTGCCTGCCTTCAATGTGCAAATTCATTCAGAAGAGGACGAGTTATCTCACAAAATCTGCCTCCGAATATGCGCTTGGGTGCATGTTACAGATTCGACAGGATTCAGGGGGTTTTACTAATGTTGCGCCAAGTTATCCAGATAAATCCAAGCATCTTACTTTCAAAACAGCCAAAAGAAATTAAAACCTAGAAGACGCAGCTCTCAGAGGAATGTCAGGTGTAATACTGAATTTAAAGCTCAGTAAATGTGGTTATTGCTCAGTAACTGCAGACTTATCTCATGGAGAAAGCACTCCATTTGAAAGTGTGATTTGTGAAATCTCAGAAAGAAGGATCCATCCACGCAAAGGATCCTTCTGGCAAAGCGGGGGGGTACTTCATGCATGCTGACAGCCAGACGTGCACAATACAAGTTAGCTAACGTTAGCTCATCAGTAAAGCTGCCCTCGACAGAATCTCTTGTTGTTGCCAAATGAAATCCAAACGTACCCGCTTGACGAACTACTTTCCAGCGGGGCTTTATTTACACCCCGCCAGCACTAATAGTAACATCGTTACCAGTTGTCTGCCAACGTTCAAATATATTAATAAACAGCTAACGTTAGCTTGTATTGGAAATTTGGTTAATGAAAGCGGCAACCGGCCACTGAGGCTGTCAAACTATCCTTGCTTGTTCAGTTCTATTCACCAGCTAGCTGAATGGATTCAACTACCACTAAGACGAATACAAAACACAGCAATGACGTACGCTTTGTCTTCATTCTGGTCTTCAATTTCTCTGATTTTATTCAATATAAAGTCTTGGAAAATTTGCTCTATGTTGGCCGCCATGTTTACGTGCGCACCCAAATTGCAGGTCCGGGTAGGAATCGTTTCGTCGTCCACTGAGTTCCGGGTATCACTGTGTCTCGCAGCGCTGCCGTCAGTAATTAAGATTAGGGCACTATGAGTTGTCATAGACTAGGCCGGCAATCTGATGCTGGTCAAAGGACCCTGTCACAAGGCTTATGTCTGTGGCAGGGGGAAAAATATTCAATTAAATGAAATTCAATTTTATTTGTATAGCCCAATATCACAAATCACAATTTTGCCTCAAAGGGCTTTACAATCTGTAACATACGACACCCTCTGTCCTTAGAACCTCGATTAAACTAAGGAAAAACTAACCCCAAAAAAACCCTTTTAACAGGGGAAAAAATGATAGAAACCTCAGGAAGAGCAACAGAGGAGGGATCCCTCTCCCAGGATGGACAGACAAGCAATAGTCGTATTGTACAGAATATTAATAAATTTATAACAGAAAATCACAGTACATACAATTATGATGACAATGGTGAAATTGTAGTATATATAATTATGATGAAAAGTGTAGAATGTAAAACATAAGGGAAGATGATGGATCCAGACAGACAACCGAGCACCTCTAGGTGGAGCCCAACGAGCAGGACCCGAGCCACTCATCCCCTCCACATAAGCTTTATTAAAGAGGAAAGTCTTTAGTCTACTCTTAAATATGGAGATGGTGTCTGCCTCCCGAACCTAAACTGTGATCTGATTCCACAGGAGAGGATACTCATTGTGCAGACTGAAACAACATTTAAAGGTCATCAAGCAGAAGTATTGAATCTACATTGACCTCCAACACTGAAACCAAATTGAAAGCACTCATTATGATTGATGTTTAATAAACGTCAGATTTGCCACCATAACTGACACTTTGAGAGTGAAATACATTTTTATAATTTAAAACCAGGCCAGGACCATTAAGTCAGTATTCAAAACAACCTAAAGGGAAAGTTATTATAACATATTCATAATTTACTCATCAGTCAGTCATTTTCTACCTCCTGTTCCCGTTTAAGGTGACTGGAGTCTATCCCAGTGACTTTGGGCCTTAGGCGGGGTACACCCTGGAAAGTACTTTACTCAGATTTAGTTTTAAATTTAAAAAAATCCCATCGGTGACTCGGTCAAAATAACATTATATTTGAGATGGCCATAGCCAGGGTCATCCTAAATAGGAATCCATTGGAAATGTCGTTCAACAACTGGATCCCTCCCTGAGGACAGACAGACATGCAGATAGATGTTGTGTGTACAGAATAGATTCACAACAAAACATCATAGTATATACAATTATAATGTCAAAATGTAGGTTGTAAAACATAAAAGTAGATGCATTTCAGTCCGAATTTGTGATTTTCTGTCACCGGAGTAAATGGTTAATCCTTTGCCAGCTCAAGTCCTCTAACAGTGACAAAGTCTTAGAAATTCCTTTTTGTAGATTTTACTGCTCACGATCTCCTTCTTTCAACATGTCTTATCACATACACCCATTTCAGGTCTGTAAGCCTGAGCACCGTTGTTGAGGCTTACTTGCCCAATTGTCTCCTTATTTGGGCATCCAGAGGAACCATAAAGGGCATTTCCCAGATGCAGACAGTCACTTGAAGAGTGGAGCTTTTATTAAATACCGGTTTCCAGCAGGAGAACAGAACCAACATACTGGGAGAACAAAAACGCTAGGAAGGTACAATGATCCAACCCTAGAAGAGGGAATCACACGAATTAAATACACCCAGGGGAGGAGAGACAACGAGACACAGGTGCAGAACGAGACAGGTGATCACAATCAGGGAATCTAGGACAGGAAGTAAATTTAGACAGAGACAGAGGGGAACAGACACATACCAAAATAAAACAGGAAGTACCAAATCAAAACCCCATAATGCAGACCAAACACAATTTCACAACAAGACAAGAACTAAATACAATGAACATACAGACTCAAGGACAGACTCATAACCAAAAACTACCCCACAAAGCCCCAAAAACACCCCATTCAACCAAAACCATAACAACTAGGTCTTATCAGTGCTACATTCCTTTAACTGTGCTTTAGATTATTAGATATTTTTAGTTTTCTCAGCTCTAGCAAATTAATTCATCTTGTTACTCATTACATTACAACATTGTAAGTATAATTTCTTATGATTAATGTTGGTTATTTTCACTTCTAGTTAACAGTGCAGCTTTCAATTTTAACATAACTCATGTGTTATGCAGTTCATATCAGAATTATTGATGTAACTTGAACAAAGCAGGGGTACAATGATCTCAACACATTTGACAGAATGCATAAAGATAGAGAGGGAGAAGAGGAGAGAGGTGAATCATGGGAAGTCTCCAGGCAGTCTAGGCCTATACCACCATAACTAAGGGATGGTTCAGGACTCACCTGAGCCAGCCCTAACTATAAGCTTTATCAAAGAGTCTTAGGCTACTCTTAAATGTGGAGATAGTGTCTGCCTCCTGAACCCAAACTGGGATCTGATTCCACAATAGAGGAGCTTGATAGCTGAACGCTCTGGCTCCCATTTTACTTTTGGAGACTCTAGGAACCACAAGTAACCCTGCATTCTGAGAGTACAGTGTTCTAGTGGGGTAATAAGGTACTATGAGCTCTTTAAGATAGAGCCAGTGCAGAGAAGCTAATATTGGAGAAATAGGATCTCTTTTCCAAGTTCTTGTCAGTACACGTGCCACAGCATTCTGGATCAACTGGAGAGTATTAAGGGGTTTAGTCGGGCAGCCTGATAATAGGGAACTGCATTAGTTTGAGACAGTAAGTGGCTGATTTTTGAAATGTTATGTAGGGGAAAAAAGACAGTTCTTGAAGTTTGTTTCATGTGGGAGTTAAAGTACATATCCTGATCAAAGATTACTAAGATTTCTTATGGTGGTGCAATGGGCAATGCTATCTAGAGTAACTATATCTTCAGATAACATGTCTCGGAGGTGTTTGGGGCAAAGTACAATAACTTCAGTTTTGTCTGAGTTTAACATCAGAAAATTGCAGGTCATAAAGGTTTTTATGTTTTCAAGGCATGCATGAAGAAACCAGCTTAGTGTGGTTTCTTTAATATCAATTAAGTTACAATCTCTGTAATAGGATGTGATGTTCAATGGTGTTGAATGCAGCACTAAGATCTAACGAGACAAGTACAGAGACATGTCCATTGTCTGATGCAATTAAAATTTTTCTAAGGCTTCTGTGTTTGAAGATAGATTGGTACCAGTTGAGGCCAGGACATGATGAATTTTTTCTCTAATAGTTAAAATTGTATCATTAATGAAGCTTATGAAGTTGTTACTACTCAGGGCTATAGGAATACATGGCTCAATGGAGATGTGTTAGCTTGGCTACAGTACTGAAAGGTATCCTGGGGTTGTTTTTATTTTCCTCTATTAATGATGACTAGTAGGTTCCATTCGTTGCTCTGGTATTACGGATGGTTTTCCTATTTGTTTTAAGACTATTTTGTCAGGCTAAACAAGATTCTCCAGACTGTTGGAATGCCATTTCCTTTCAAGTTTGTGATGTTTGCTTGAATTTGCGGGTTTGGGGGTTATAACATGGAGAAGGGCAATAGAGTCGAATGACAGTCACAGTGAACCTGCAGCACTATCAACAAGATGATCAATTTGGGTTATATTGAGACATAGCATTGAGTTAAATTCAGAAGGAATCACTTCCTTAAATTTAGCTACAGCATGATCATATAGACATCTAGTTTAGCAGTATTTGCCTAATAACGTGTAGTTCAGTAATCAGAGTTCAAAAGTGATTAAATAATGGAAAGAATATTAAATATTCAATTTCAATGCCATATGCAGTGAGTGGGTTTATGTACAGTTCATTCATGCGGGTGATTTTAACTGAACTTTGACTTAAGGACTGGATTCCCTTTTGTCCCACAATCCTGAGACAGTGAATGCCGCCACTGACATCTGTCTGACGTGTGACCTGGAAGTTACCAAGTCAACAAAACAGGTCAACAATCTTTGCCTCCCTCTCTTCCCTCTGCATGCCCCCTCTCTTCACTCCGTACAGGATCAAACCGCTGCTAGCCCCCAGGTAAAGGAGTGTGAGTTAGGCCACATCACCTTTGAAGGCTTTCCTTCAAAACCAAATTCACTCTAACAGCAGCGATTGAAGATCCTGCATAACATTGCTGCAACAAAGTTCAGTGCCAATGGCTACTACACACTGTCTGCCAGCTAATTTTTTTTTAATTACTCTTTATTTATTCATTTTTCTTTCACAATGAACAGACACACGTAACAAACAGCTTGGGGTACTGTACAATTATCATGTTATTTTTTATAATGACAAAGCCTTTTTTTGTTTTCAATCTTTGCTAACTAACCATTTGGTCCATCTCTTTGAGAAGATAGTCCTTAAATTCATACAGAATATGTCAATATTTCCATAGAGTAGAGTGATTTTAATATTGTACATGTCCAGAAAATGTGAGTCATTGGAATTTGAGTGTCCACACCATCTCCAGTATTGTTGTTCCAGCATTGGGTCTTCCACCCAAAGTCCCACCATCTTTTGGAGCTAGCAAGGAGACACGCCTAGCTTCTACCTGGCTACGTCCGAGCGTCTGCCCTGCTTCTTCTGATGTGGCAACCGACCGAATAGACACTACCAGCCGTGCTCGTTAACGGCATTTCTCCTCTAAATAATCTGGGCTCTTGTTATGGTGCTAGGATGAGTTTTAGTGTTTCGGGCAAACCCCGAAACACTAAAATTAATTGGCTATAATAACCTGTCACGATGTTACACACACACAACAACCTAACTTTTTACTACCATCATTGAACTCATAATCAATGTTACACAAATACTTTAACTATAATTTGGTTATTTATTGCAATAAGCTTTAGCAAGGGCAGTGGTAAACAACTCAATTCACATTTCAGACTTCAAGTAAATCATTTGAATGAATCATAAAATAAATCATAAAAAAAAATAAATCAGCTGAGTCTAAGTCCATGCTTTTGGGTGAGGGAGCGAGTAGTTTCTCTAGCGAGAGTGATCCCACTGTTCCTGTAGAGGACCAAGTCTCTGAAGAACAATTTACAGCTCCGTTCAAAGCTCACAAAAATTTTCTCAGTATCTCACGTCCGTGTCCACAGAGTGAGAAAAAAAAAACTTCAGTCCAAATATTTGATTCTCTGTCACCGGGTAATGGTTAATCCTTTTCGTGCTCACATCCTCTATTGGTGACAAAGTTCTCAAAGTCCTTTTTTGTAGATGTATGGCTCACGATTCTCCTTCATATGATGTGTTCCGAAGATGAGGCATAAGGATGTAACCCTGAATATCTCTCTGTCACTCTCTTTTATGTCACTAGGTGCATGACACAGTCAAAACTCTCCTTTTCACCTCTCACCCATATTATACAATTAATACCCCTCTAGATGCTCCAACTGTCAAAAACTGCTTTCCTCTAACACATCAACTGCCATGTCACCATCACTTCCTTCCTCCGTTCGCCTTCACAGGCAGCTGATTTCAGACACACACAGCTTCAATCTCATACATATGAAAACTCCTAAGGACATTTATATTTACATTTAGCAGACGCCAAAGCGACTTACATATGCGAACATTCACAAACCGAAGGCGCAGCTTCGGGAGCATTTTGGGGTTCAGTATCTTGCTCAAGGATGCTTCGGCACATGACTAGGGGATCGAACCCCCAACCTTCCGATTGGGAGGCAACCGTTCTGCCACCAAGCCACGGCCACCCTGTGACTTTGATCACAAATGCTCACCTCTGCCCTTAGCCTAGCTTCCACTACTCTTTCCCACAACTCCTACTCTCTTCAGTCCTCTCAGTGTCCCACTTCTTCTTTGCTACCCTCTTTCTCTGTATACACTCCTGAACTTCCTCGTTCCACCACCAAGTCTCCTTGTCCGCTTTCCTCTTTCCAGATGACACACCGAGTACCCTCCTACCTGTCTCCCTGATCACATTAGCTGTAGTGGTCCAGTCATCTGGGAGCACTTCCTGACCACCCAGAGTCTGTCTCAGCTCCTCCCTGAAAACTACACGACATTCGTCCTTTTTCAACTTCCACCGCTTCATCCTCTGCTCTGCCTTTGTCCTCTTTATCTTCCTCACCACCAGAGTCATTTTACACACTACCATCCTATGTTGTCTGGCTACACTCTCCCCTACCACTACATTACAGTCACTGGTCTCTTTCAGATTACAACGTCTACACAAGATGTAGTCCACCTGAGTGCTTCTACCTCCGCTCTTATATGTCACCCTATGTTCCTGCCTCTTCTGGAAGAAAGTGTTCACTACAGCCATTTCCATCCTCTTTGCAAAGTCTACCACCATCTGTCCTTCTGCGTTCCTGTCCTGAAGACCAAACCTGCCCATCACATTCTCATCACCTCTGTTCCTATCACCTACATGCCCATTGAAATCTGCACCAATCACCACTCTCTCACCTCTGGGGATGCTCTGATGATCACTTCATCTAACTTACTCCAGAATTTCTCCTTCTCTTCTAACTCACATCCTACCTGTGGGGCATAACCACTCACAACATTGAACATCACCCCTTCAACAGGTTGATGAGCTTCCGGCTCATCAACCTGTCTGATACTCTTTTCACCTCTAGAACATTCCGCACAAACTCCTCTTTCAGGATAACTCCTACTCCGTTTCTCTTCTTATCTGACCCATTGTAGAACAACTTGAACCCTGCTCCTAAGCTTCTAGCTTTGCTACCTTTCCACCTGGTCTCCTGGACACAAAGTATGTCCACCTTCCTTCTCTGCATCATCTCAGTCAACTCTCTAGCCTTCCCTGTCATAGTCCCAACATTCAAAGTCCCTACTGTCAGTCCTACAGTCTTAGCTTACCTCTTCTCTCTCTGCCAACGAAATCACCTTCCTCCTCTCCTTCTTCTTCTTCGACCAACAGTAGTCCAATTTCCACCGGTACCCTGTAGGTCAACAGCACCGGTGGCGGTCGTTGTTAACCTGGGCCCCAACCGATCCAGTATGGAAGTCATTGTCACGATTTGCATTTTTAATTTGGCATGTGTTTTTACGTTGGATGCCCTTCCTGACACAACCCTCTGCATTTATCCAGACTTGGGACTGGTACAAAAACACACTGGCTTGTGCCAGTGATTATACAATTCATGTTAATTATATTCACTTTAGGTAATAGTGCAGCAAACAATTCAGCACACTTTCATGAGGATTTCAGATGTTATATGCAAAGCTGGGGTAAAATGATATTTATACCATACTCTTAACAATATTTTGATTTTAACTCATGATTTCAACTCTCTTTTCACTATTTTGCCTCATCATCTTCTTCTGTCAGGGTGAGTACATCCATATCCAAGGCTGCCAGCGCCAGACATGGGGGTTCTGACGTTGTTGAGATACGCCAATCTCTCTCCGAGTTTGTTGATGAGAAGGGATCCACATGAGTCCTGCCAATGTCTTTCAAGCAGTATTTATTTCCAAAAACAAAACAAACAATACAGACATATCTGGGGAAACACATAACACAGATATGTCTGGAGACACAACCTACAGCACTTACCATCTTATCACCACGGCTCCCCCAGTTGTGTCCAAAGTTAAAGGCACAACGCAGTCGGTTATATATGTTAAAGCCTGTTATGTTAAAGTTATGCATCTGGTTTCCCTCAGGATCCGGTTAATGTGACTGGTATATAATGGTTAACAAAAGAGACACATAGTATATATGAGTAAAATACCTTTCCTAATAGAGTGTGTGTATAAGTCCCTTAATTCCTTCACAACATATCTTTTATTTATCACACTTTAACACATTTTGGGTTTATGCACAACGTTCTGGGCATTGCGTCAATGTAATCAGGTGCAACTGGCAACAGGCAAGGGGGTCCCAGTTTCTCGGATGATGCTTCCCAGTGGTAGATGACCGTCATTTCATCCAAACAGGGCGTCCTTTCCTCATGAGTTGGCAGCTGTTTCTTCACATCAACTGCCATGGCGGTGAGTTTCCTCCTGATGCTTGATTCCTTCGCATCAAGACAATTTTCCTCCTCTCTCATCAGTTCAGCCAACAAGACAGGACATACTGCCTCCTGGATACCCATCCTGTGGGTCAGGTTGGGCCATTGTAGATTCCTTGCGGGTCTCCAGACTGGGGTGGACCTCGATGATTTCTTCTAGCGCGTCTTCCCAGAACCACCCAAACCATCCGGTTTGGGAGGCCACATCACAGGTTGATTCCACACTATTTGCTCCCTCAGAGAGAGAGCTGAAGTCTATATCCCACCGCGACGAATCTGCCATCAATCAGGTGCAAGGTTGAGACTCGTATCCCATCCTTATATTCCCACATCTTCACATAGGTTGGGCAGTAAGTACCATCGAGATTTGGCTCTGTATATGCAGAGCTCCAGATGACTTTAGCCCTGGTCTCAATCTCAACACACTTGGGAACATGTACGAGGGGCATGTAGTACATACTTTTATGGTAGAAGATTCCTCTTGCTGCCTGGATGTTGAAGTTTTCAGCATAGTAAAGAAGTTAACAGCTCGGGCACCATAATGTTGTAGTGACATCCTAGATAATATGCGTTAAGCATGCTTGCATAGGCTCTTCCTCTTTTGAGCCTTCTTTAGCGCCATTCTTCGGCTCGCCTCATGGCCAGAGAGGCCAACCACAGGGATCTCAACTCCAGAGGAGGTGTCACTCCCGGGCTGGCTGCAGTTCTAGTTTTGGGGAAAAAGGTGGCATGTGTCATGTTATTATAGTGAGCGGCCCTACCAGGCCCAGCCAAAAGAAGATTGAGAGTAGGCGCCAACCCAGGCTCCAGAGGACAATGGCGGCCAGTCTGTGCAGCCAATGCCTTCTTCCTCTTTCTTGCAGATTTAGTGTTAGGTTCATGAGGTATGACAGCATAGCAATTATCATTGCTGCCTCACAGATGATAGTAACAATCCTCAGCGGTACACAGAAGATCAAAATCATCCAAATCAGGACAATAGCGCCTTGACAAAGGCCTAATTTACTGGTATCGATAGTAATACGGCCCAGGAGGTAGGTAACAACCACTGACATAGTCAAATCAGGGCTTTGAAACCACAGATTGATAATAGTAGCTTGGCACATCCTTGCACTAGGGAAAAGATCCTCAGTGGTTGGTAAGCTGACCATTTCCTGGAGCAACAGTAGACTGGCCAAACGCTCAAAATGGCTAAGAACTCTCCTGTACTCATTCAGAAAAGGGTTGTTGGTTCTTGTAGAATGGTTTATTAGCCATGGTTCAGTTGACTTTTAGATCTTTAATCTTTTCTTTCATTGTCTTTGTTTCTCGTATCGAATCCGGAACTACAACGCCCAGGGCTTTTAGAGTGCTGGTCTTTATACCCTTCTTGACTCCTTCCCTGTCCGGAGGAAGGGTTTCAGATCTTCTTCCTCTTTTGAAGGTTTCTTCCTTCCACAGGAGCGAAGGGCGGCCTGTAGTCCTCCTTTGACCATCATGTAGCCGTTTACTCCAACTATGATGAATCCAACAAACAATAGTAAATAGAGCCAGAGTTGGGAAAACAAATTGCATATCAATCCCCCCACTACCAAGAATCCTTCTCCATTTACTCTTACTGTCTCTTCCACTGCTTTTGGAGATAATTCCTCCTATGGTATTTGCAACCGTTTCGTACCAAGCACACTTGTGATTCTGCATTCCGGTACACAAATCGATTCCATGTTCCTCTGCTGAATGGCAAGTTCTATTGCTGTAGAGACTGTTAGGCCCCAACCATTGGTAACCTTCAATTTCCTGACCTTCACGTAGGCTTCTTCTGAAGGCATGTCCATTAAGCTAACAACACAATTGGATTTATTCCAAAATGCGACTATGATGTTCCATTCCTTAATGTGAATGTGATGTTCCATTCAAGAATGTAATTGTGATTTTCCATTCCAGAATGTGAATGTGAGGTTCCATTCCAGAATGTGAATGTGAGGTTCCATTCCAGAATGCGATTGTTATGTGTTCGATTCCAGAATGTGAATGGGATATTCCAATTCCAGAATGCGGTTGTGATGTTCCATTCCAGAATGTGATAATGAGATTCCCTTCCAGAATGTGATGATGATGTTCCC